>JAVLUX010000035.1:23547500-23877500 GCA_032164185.1 Moxostoma hubbsi
TTTGTTATGGTAAAGCTGCCGTTCCCTCAACCACTTTTAAAATCACAGCTTTCTTCATAAAAAAAAAAAAAAAAAAAAACGTTTTATGAGTCCTGAATCTGAATTCTTGCTTTCAATGGTTTCTAAAAGTGCTTATTTGATTCCTTGAGAGATTAAATTTTGTCAGCTGACAAAAAGTAACATTTAAAGGAGGGATAAGAATTACTGCTCAACCTGAGACAATAGTACTGACGTTCCATGTAGCTACAAATAAATATCTACATATGCTTGAATCTTTCTATCTGTCTACTTAAATACCTGTAAGTTTTGTGTGTATGTGTTTAACATGGCCCTTAGTGATGAAAGTATGCAAGTGTATTCACATTGAGATTAGAAGTACCATGAAGTAGCGAAGAGTCACCAGTGTTATAAGCAGAACAAGCAGATTCCAAATTAGCTTGTCTTTCTCCTCAAGGAATTTAGAAATAAAAGCTTCACTGTCATTTGAAAGTACACCTGTAAAAATGGGTGCCAGTGCACCTCATTAAAAAAATTCATGCATTTTCCTGAGTAATACTTTAGATTATTGTAACAGACAATACATTTTTTGCCGTTGAATACTGGGCCACTCCCTGACATCTGTTATTATTGTAAATCATCTTCCATTATTAACTTAATCTTACAATAGGACTATGATTGCTAAGACATCCACGGTTTTTGAAAAATCAAACAAGTCTACCCTCTAATTTAGATGAAAATTCATTTAAATCTATTCTTACATCTACACTAATTAAACAAATGACTAACACATTAAAAAGAAGAACAAGAAAAATTGCATCTGAGGTCTTGTAGACCTTCCCTGGTAAAGTCTTCAGTTGACATTTAATGGCAGTGTAATAATTAAAAGTTTTACTCGGTGAGAAGAGGGAAGCATTGTAGAAAGTCCTCATCTCATACAACAGGGTTAGGTGAGCAACCTCAACCCTTACCTGTAGCTTTGGCTTGTGGAGGTTTTGGATCCTGAGCTAGCTGGCTCATTGACATCTGCTAACAGACTAGTAAACCCTGAGAATTCTGACACGGGAGTCCGCTGTATTCTGTGGTCGACTTCCCCTACCCGCGGGTCACTGCCATAACCTAGCGGGGTCCGGCAACGAGACTTGAACTGAGATCCGAAGGCTTGGGCAAAGTTCTCTATCTGGTAGGTAGAACGCATGTCCACCCCTTCCTTGGAGGATTCCAGTGTAGCAAGGTCAGAAGGTGGGGCCAAAGGGTAGACAGAGCCATTAGATGAGCTGCCATTGGTGCCACTGTTGTTGCCATTGGCCGAAGAGCTGCCATTCTTTGTCTGCCGGTCTTTCTGGCTGCTACTGTTGGTCAGCTCCTGGTTTGTAAGACGGTACGATGGAGAGTGCTGCTTGTCCAGCTGATCAGTGAGCTCTTGAGATGGGGTAAGCTGCTGGTGTGTGGCTGGCTCCAGGCCGCCAAGATGAAAGCCCTGTTGGGAGGATGGTGAGGCATGGGAGGGTGATGGAGACCCAACCAGCATTCCAAAATGAGACTTAGTTAGGGAAGATGAGGAGGGAGCCAGAGGGGAGGAAACGGACTGTCCGAATCCACACTCCATAGGGGAGGTGGTGTAGATGTTCTTGTCTGAGAAGAGTGTGCCAGGGCTGCTACTAGATGACAGGAGGCCTGCGAAAGGACCACATGGGCCCAAAGCGAA
Source organism: Moxostoma hubbsi (assembly GCA_032164185.1). Lineage (NCBI taxonomy): Eukaryota > Metazoa > Chordata > Actinopteri > Cypriniformes > Catostomidae > Moxostoma > Moxostoma hubbsi. The sequence continues at coordinate 23,549,206 of JAVLUX010000035.1, forward strand.
GCTGCTGCTGTGGCTGGTTCTCTCCAGGGTCTGGAGCAAGAACTTAGAGTACTCATTCATCACCCCATTCTTGTCTCCAGAGCCACTAGGGGATCCCTCATCCTGGCCAAGATCAGAGGTGGCTGAGGCCTGTTGCAATTCCACATGGTACAGATCAAATGTCACATCATGATGAGAGCCATCAGATTTGTGGCTGTAGTGATCCAACAGGCTCTGTAGCACCTCATCTGGGATCCCTGACTTGTCAACACTAATCAGAGGTGAGGTGTCGAGCAAGGCCAGTGTGGGTTCTCCTATGCCACCCTGGATGACTGTTGGCTGAGGAAGGTGAACCGAGCTGAAATCATTGCTGTTTGCAGCATGCAGGTATCGTCTCTTTTTCAAAAATTGCATTGCATCATCATAGTTGCTGCTGGTACCTCCCTGTTTGGGGCCACTGGAGGTTTGGAGGAGGCCAAGACTGTCAATACTTGAGGCTCCAGACATGTCCAGAGTGCCTTGCTTCTGCGTCAGCAGCTTTTGTTCATGAAGACCCTGGTTGGCCTCCTCCATAGAAACTGGAACCTTATCCATTCCCTTGCGACCGCCTTTCTTAAAGATAAGCTTGGGTGTGTGTCCATGCTGGTTGTCCATGCTTGTCTCAGCAAGACCCCCTGATGAAGACGCCCCTGATCCACTGGGGATATTCATGGTATAGTCCTGTGGGCGGAGTCCTCCTCCCACAGCTGCTCCTTTCTTTCTCCGTCGCTCTCCTCCCTCGTTGCCAATTTTGGACTTGCCCTTCTTGCGTGGTGGGGCGCTGGTGTTTCCCTGAGTCGGTTGGTAGCTACCTTGTCCCATGTCCTTGTCTCCAAGGTCCAGCATTTCTGGGTCCAGACCTTTCTTCATAGCTTCCCCACAGGTCCTCTTGTGCTTCAGTAATCGATCTGTCCGTGAGAAATACTGCCGGGCAAGAAAGAAAGGTTTCAATTCAGATTCAGGAGTAAAACAAAATCTGTTTAAAGCATTTCTTTCACTTCTGGCTTCACTTTTATCAGGATCTCTGTCATAAATGGCTACATGCAAGCTTTCTGCACACCATCACTTTTAATTGAATTTTCCTTTTCCCAGTAATATCAAATACAGTTTAAAATGTTTAAGAGGCTTATTAATTTTTTTTTAATATTTTAAAATTTTAAATCAAGTATTGGTTAAGCTTAGTGTCAAACTGAAGACAAACTGACAACCCATAGGTGCAATTAAACTTAATGTGACATTTGTGGTTAATGATTCAATGTAATTATTTCATGTAATACTTATTATTCCATATTTTTTTAAGATTTAATTTTTGCGCTATATTTAATACATTATCGTATGGTATCTTAATATTGTATAAAGAATTTTTAAATTGATATATTCCTTCCTTGCAATTTCATTTAGTTGGACGATTGTATTTATAGTAGATTTTTCATTTGTTGCTTCTTGAACTTTAAAGGAAGGGAACATGTGCACACTCATTAGGGCAAAGATGAAAGGAAAGCATAGAAAGAGCACGTTTCTGGACTCTACAGGTGCTACTATTGTTAATGCCGTTTTATCTGGGGATATTTAATAAAGATGTTTGAATTATACCAACTCACATTATTACTGAGATGCCTATGCCTGGTGGAGACTAAAAAGCTGCTGCCATGAACGATAATAAGGACAATAATCACAGCTGGTACCGTTTTCTTTTGCCTTGTCGCATGTGAAACGCCACATTAACAGTACACAAGTTTTTATATTCACCATACCTCTCCCACTGCATCATTCTTAACTTCTGAATCAAGTTTGTAGTCTTATAACACCATGCCAGTATTCCCCACTGTGGCAGCGGGGGCGTGGCCAAGCGTCCACCCGGGGGAGAAAGCGGTAAGGGCGCTTGCACCTGAGCCAAATTATGTAAAAAAAACTCTCTCTAATTTCAGTGAGCACGGGGAGAGTGGCATAAGAGTAGCCACACCCACACTCCATGATGTCATGACAGACTTAAAGGAGCCATGCGTCTTTTGTGGCATGAGTGATCGGTTCATGCGGTCGGCCAAATTACCGATCGAGTCATAGGTCGTGAATATCGGCCGATACCGATCGGTGGCATCCCTAAATATAATAGTTATTCAGGTTGGCTGGGTTCCAACTACAACAGTAAATGCAAAATGTACCACAAATAAGTTGACCAAAAAGAGAACATATATTTTAAGTATTTTGAAATATATAAAATATATATTTTTTTTGTCAGTCATACGTTTTTTTAAAGCCTTGAAGGAAATAATGCAGAAGTTAAATGAATAAATTACTTCTTAATTTTTATGAAGCACACCGATGACAAAAGCATGACAATTTGTATGACAATTAATTGTCCTAATCATGAAAGCCCTTAGACATTGAATCATCATAATGGTAATAATTGTGAGAGCCCAAATACAGACAATTAATCATCTGAACTCAAACAAAAAACAGCAAGACGTTACAGTCAAAGACATCTGTCCGCAAAACGGCTCAAAGTGTAGACAAAATAATCTGATCGGACTTACCTGTAGACAGGTGTCACATTTATATGGCTTTTCTCCACTGTGTGTCCTTTTGTGTCTCTCCATATGGTACTTCTGAATAAAGCGCATGTTGCACTGGTCACAGCTGAATGGTTTCTCCCCTGTTAAGCAAACAATCTCAGCACCATCTTTATATTTGAAGCCTATAATAAGAACAGCTTTGCCTCTGCAACAAGAGGTGTATGTTTACCACAAAAGCAAACTCACCACTGTGGATTTTCTCATGCCGCTGCAGCAGATACTTCTGTATGAAGCTCATATTACACTGACTGCACCTGAATGGCCTCTCACCTATGATAAAAAAAATAAATACCCATGTAAATGTTTGTCCCCAGAAACATCCCATAATTACGGAGTCAGAATTTGACCTCTGTAGAGTAGTTGGTAGAGAAATCTTTTCACCTGTGTGAATGAGCACATGTCTGCGCAGGTGATAGGAACTGCGAAAGGCTGCATTGCAGTGCTCACATATGTGCGGTTTAGAGTTGGGAGAGAGGGGCCCAGTATCCCCATCTAGCATGAGTGACTAAAACAACAAAGCACAGAGACACATTAAAACATCTATACTGATTAACTTTTGTCTAATTAACTGTTTAAATAATGTGTAAAAATCTTTATTCCATTTATAGAGGGCAATATTGCAAAAAAGTTCCCTCAATATTTTAAGCCTTTTGACTATATTCAAATGTTTTATGCATTTGCTCTGAAACGGACAATTGAAAGAACTGCTTTTGAGAAATCAACAGAACATCTCAAATCTATGTCCATTTGAATGAGGTTTACCACTGCTAAGGTATTTAGGAAACTTAATGGCCAAATAAAAAAAAAACAAATAAATCATTGAGATTTGCGATTCTCAAACAAATAATATAAAACATTTTGTCAATATTTAATATATTACCTTGTCATTTCCAATTTTGAAAGGTCACAATATTGCTGTGTGTTTGAGATATGCCCGGTGGAAAGAAAATTAATGCATCAATATTCATATACAAAAGAATTTGATGATAAACCTTTTTTTTTTTTTCACTGTACATTTCATGTGTGCTTCAGGCAGACACCATCATACTGAAGAGCCAAAGAAGAAATTATGAGAATGATGCAAATGAGAGTGAATTAAAATATGCATGCACCTTTGCAGAGTCCCCATGTTTCCTTCTAGCTTTGCCCTCTGGTCCTTCTCCATTTGCCCTCCTCCCTCTTCTAGGGCCAGATTCTTTTGGGTCTTTCGCCAGTCTGTCAGAGAACTGCTAACGAAGCATACAAATGGCTTTAAAATAAAAATAGGAAGACAGCCTGCAGGCTGAATAATCTAAAATCATTTAATAATGTAATGATATCTCAAGAGCCATTATATGCTGTAGGAATTAATTTTACATTGACATTATAGCCATGTTAAAACATTGTAATCTGGGAACTAACAAATGAAACAAAATAGTACAGCTACACGTTTGCAAGAGAATAGCATAGTATAATTACGTATAACCCATAAGACAAGACATCCCTCAATCCACTAGACTTACGTTGCTAAGGCTTAGGTCATGCAGAAGCATATTCTGGTGGTTGTTGAGAGACATGTCCAACATATCAGTGCTTTTTCCTCCTATTGTTCCGGAACCTGTTGCATACATTGGGAGGCGGTAATCCAACTCATTGAGCTTCTCCTGTTTGATACCCATACTATGGAGAAAGCAACCACCATGGTCAGGAGAGTCACGCTCTTTCTTTAGGATCATCTCCTGAGGCATATCCACCATGCTGGTTTGCGAAGTCAGCCGCGTGAAACTGGTGACTGGAGGTAAATGGCTAAACATGATCATGCTTGGGGAGAAGTTGGGGTCCGTGCCTCCATTCCGTAAAAACTCATTGCCAAGCTTGTCCTGGATAATACTCATGTTTGGGTCTTCAACTGGCCAAAGTTCATTCAGCTCAGATGATGAAATATGCTATGAAGACACAAGAAATATGAGCCTGAATATTCTGGACGATTAAAGCCACAAAACACCAAGTAAATAATTAGCAATTCATAGAAAAAAAAAAATCTATTTTACTAGATAGTAGGGATGTGCTACGGTGGTCGACTAATCGTCCAACAATTGACTAGTCGATTAGTGGGGTCGACTACTAACAATAACATGTTTAGTTGTTTTGGTTTTAATGGGAGACGTTATTCTCTCCAAAACGCATCCTACAGGGGACTCGGAGCATGCTGGCATGTTCAAGTGAAGGCAAAACCAATAGAGTTTGTGAACAGCATTATGTTTAAACAAATCGAGCAGCATTTCCAGTTGCATCACGTCAGTTCTCGAGTGAAAATGCCAATGCGCTCACATCACGAGAGAGGTCCCTCGTGGATGCATCGGTGAGTACCTGGAAGAATGCAATTATAATGAAAAGGGCTTAAATATTGATCTGTTTCTCACCCAAGGCAATCGTTTAGCTTTAGAAGACATTAATTTAAACACTGGAGTCCATATGGATTACTTTTATAATATTGTCTGTTCTTAATCACCATCCACTTGCATTGTATGGACCTACAGAGCTTAAATATTCTTCTAATAATCTTTGTGTTCTGCTGAAGAAAGTCATACACATCAGGGATGGCATGAGGGTGAGTAAATGATGGAATTTTTATTTTTGGGTGAACTAACACTTTAAATCCTCTACTGAAAGTAATGATATTATGGCATTTTGCTGATTCTGTCTGATGCGGTTTAAAAAAGTTAAACTGCTCAATGTTGTGAATTGGATGTGTTCATGCAATATTATCTTGCAGTTCTGTGCTTTTGAATGCGCAGTGAGGATCACCCTGAAGCACTCTGGTTATATTGAAGTGTGTCATTCTGCATTCAGGATAAGCAGTTTTGTGCCTTTCTTTATTGGAGCCTTTCTTATTTACTACTTTGATAGTTTTGTGCAAAAAGATGTTATAGTTATTTAGCCATTTTATTTGTTGAATATCTGTTAGTTACAATGTTGAAGTGCTATGCTTAGCGGCTATATATCCCTCTTAAACGCATCTGATCGGGGTCACGTGACCATAACGGAGCCCAATTATATATTATTATCCTCAACACTGACTAGTCGTTCAAACCGATTAACTAGTTTATTATGAAAAGTGTTAGTTTTGCACATCCCTAGTAAATAGTGTGCAATGCTTAATTATCTTAATTAGGCCTAAGTGATTCATTTTTATAACTGATTTCTGTAACAAGATTACTATACTGGCTAACCAGAAATGGCTGACGATTTAGGGAATTTTGCACATTGTTTAGGCTCTATGACACACCGGCATATGATAAGGCTTAAACAAAACTATGCACATTTTAATTACAATGCTGCTTTCATTGACAAGGCAAAAAAATCAGAGACATCTAAGGATTTGACTTTTTGTAACCTGACCACAACCAGTTCTAATGCATTGGTTTTCCACCCAAGATGTATGGTGTTCATACCACCAGAGGTTATCAGATATCTTTAAAAATCAAGGCAATATATGCTGTGCAGGTCATTGGAGATTCAAGAGACCAAAGCTTAACCTTATGACTGTCAGCACCTGACATAAATCGTGACAAAAGCACCAATTATATCAATAACAATCATTGAGCCAGCCATTTTAAAATCACAAGCAACTGCAGAAATCTAAAAATTTGATCATGACAATAAGGTACCATGAATAACATTACTACATTATGGCTTGAACTACAAAGGAATAAAGGTTTTTCCTGAAAGACATTTTTTCTCTATAATCAGTCTCTTGAAGGTTGTGTAAAATAAAGCAGAATTAAAAATCAAATCGATGGTGACTCCTCAGTCTGAAATTCCTTGGAGATGGAGAACAATTCAACCTAATTCTGATCAAAGAGAGAAAAAAATATCACAACTAGTAGTTTTATTAAGAAACAAAGTCACAATAATTAAAAGGAACTACATACAGAAAACATTAGGACCAGAAAGCAGACAATTTCAATGAACAGTTAGCTAACCTTAGCATCAATTGATTGTTGACACTTGCTAAAAACAAAGACAGACAAATTTGCTTTTGCAAATACATTTAATTGTTTACGTTAAGTAATTTAAACTCCCTTTAAAATGTAGTTTATATACTCTTCCATGAAAAAAACGAGTCGTTGCTTTGTGAGTGCCGCATCATTGTTCTCTATTGTGATCAGCTAACGTTAATGGAAAGCTGCTTAATCTTGTTGATATGACTTCATCTTTTCATACATGTTTTTGTTTACTAAAATCAAGTTTGGGCACACTGGTCCTTCGGCTTCACGTGGGTTGGTACGTTTGCCCCTTTTTCGGAGCTAAACTGGGTAAAATGTAACCCGTTTTATCAAATTGGGCTAATCTATCACAAGTACCAAACACATCTCAGTCTAAATGACTCCATTAGCAGCTAACGGCTAACACTAACATGAATGAGTGGGGCAGGGAAACTTTAGTGCGATTTTAAGCAAACCTATGTAAGTAAATACAAAAATCTCGTTTGCTAACGCATACACAAGATAGAACTAAAACGCACAAGCAAAGTATAGTGTTTATTTGAACTGGGAGATGAAGGGGGCTAACCCGCAGAAGCATGCAGCTGAAAGAGCTACAGCTAACAACAGCTCGTCTACACAGCACGCGACAAGCCTGGACGCCTTCGTTACACCAAACGCGCGTGCAGTGAACACTTTCTTTGATTTGGACGACAGTGTTCTGGTTTTGTCGCGTCTCGTGCTTGGGCACTGTACATGGGACTGAAATATTGTGATCGTTCACAGCGCACACCATCACTAATAATAGCCCGCACAGAGAAATACAATCCGCCGAGATTGTGATATCTATATCTATCTATCTATCTATACAGCAATAAACGCGATGTAAAGAGCACACGGAGGCTGCTTTAACTGGAAGGGCACATTAAGAAAGATGCATTTTGATAAAAGCGACTCTTGTGGCCTCAGTGTAATGCAATGGTACGTGCGGCAGAAACAATGATGCTCTCCGCCGAATCTTTCGCTTGAGCGGCTGTGATTTTATTTGGATCTTTCATTCGTGCGCAATCCCTCTTCTTCGCATCCGCAGGCAAAATACAAGGTAAAAATGCAGACGCACTTACTTATACATGACCACGGCCGACTCGTAGCGTTCAAATGAATCCCAGCGCTCGATCCTTTGAGTTATTTCACAGCCAAAACATTGTTCTCTTGCAGCTGTTGGCCTCTTCCATGTTGCGTCGTCGCTGGGAATTATGGGTTAAGCGGACGGGTCGTGTGAGGAGACAGACGGATACAGACAGGACTAGTCAAGCAGGGGGCCACTATGCAAATGCACATTGTACCTGAACATCTGTGATTTTGTCCTGCGTGCAAATTGGGTCTTGAATTAATTTCTGGTATATGTGTATATATATATATATGTGTGTTTGTGTGCGTGTGCGTGTGTGTGTGTTTATAAATTTGATAAAAGGGATAGTTCACACAAAATTTTTAATTCTCTCCTCATATCCTCAACCTCATGACATCTCAGATGTGTATAACTTCTTTTTTTCTGCTGACTACAAAAATAATATTTTATCTCTGTAGGTCAATACAATGCAAGTGAATGTTGGTCAGAACTTTGAAGCTCCAAAAATCACATAAAGGAAACATAAAAGCAATCCATATGACTCCAGTGGTTAAATCAATATCTATCTATCTATCTATCTATCTATCTATCTATCTATCTATCTATCTATCTATCTATCTATCTATCTAATGTAACATGATTATCCCTTAATGGCCTTTCACTCATTTGGGAAACAACAACATTTTAGGTCAGTTTATTTATACATTTATTTTACAACTTTTTTCTTGTTTAGTTTGCATGCATTTTTACTCGCTTATTTTCTAGCAGCTATATTGTTCAGTGTATAAGACAATATATTTGATCATGCAGCCATGTATATGGACTGATTTGCCTGAAACCTACAAAATGTTAAGGAATAAAAATTAATTATTCACACTCACGATCCCTTTGTTTGTATAGGCTAAATGTATTCACTTATAGGCTAACTTTCATTGGTGTGCTCGATTTGTCAGTAGTGTAGGCAATGCCCACCTATCTTTCTTAGGATTTTGCGTATGCCCACCTAATATAAGATACGTATGGCCACCAGTACAACGAGCAGTCTTTTGACCCGGAATTTTTTCAATCTAATAATGTGATGCAAGCACCGCTGAGTGCAGTAAGTGAGTGAGAGTGAGTGAGCGAGTGAGTGAGAGAGATAGAGAGAGAGAGAGAGAGAGTGTGTGTGTGTGTGTGTGTGTGTGTGTGTGTGTGTGTGTGTGTGTGTGTGTGTGTGTGTGTGTGTGTGTGTGTGTGTGTGTGTGTGTGTGTGTGTTTATTTTTTTTTTACTGAGATTCTCTCTAAACGCTCACGGAGCAGCGGGAGCGCAACTGATGGCACAGGCAAGACAGACAGTCCGACAAATCTAATCCACCAGTATGAACGGTCCTTCATAATTTAGTATGCCCACCACTTCAGACACTACTACACATCTGGTCAAGATCATTAGTGTGTCCTGTTCTCAGCCAATATTAGATCACCTCGAGCTGAAGTTATGATCAGTAAACCTTCAGCAGATGGCACTCTAATGCTATAGTATTTCACACCAGACAAATGCGCTCGAGAGACACGAGCCCTTTTCACGCACTGCTGCTGCTGCTGGATTTGGACACACACCACGCACACACATGAACATTTGCCCAACCTCTGTCTCTCACAGCGCACAGGCAGCACAAGTAGCCTACAGAGCCATACAGTGCCGCAGTTATCTAAACTAGAGTCTACAGTGCTCAATAGAGGTCTTACCACATACATGGAGAGGTGGACGGACAGCTCAAAGAAGTTGCGGAAAAGGCATCGAAGCACTTAATACAATACGATTTGTTTTTGTACGTAAACTACATATTGTGCACGTATAAATAAATTGGGAAAGGCAACTACAGAAACAATATTCACTGAAAGGCTGCAAATGAAATTACTGATCAAGGAGGTACTCTTCATTTTACCCGAAGAAGATCTATGGACCAACACTTTAAATGTGTGGATCCTTCAGTTCCGTGCGTAAATAGACACGCGTGAAACTTGGCGAGACCCAAATTGTTACTCTACCGATTGTGGCTCGCGCAGCCATCATGTCTGCAATCCGAAGAAAATTCGGTGAAGACTATCAGGTGGTGAACACCAACCGGGGCATGTCCTTTTCTGCCCCGACCAAAAGAAAGCGCCAGCGGTTCGTGGAGAAAAACGGCCGCTGCAACGTCCAGCACGGTAACCTTGGCGGAGAGACGAGCAGGTACATCTCCGACCTCTTCACCACACTCGTGGACTTAAAGTGGCGCTGGAACCTGCTCATTTTTCTCCTGACGTACACCGTCGCGTGGCTCATCATGGCATTTATGTGGTGGATCATCGCCTACATCCGCGGAGATCTTGGGAACGGCCACGACGAGTCGTACACCCCGTGCGTCGCCAACGTTTACAACTTTCCCTCCGCTTTCCTGTTCTTCATTGAGACCGAGGCGACTATAGGTTACGGGTTCCGATACATCACGGAGAAGTGTCCAGAGGGCATCATACTTTTCCTCTTCCAGTCCCTCTTGGGCTCGATTGTGGACGCGTTTCTCATCGGCTGTATGTTCATTAAGATGTCTCAGCCAAAGAAACGGGCAGAGACGCTCATGTTCAGCCAGGACGCGGTCATCTCACAACGGGACGGGAAGCTTTGCCTTATGTTTAGGGTCGGGAATCTCAGGAATAGCCACATGGTTTCTGCGCAGATCAGGTGCAAGCTTATCAAGGTAGAAAATAACACAATAACATTACATATAATTCCAATAGAGAGCCAATATGGATGCTATTGTGTGTGTATTTGCGCACATGTTTAAATGGTGTGTGTTTGTGAGAGAGCACATGAGAACACAAAGGTGCATTTACACCTCCATAACAATTAATGAAATTGGGAGGCTGTTGGAAAATATCCTGTATACATTGTGTTGGCTGTGTTTTAAATCTGAATAACTGATCCTCTTCTCTGGGAGGAGCAACTGGGAGGAGCTATCATTGATTTTAAACTAATCATGTAATTGTTTAAAACAGTCAATTGGCCAATGCATGTTTTCAACCCTAATACAGTGTCTCCTCAGCAGTCTCTGATTTGCATATATATATATATATATATATATATATATATATATATATATATATATATATATATTGTCTGCTCTTAGATCAAAGGAATTGCATAAATAAATTAAACACATTCCCATTCTGATTATATTGATTCCCATTGGAAGCATTGCGGTAAAGGGAGTGCTTCTTGTTGTTGGTTTTTAAAAGGAGTGGACTGTTATACTTTTGTAACGTGGCTTGGAGAGAACAGAATTCGAGTGTAGGAGAGTTATGTAGCACTTTCCAAGGTCCAAGGTCACCATTCAAAAGGCAAAGATTTATGTATGTAACATTCATATGTGAATATGTCATGCAAAATCTCATAGTAGCTGAAAGAATCATGTACATGCTGCATGTATTTGTATTTTTATCTGAAATAGGCCTTATTACAGTGATAGTTCACCCAAAAATGAAAATTATTTCATTCACCTTAATGCCATCCTGTGTATGACTTTCTTCTGCTGAACACAAATTAAAAATAGAAAAATGTTGAATGGTGGCCAGAACTTTGAACGTCCAAAAAAGCACATCAAGGCAGCATATAAATAGTCCATATGACCTCAGTGGTTTAATCCATGTCTTCTGAAGCTATATGATGGGCGTGTGTGAGAAACAGATCAATATTAAGTCCTTTTTACAATAAATCTCCACTTTCACTTTCTGCTTCTTTTGTTTTTGGCGATTCGCATTCTTCGTGCATATCGACATTTACTGGGCAAGAAGGAGAATTTATAGTAAAAAAAGGGACTTAAATATTGATCCGTTTCTCGCCCAAACCTATCATATCGCTTCTGAAGACATGGATTTAACAACTGGAGTCTTATGGATTACTTTTAAGCTTCCTTTATGTGCTTTTTGGACATTCAAAATTCAGGCCACCATTCACTGGCATTGTATGGACCAACAGAACTGAGATATTCTTCTAAAAAATATGTTCAGCAAAAGAAAGTCATACAGATCTGGGATGACATGAGTGTGAGTAAATGATGAGAGATTTTTTTTTTTTTTGGGTGAACAATCCCTATAATAGAATTCAAGCCATTGTATCATTTAGATGCAGTTTTAAAGTATTATTGCCTTAAAGTTATATGGCGTATAATGCCACTGCTCCAGGTAAGCTTTTAGCTGTATTCTGCAATAATTTTAATGTAAAAGTTGACACAAAAACAGATAAATCTGTACTGAGACCATCTTTATATGATAGAATTTGCCAGCACTTGAGAGTAGGAGCTCAGATTAAACTGTTGGGAAATAACATGGAATTGTTGCAAGAAATGCTGGTAGATATTGGGCTAATCTGACTGTAAAAGGGGGTCACAAGCATAGAAGAGGGCCTTTGGGGTTGGCATGATTCACACATTTTTCTCACCGCACACTGCTGTCAGCAGTAAATCTCAGCAAGCGCAATGCAGCGAGCGCAGCATGACGGATGGTTAACTTCAGAAGCGCCTTCCTCCCCTCTGCTCTGCCCTTCATCTGTTACTGTACACAGAGCGATAGAGATAAAGCATTGAAGAAACAGCAGCCAATCTATCGCTTTCAGAGAGGTCTGCAGAGTAAGCACTCTGTCCCGCCTCTGAAATTTACAGTCTCTGTTCCTATCTTTTGTTGTTAATGTGTGAGAAAAGCAATTAAAAATGAACCGGACAGTGTTTAGATTGGACCAGACTGTCTTAAAAGCATCTGCTCACATCAAGATAATTAAGGAAACTAATGTAAATTAGTGTTAAATGTTGAAAGCTCCCCTTAGGTTGTACAGTATGCTAAAAAGAAAAAAAAAAAAAAAAAAGATTTGAAAGACATGCAAAGGACAAGCCTTAGGATAAACATAAAAACATCACTCATCCAGGAGCCTCATCAGCATGTCTTAAATGGCAGCAGCGTGCTGTGCACTGTGAGTTTGATATGTTTATTTCTACACAGATATTTGAAGTAAAATCCTGTAATTTTTTGCATGTGTAGAGAAAGAACTCAAATTTGCTTCCCTGGAGTTTTGTGGAAAGAACGGCTGGGCTTTCTACAGCATCTCACTCAGACTCCTTTTGGGAACAGCCATGTTAAACATGTCATGCCTTTTAGCTATTTTTCCTTTTCTTTTTTTTCCTGCTAGATTTGACAGGCTTTTTTTTCAGTAGCTCTAGTGTAGCCCATGGACAGGGTTGCATTTGATTGCATTGTAGGATCTTTGAGCCAAGTGCATTTTGAATGAAACTTTCAAAATAATATTGGTAAGACTTCAGTAAGGTTCTATAGATTACATTAGTTAAGGTATCATGAACTAATGCTCAAGGCAACAGTGGCTCGCCTCACAGCCAGCCTGCTTATCCTCTAGAGCTCGAGGTGGATGAGCTCGCCGCTGCATCGGAGAGCGCGGCGTCTGACGCGGATGACTCCCCTGGGCTGCCGCCTTCGGGCCAGCACGCCCAGGCTGAGGCTGACGCTCAGATGACCGACATGCTTTCCTGGGCCGCCGCCAATGTGGGGTTGGACTGGAACCCTCATTCGTCCCCACAGGCTCACAGCCTCGCTCAATGCCCAGTCACTCAGTTTGGCCTCTTCGGCGACACTGTCGAGGACTTTGCCCAGCAGTTCTCCGCGGTGAAGAAGCAGGCCATTTCACACATCCTGCCCCACTGTAAGCCTGCTGCCATGGGCCATGCCCCATCTGCTTGCCAAGGGTGTCCTCCTGCAGCTAAGAAACATCCTGCTCCGCCTCAACCCGGGCCTAGCTCTCACCCCCCACGTCGAGCACCCCACAGGAAGCAGACGCCCCCCATCTCATAGACCCCCTCGAGGACCCGGAAGGCTCCCAGGCGCTCCTGAGATGTCCGACCCAGAGACCAAGACGTTAGCTCCGGAGCTGGTAAGCAGACCACTCCGTACTCCGGTGGAGGGCCGGGAGGAGAATCTTTTGTTGAATTTATTTCATTTGCCGACCCCCCCCCCCCCCCCCACCCCCCCCAGACGGGGCTGCGGTACCCACATTCTCAATAACAGAGCTATTTCCTTTGTCTGGACTTGCGAGTTTTCAACCGGGGTCTGTTCAAACTGCTCATGCAGACATATCTTAACTTGCTTCCAGCATCTAGATTGGTTCGCAGCGGTAGACCTGAAGGATGCGTACCTTCACGTCTCAATTCTGCCTCGACACCGTCCCTTCCTACGGTTCATGTTCGACGGCCAGCCGTATCAGTACAAAGCTGCCCTTGCCCCGCTCTGAGAAGCCGGCATTCGCATACTCAATTACCTCAACAACTGGCTCTTTCTGGCCCACTCCCGAGAGTTACTATGCGCTCACAGAGACTAGGTGCTTAGGCACCTCCGCCGTTTAGGGCTTCGTGTCTACCGAGAAAAGAGCTAGCTTTCCCCGGTTCAGAGCATCTCTTTTCCTGGCATTAGACTCAGTCTCAATGTCAGCACGCCTCACCAACGAACGTGCACAGTCAGTGCTAAAATGCCTCGCCACCTTCCGGCCAGGCACTGCGGTCCCTTTAAAACCTTTACAGAAGCTCCTGAGGCATATAACATCCTCCGCGGCGGCCGGAGGACTTCAGCACTGGCCCCAGACGTCACAAGACGATTATGGCACCGCGGCACGCACAGTGTGACCATCACCCCCGCCTGCCGCTAAACATCAAAACCCTGGACAGACCTCTGCTTTCTGCGGACAAGGATCCCCTTGCAGCAGGTGTCCCGATGCGTCTTGGCCAGGACCGATGCCTCCAAATTGAGTTCAGGCGCCATGTGCAACAGGCACGCAGCCGCGGGCCATTGGAAAGGGGCAATGAGAAATTGGCAGACAGATTTTGCATGTCCCGCCCCCGGACATACAGGTATAAAGGGAAGCAGGCGTGTGTCTGTCAGTCAGATTTTTTTCTTCGGAGCAGAGTGGTTTGTCTAAAACATTGTGGCAGTAATCACACATTTACATGACTGAATTTGGTCAGTCCAATCAAGTCACACTTTCCGCAGATCATTTGCTTTGAAACTGAACATTTTTTGATCATATACCTTCAGGCCACTCCAAACTTGTATGGGGACTTTTCCCTATAAAACACAATGCCAAAATGTCAAAGCTGCTCTTTTCTAGACAAGGAATATGCATTCTGATCACTGGCTGTCAAGTTCAGTTGCCTTTTTTTATGGTCTATTAAAAAATAATTTGCACCTACCCATTTTTGGCAGTGTATGCCACATTAACATTTGCGCACCTCCATGAATGTGGCACCGGTTGGCCCTCGGACATTACGCCATCCGAAGGGCTGATGAGGGTTGAGTGGGTGTGGTGGTCCCCCTTGGTTTTTCCATCCGGCCAATACCCTTTGGGGTTGATGCACAGCATATGTTGCTTACCCCATTTTTGGGCCACTGTTAGGATGGGATTTTATCACTGGTCCCCTTGCATGCTAAACAAGAACTATATTACTACCATGTTGCATTTATGATGTGTGCATGATATTCTTCCAAAGCTAAAGCCTTAAACTAAAACTAAAGTAAACCTTTTCTTCTTTACTAGGACAGGATGTCTCTCTCAATAATTAGATTTTATTTTTAAATATACAGTATGTAGTTGTATTTGTTAGTGTGTGATGTGTTACTGTGTGAGTCCTGCATCTATACTGTGAAAACTCTCTCTTTTATTGAGAACACTACTGTGACATGAGCTCTCAGTCTGTTCACCATCTGTGGCCTTCGGGACAAGCAGCCAACCCCACTGATTTTCCTTACAATCCTCTAATGTAAATATAGAAACAGGCTGGTTGATGAACAAAATTGTGGTTAGTGATTAAAGACATTCTCTTAAAGATTCTGGCAAAGATTCTACCAGTTGAACATTTTGTGTAATTTTGTGACTCTGCCTCTGTCTGTGGGTGGGAAGTCGGCATGACATATAACATGTCAAGGAGTCACAGCAGTGTTCTTGCAGTGTGACATATGCTAGTCTGTCCAAATGTATTTTTAAATAGATTTGTTCTCATTCTAATTTTCTTTTTTAAACATCGTGCATGCACGTTTAATGACCTAATTATTTTTTTTAAATAACATTAAAATTAATTTCTAACACCACATTCATTTTTAAATGGATAGTTAATCCAAAAATGAATATTCTCTCCTAATTTCTTCACCCTCATGCCATCCCAGATGTGTATGACTTTCTTTCTTCTGCTGAACACAAACAAAGATATTTAGAAGAATATCTCAGTTCTGTAGGTCCATACAATGCATGTGAATGGTGACCAAAACTTTGAAGCTCCAAAAGCAAATAAAGGGAGCATACAGATAATACATACAACTCCAGAGGTTAAATCCATGTCTACTGAAGCGATATGATAGGTGATGGTGAGAAACAGATCAATATTAAGTACTTTTATAAATCTCCACTTTCACTTTTACATTCTACTTCTTTTGTTTATGGCGATTTGCATTCTTCGTATATATCGCAACCTTCTGGGCAGGGAGGAGAATTTATATTACAAAATTACTTACATATTGATCTATTTCTCACCCACACCTATCATATTGCTTCTGAAGATATGGATTTAACCAATGTAGTCATATAGACAGGGTTGGGAGGGTTAATTTTATAATGTATTCCTCTACAGATTACAGAATACATGCTGTAAAATGTCATTTGTAACATATACCATTAGATTATGCAAGGTCAGTCATTTATTCTAAATACTTTAGATTATTTCTTCTGCACTGGTAGATTATTTCACTTGTTTTGACTATAAAATATCTGCCTTTACAGTAAGACAAAATACACATGTTAAAAATACATTCTCTGAAAACCTTAAATATCTAATGCAGTGTTGTTTATAAAACAATATCAATTTGATTGATCTTGTTTAAAGGATTTTTTTATATTTTTACAGGAAAGCAATACAAAAATTATATCAAGAATAGGATTTTTGCCCTAATATCAAAGGTCTTACTTGAAAAAAAGAAATTATGATCCAACGTGAGTTTTCTTGATAAAAAAATAGGATCATGTCTGGTAACATGTGCATGTAAAATTGCAAGAAATAGCATTTTAGATTAGCGTAAAGTTGATAATTTACACAAGGTTTATTTCTCTTTCTTCTGCTCCAAACTTACTTCTCTGTCTGCTCGAATGAATGTAACACATCATAAGAAAGTGTTTCACCGCTGTTCAGATGCACTTTGGATCGCATCATTTATATGTGTAAATGTTTTCCATCTGAAAGGACTGAATATTAAATTAAACAAATGGCAATAAAATGCAAAGTAATCTCTTCAGTAATCAGTAAAAAATAATTTTTGAATGTAACTGTATTCTAAATACCAATGATTTAAATTGTAACTGTAGTGGAACACAGTTACTTATATTTTGTATTTTAAATACGTATTTCCTCTACATGTATTTTGTTATTCCACAACCCTGCATATGGATTACATTTATGCTGCCTTTATGTGCATTTTGGATCTTAAAAGTCCTAGTTACCATTCACTTGCATTAAAAGGACCTGCAGAGCTGAAATATTCTTCTAAAAATCTTTGTTTGTGTTCAGCAGAAAAAAAGTCATACACATCTGGAATTGTATAAAACTGGTCAGTAATTTTCTTTATGTCTCCTTTCTCAACCTAATATGCATAGACAACTATAATTAAGCAATTCATAGGTTGCTTTCTACCAAAAAGTGTAAACACTGTGACGCTATCAAAACATTGCTTTGTTTGTTTAAGAATCCCATCCAGCTCGACACAGTAATAATGGCTTAACTAATGGCATGAGTTTGAAGTGGGACTTTTTGTTCCCCTTCTGTCACTCACTCGACGTTGTGTCCAATTAAGTGACACAAGGGGTCTTCTTTGGGAGCCTCGTGTACCTCTGAACTTGAGAAAAGGCCAATGAGAAATTGGCAGACAGATTTTGCATGTCCCGCCCCCGGACATACAGGTATAAATGGAAGCAGGCGTGTGTCTGTCAGTCAGATTTTTTTCTTCGGAGCAGAGTGGTTTTGCAGCAGCAAGCTGAAGTTTCACCACTTTTCCACTCACCTCTGTTGGCAAGAAGCACTGCTGTTGGATCCTACGGAGCATTTCCAGTGGCATTCTCTCTCTGCATGCTGCGCATTTCATGACCCTGGGCACTACAACAGGGCTTTATCTCTCTAAAAAAGTTTGATTTCTCTAAAAGAGTTTATTTTCACTCATTAAAGAGCAATACAAAAACAGGCATTGAACATCCTTTTCAGGACACGTCTTTTTAAAGATGCCTTTACGCCTCTGTAGTTCCTGGATACGGTCGATATCTTTCCAAGACCGACGGTCACAGATGCTGCCTCGTGTGCCTGGGCAGCGATCACACTGAGGCAGCATTTGTGGATGGCTCATGTACTCATTGCTAGAACATAACCATTGCAGCGTTGTGGTCACGGCTCTCCTTTCTTAAGGTGAGCGGCACTTCAGCCGCCCCGACTCCTTCTTTCCACGGGATTAAGGATGACCCGGCTGGCGAAGAAGGCGACTTGGGGATGACAAAGGGCTCGGTTTCGCCGGGTAGGGCTACCAGCCAGCCGGCATTCTCCCTTGAGTTCCCGGAATTGAATGAGTACATCACTACTGCATCGGTGGGCATTCAGGCATCTGACACAGAGCCCGCCCAGTCTGAGGCTGACACGCAGATGGCCGACAAGCTTACCCGGGCTGCCGTGAGCGTGGGCTTGGACTGGAACCCTCCATCCTCCCCACAGCCCTCATGGCTTGACGATTGTTACATCGGATCAGGGCGCCGCTCCCAAACCCCCCCCGTTACCTTTGTTCCCGGAGGTGCACGACGAGTTGACAAGGTCGTGGAGGGCACCTTTTACTGCCTGGAACCCTCACTCGTTTGCTCTCACTACCCTTGACGTTGGGGTGGCCCACGGGTATACAGAGGTCCCCCAGGTGGATAGAGCGGTTGCGATCCATCTGTGTCCCAAAAACGGCGCTACCTGGTGGGATTGCCCCGTACTCCCCTCCAAGGCCTGTAGGATGATGTCCTCGCTGACTTTGAAAGCCTACAGCGCCACCGGACAGGCTGCCTCCGCCCTAGCTCTCCTGCAAGTCCACCAAGCCAAGGCACTTAAAGAACTGCACCTGGGTAGTCCTGACCCAGATGTGCTGCAGGAACTGCGCTCTGCTACCGACCTCACTCTCAGCGCTACGAAGGTCACAGTGCGGGCACTCGGCCAGGCGATGGCCACCCTCGTGGTCCAGGAACGCCACATCTGGCTGAACATGGTCAAGATGCGCAACGTTGACAAGGCATGCTTTCTCAATGCCCCCGTCTCCCAGCTTGGCCTCTTTGGCAACACCGTCATCTATTTTGGCCAGCAGTTTTTTGGCGGTAAAGAGGCAGATAGAGGTGATATCCCACATCATGCCTGCCAGCCGAGGGCGTCCCCCTGCGCCTAAACAACAGGCAGCTCCCAGCTCTCAGCCCCAGCATTGTGTACCCCACAGGCAGCATACACCTCCTGTCTCCAGGACCCCATCTAGGACCCATAAAGCTCCTAAGTGCTCCTGAGACAGAGGACCCAGGCAGTCAGACATTCACTCTGGAGCTGGTATCAGGACCACTCCGTCCCCCGGTGGAGGGCCGGGCGGAAAAACTTAATTTTCTTTATTTTTTTCACTGCACTCCCTTCAGGCGGCGGTACCCACATTTTTAATAAAAGAGCGATTTCCTCACTCCCTGGGTCATCCGGCGCCATTCTCATTGCACCACGGCTCCAAAAATCTACAGTCCCGGCTCTCCGGACGCAGCCAACTTTACGGGCAGTGATCACGGCACATACCGTGTGTTAATCACCCCCTCCTGCCATCAAACTTTCAACCCTTGGACAGACCTCTGTTTTCTGCAGACCGGAGTCCCCCTACAGCAGGTGTCCAGACGTGTCGTGGTTACCACAGACGCCTCTCAACTGGGTTGGGGCAACATGTGCAATGGGCACACTGCCGCTGGCTCCTGGACAGGGCCCCACTGCATTGGCATATCAACTGCCTAGAGTTGCTGGCTGTATTCCTTGGCCTGCGGAGGTTTCTCCCGCTGATTTGGGGCAAGCAAGTCTTGATCCGTTCAGACAGCACCACAATGGTAGCATACATAAATCGCCATGGCGGCATGTGCTCTATGTCACAACTTGCCTGCCATCTCCTCCTTTGGAGTTAACAGAGACTCAGGTTGCTGCACGCCACTCATATCAAAGAGAACTGCAACATGACGGCGGACGCACTGTCATGACAGGTTTCGCCCAGCGAAGAGTGGAGGCTCCAGGTTTGGGGCCGATTCGGCATGGCACAGGTAGATCTCTTTGCCTCCCGGGGCAACACTCACTGCATGCTCTGGTACTCCCTGACAGAAGCCCCTCTCAGGACAGATGCGTTGGCATACACTTGGCCCCGGGGGCTGTGCAAGTACGCATTTCCCCCAGTGAGCCTTCTTGCACTGGTGCTGTGCAAGATCAGGGAGGACGAGGAACAAGTCACCTTAGTGGCTCCTTATTGGCCCACTTGAACTTCGTTTTCAGATCTCACGCTTCTCATGACAGCACCTCCCTAGCAAATTCCCCTGAGGAAGGACCTCTTTTCTCAGGGACGGGGACCATCTGGCATCCGTGCCCGGGATGTTCTTCCCGATCCGAAGACCCACAGAGATGTGCAGTTCAGTCAGTGCTCTTTTTCCTGCAAGAGAGGCTGGAGTGGAGGCTGTCCCCCTCCACCTTGAAGGTGTATGTAGCCGCAATCGCGGCCCACCACGACGCAGTGGACGGCAAGTCCTTGGGTAAGCACGACTTGATTATCAGGTTCCTTAGAGGCTCCTGGAGACTGAATCCTCCCCGGCCAAGCCTGTTCCCCTCCTGGGATCTCTCAGTGGTCCTCTCGGGCCTTCAGAGACCCCACTTCAAGCTGCTTTAGTAAGTTGAGCTCAAGGCCCTCTCCTTGAAGACAGCCCTCCTGATAGTGCTAGCTTCCACCAAGAGGGTTGGGGACCTGCAAGCGTTCTCTGTCAGCGACACTTGCCTGGATTTCGGTCCGGCACATACTCACGTTATCCTGAGACCGCGACCGGGCTACGTACCCAAGGTTCCTAGGACCCACTTCAGGAACCAGGTCATGAACCTGCAAGCACTGCCCCGAGAGGAGGCAGACCCAGCCTTTTCATTGATGTTTCCGGTACGTGCTTTGAGTATCTATGTGGACCGCACGCAGAGCTTTAGATGTTCTGAGAAGCTCTTTGTCTTCTTTGGCGGATGGTAGAAAGGGAACGCCATCTCCAAACAGAGGTTATCTCACTGGGTCATTGACTCCATCTCTCTGGCCCACCAGATCCAGTCCGTGCCCGCCCCCTTGCGGGTTCAAGCACACTCAACGAGTGTGGTATTCTCGTGGGCACTGGCCAATGGCACCTCCCTAGCAGTCATCTGCAGAGCAGCGGGCTGGGCAACACCCAACACATTTGTCAGATTCTACAATTTCAGGGTTGAGTCGGTTTCGTCCCATGTTTTGTCAGCTCCAAAGCAGTAGAACTCGGTAATATGGAACAGCTGACCGGTGTTCCACTTGCACCTTGCGCCCTTCACCAAAGTGATCCAAGCTTTCGTTTCCTGGATGATTCTTCCTCCCTAGCCTTCTGGCCTGCAAATTCAGTGGGAGGAATTTGTTACCAGACCCACTATGAGTCGCAAGTGGTCTGTACTGGGGTAGGGCTCCACAGGCTTAATTCCCTCTTCAGGCAACTCCCTGTGATGTATTTTCCACGGGATCGGGAAAGAAGTCTTCCCGACGCATTTCATAACATTAAGATTGCCCCAGCCACTTTACACTATATGCGAGAGACATAGAGAGAGAAAAGGCAACTTCTGCCGGGCTTGCTCCCATGCTGGTCATGTAGCACCTGTTCCCGCCTCAGGGGTGCTGGGAACCTAAGGTCTGTATATGATACCTTTTCTGGGGGCGTTGGGGAGCTTCTAGCATGCAGCAGCCTGCTTGCACCTGTGTCAGCAGCTCACATAACACGGGCTAGTGCATGGCACTTTTGAACAGGACCCCTTGTGTCACTTAATTCGACACAACGTGTCCTGAGGGAGGGAACGAGATGTTGTGTCCCTTCTGCCACGACACTGAACCTACCACTGCAAATGGCCATACATTTTTCTCGGCTCCTCAGTGCAAAAACCTGACTGACAGATGCACGCCCTCTTCCCTTTATGTCTGCCAATTTCTCATTGGCCTTTTCTCAAGTTCAGAGGTACGCGAGGCTCTCAAGGAAGACCCCTTGTCTCACTTAATTCGACACAACATCTCGTTCCCTCCCTCAGGGAAGGCAGTTTAAAGGCAGTAATTATTTTTGGAATTACATGTGGTGACACTTGTGGCATAGAAATTACAGACTTTATCTCTCCACCTTTAACACACATATAATTTATACATTACTTGATGTCTAAAAAAGTTAATGTGTATGTTATTTGTCAAATACCTGAGTGTTGTAAACGACAAGATACTAATATCACAGACTGATTTGTTATTTGTAATCGCTACATTGAAAATTCTGACAGGGACATTGTCTTAAAAGCCTCTCTCACCCTGTTTGCTTTAGTCTCGTCAAACCCCCGAGGGCGAGTTTCTCCCACTGGATCAGAGGGAATTGGATGTGGGATTTGGAACGGGTGCTGACCAGCTCTTCCTTGTCTCACCCCTCACGATATGCCATGAGATCAATACCAAGAGCCCCTTTTTTGACCTGTCCCAGCGATCCCTCATGAATGAGCAGTTTGAGATTGTTGTTATCTTGGAAGGCATTGTGGAAACCACAGGTCAGTAACATTTAGAGTTTACGGCATGTTTGTTCCCATCAAGAATTAGAATCACCCATTCCTTTCAATGCCCTCTCTTTAAATCACAAGTGGATGTTTCTCATTCTTTCCCTCTGTTTATATCTAACCTGCACTGACTAAAAAGTTTGTCAGTTCAACAAGTTCATGTGGTAACATGTAAATTAACTGGTTTTGTTGAAATGAAAAAAAGCGTTTAAGATACTAAATATATTTGTATTTCACCAACCTGAAATACTATGGGTAACTTTCAGTAGATACAACTTGATTTTTATATCACATTTTCACTTTAATGTAAGTTAATTGCTTTATTCAGGTCACATCACATTTTCACTTTAATGTAAGTTCATTGCTTTATTCAGGTCACATCACATTTTCACTTTAATGTAAGTTCATTGCTTTATTCAGGTCAAATCACATTTTCACCGTGATGTAAGTTCATTGCTTTATTCAGATCAAATCACATTTTCACTTTTATGTGAGTTTGTGCACCCATTGGACACTTTTCTTCTATAGGGGCAACAGGAAGTTTGAAAACAAGCTCTCACCATTCATTTGTATTATATCTGCAAATGGGACTAATGGCACCTATACACTAGAGTTAACGCTGCATCAGAGAAAGCTGAGAATGCATTGATTTCAAAGGGGATGATGCGTGGATAGACTTGTCACAATATGTGAATGAGCCCAGATGCAGACAACCATATAAACCAAAAATTCTTTATTAAGGAGAAAATAAAACAACGGTGCATCTAACACAAAAAGCCCAGTCTTGGCCAAACACGGCAGATAAATTTAATTACACTTAAGAGGGAAAAACGAGAAAAGAAAACAAGCTAGTTCCAAATGACACTAACCAGGCTGAGCAGGAAACACAACAAGACAAGAGGAATGAACCAGCACAGGACAGAGCACAACAGTGGAAATAAATAGGGAAGCAAAAAAGGAGAGCAACAAGAGAAGGCAGGTTTAACTGATAAATTGATAACAATACAAACAAGGGGGTGGGTTTCACTCAAGACTTAATTGACACAAGTGCACATAGCAATGAAAAACCAACAAAGACACTCAAACAGTACAACAAGATAGACACATATGAGCAGGGTGGAAGGGTTACTTTTGAAATGTATTCCACTACAGATTAAAGAATACATGCTGTAAAAGGTAATTTGTGACGTATTCCGTTAGATTATGCAACGTCAGTAATTTATTCTAAATAGTTTGGATTTCTTCTTCAGCGCTGGTAGATTATTTCACTTGTTTTGACAATAAAATCTCTGCCAGTAAATACACGTGTGACAAGGCAGAGGGCGGGCCGGGTGGTGGTTTATACCTCTCGGAGGCTTAATTAGCCTGATAAGGGACCGGGTGTGCAGAATCACCACCCGTCCCCACCCTCTGCCCAGTCACAACATAAAAATACATTCTCTGAAAAACCTAAATATCTTATGCAGTGTTGTTTCTAAAACAAGATCAATCAAATTGATCTCATTATAAGGATTTTTTTAAATATTTTTACAGGAAAACAGTACAAAAATTATTATCAAGAATATGATTTTTGCCCTAATATCAAAGGTCTTACTAGAAAAAAGCAATTATGATCTAACGTGAATTTTCTTAATAAAAAAAACGTGCATGTAAAATGGTTACAAATAACATTGTAACTTAGCATAAAGCTGACAATTTACACAAGGTTTATTTCTATTTCTTCTGCTCCAAACTTACTTCAAACTTACTTCTCTGTCTGCTTGTATGAAACACATCATAAGAAAGTGTTTCACCACTGTTTAAATGCACTTTAAATCGCATCATTTATATGTGTAATTGTTTTCCATCTGAAAGGACTAAATATTAAATGAAACAAATGACAATAAAATGCTAAATAATCTCTTCAGTAATCAAAATACTTTTTGAATGTCAGTTTTCTAATTACCAATTATTTAATTTGTAACTGTATTGGAATACAGTTACTTGTATTTTGTATTTTCTATACGTAATCCAGTTACATGTATTTTGTTACTCCCCAATCCTGCATGTGAGTGTCAGGATCAAGCCACAAAAACTATTAACAAAGTCGACAGAAGTGGCAGGATCCTGACAGGACAGGGAAAATGCAAGGGTTTCTGATTTTGAAGCTCCGTCATGCAACCAGAAGTTGAGACCATTTCAACTTTTGCTTCAACGCACTGTGGTGTAGGCATCCGTGACCAATGATAATTTCAGAGAGGGACTAACTGCACAGTGAAATCGAACATCAAACATATGGTGTATTCATTCACTGTCCTCGATTATCTTTCTCTGTCAGTCTAAAAAGATAGTAATAGTGTAGAGAGAGACAAAGCCTTATTTAATCTAGAGGGGGTCCAATAAAATCTTGCATAAGCCTTGCATCTCTAGATGTAGAGTTGACATTTTTTATTTTTTATTTCTCTTGATAAAGCTTCATCCCCTATACTCTGAATTAGCAGGGAGTAGGGGGCGGGGGGGCTACTCCCAAATACAGTACAGAACATGTGGCGCAGCTGTAAATGATCCAAATTCTCAAAAGCTCTCAACACTCCACTCTCATACAGGTTGCCGAGTATAGTACCCCCCTCACAATCCACTCTGACCAACAGAAAGGGGACTTCTTGTTACATAATTTTGGGTTAAGCCATAAGCTTGAGGCAACATTTAAATAAATGTCCAAATGAAATACTCTGGCCACTCTTGTCCAAATCACGTGCAAATGTGAGATAATGGGTGTGATTTAACTTCTCTGGTTAGATTGATAGAAAGGCTTTGAAATAGGGGCAAGGACTTCCCGTTCAATAGAAAACCAGGGAGGGTCTCTTTCAGGTGGAAGTGACCAATGAGCCAAATGCCTGAGACCGAACGCATAATAATAATAAAAAAAAATCTTGGGTAGGCGTACCCCAACTTGGTCAATCAGCCTATGTAATTTGTTGAAATGTAGTCGGGGACATTTCCCTTTCCAAATTAAGGACTTTGCTATGCTATCAAATAGCTTGAAATAAGAGTGGGGGACATCTATAGGAAGTGACTGTAGCAGGTAGTTTCCAGAATTTTGGAATACAGTTAATTTTAATAACATTAACATTCCCAATCATCGATAAATGTAATGAAGCCCACCTGCCCACATTGCACGAAAATCTTTTTATTAAAGGGTCAAAATTAACTTAACTAAATCAGACAAATTTGTAGGGAATATAATACCCAAATACTTAATGCCCTGTTTGGGCCACTGGAAGGTGCCCAGCTGGAAGGCCATTAATGGACAGTACACAGTCAGAGCCAAAGCTTCGGATTTAGACCAATTGACTGAGTGCTTGGAAAAGATGAATAATTCTGTGGAGGCAAGGCATAGATCTGGTAGGGTCAGAAACAAATAATAAAATATAATCTACGTAAAGCAAAAGTTTATGCGCCACAACTCCTGCCATCACCCATGGAAAATCATCCTCCTTTCTTATCATGGCTGCTAATGGTTCCAAGGCAAGAAAGAACAATAATGGGGAAAGAGGGCAACCCTGCCGAGTGCCCCTATTCAGAGTGCAATAATCTGAAATTAATCAATTTGTTTGTACCACTGCTATAGGGTCTCTATAAAGTAACTTAATCCAACCAATAAATGTACTCCCAAACCCATACATTTCCAAAGTCTTAAAAAGATGATCCCATTCTATCTCATTCTAAGAGAGATGGCAGCGACCGGAGTCTGATCATTTGCTACTGACCACATGATATTGATGAAACGCGTAATGTTATCAGAAGAGCTACGACCCCCCCAAAAAACCCACCTGATCTATATGTATATCTTGACAGTTTAGCCAAAAAATTGTATCTAGCTGGATCAGGGAAATTGGACGGTAACATTCACACTCACGCTTGGATCTTTGTCCTTTTTAAGAATCAGACTGATCTGGGCCTAGTCATGGTTTGGGGAAGCTTTCCATTCTTTAATGATTCCATATAAACTTCTAGGAAAAGTGGAGCCCATTCTGTAGCAAAAGATCTAAAAAAAAATCAGCAGCAAAACTATCTGGCCCCGGAGCCTTGCCTGTAGGCCTTAATTACCTCATAAAGCTCCCCCAAGGTTAGCTCAGAATACAGAGAATTGTTTTGCTCAGACGTCAGTTTAGGGAGTTCTAATGGTTCCACAGATTTTTGGATATCTTCATCAGTAGACGAAGATGTGGAACTATAAAGATTAAGATAGAATTCTTTAAAGGCATTATTAATATCAGTGGCCAAGGTAAAAATTTCAGCACCAGCAGATTTCACTGAAGGAATGGTTGAAAAAAACTCTCTGCTTTATGTATGTAGACAAAAGCTTCCCTGCTTTGTCCCCTGACTCAAAATATGATGGTCTTGCCCTGAATAACCAAAAATCCACTTTCTGTGACAAAATAGTATTATCTGTATTTCAATCGGGTGAATTCTCTGAGACCATCAGAAGACATTCGGTGCTTCAGCTCTGCCTCAGCTTTTTTAATATTCCCTTCCAACTCGACAAGTTTTTGTGCTTTGGATTTTTTGATAAATGAGGCATATTGCACGATCCATCCCATAAGAACTGCCTTAAGTGCCTCCCAAGCTATGCCCACAGAAGATACTGAGGATCAGTTGATCTCCATATAAACACTGATTTCAGTCTTTAACATTTGTTGGAAATAAAGATTTTGAAACAGGGATATAGTAAAGCACCAACTATATGATTTATTTTTCTCCATATGTGGCAACATCTCTAAACTCACTAGGGCGTGATCTGAGACTAAGATGTTTCCAGTTGAGCAATCAACAACAGATGAAATGAGGGATATATATATATAAAAAATCGATTCTAGAATAAATCTTATGGACTGATGAAAAAAATGTATAGTCACTACCAGATGGGTTCAAAAGTCACCAAATATCTACAAGACCAAGATTTTTACACATCCTGTGAAGTGTCAATGTTTCTCTAGGGGGCTTACACACTTTTGCTTCCCTATGATCAAGGACTGAGTCCATCAAAATATTAAAGTGTCCTCCCAATATTATATCATGAGGGGTGCCAGCGATTTGCAACATTCCTTCAAGATCAATAAAAAAGCCCTAATCATCAACGTTATGCAATATTAACCAAAACCAAAATTTGCCCCTGTATTCCCTGTAAACTCAAAAGGTCCATGTACGCCTACGAGTGTTCCCACAACAACTTTGCCGTTGGATTGCTCACAAATTCCAACCGATATAAAGCTGTTCAGTTTCCTTGGACAGACAAACAAGTGTTCAGTGAGCCAGCTGTTTATAAGTGCAGCAGATGAAGTAATCATTCCAATGTCCTGCAAAAATACTCCACAAAACAAACTCCAGTCAACAAGAGGGATAAGCACAAAGAATGAACCGATTCATCCACAACTGTCCCGAAGCAGTGTTATTCAACAAAACAAGCTCCAGCCTCTAGGCGGAACCAACACAAAAAGAAACAAAACAGGCATCCCAGTTCCTTGGATGGTCAAGAGTCAAATTCACTCGGAGGCCACATACACCATGATTTACTCAATACATCAATTTTATAAAAGACATCCTTTGTCATCCATAGTGTCCATTCTCAATCTGTCCAGGAACTTCAGTGTGAAAGCAATCTTCCGTCAATGCAAAAGTTTCTTGAAGGAAAAGCGTTATTCCACAAAACAAACTCCAGCGACTGGCAGAGCCAATGAAAAAAGTAACAAAAATGGTGCTTAGCTTCCTCAGACAGTCGAGTCAATGTACTACAAGTCAATCCACTCACATGAGAAACACCCAGTGGTTTACTCACCCATTGTTTCTATGAAGGACATTGCTTGTTTTGGGCATAAAAATACTTGGTGTCTATTCTCAGTTTGGCTGGAAATATTAGTGCAAAAGCGATCTTCTTTTGAAGTAAGAGTTTCTTACATTCCTTGAACCAATCGCGTTCCTCTCTTGTCGAATTCGTCCGGGAACGAACAAGAAAATATTGTGATTCTTCCAAGAAATCTTTCCTTTGCTCCTCACCTGGTGCAACCCGAGATCTTTATCGGATGATCTCAGAAATTTGTCCAGAATTGATCAGGGCCTGTCTCTCTCAGCGGATCTGTGAGCCGGGACTCTGTGAGCTTGTTCGATTTCCAGCTTATGGCCTGTTATGTCAAGCAGACTCGGGAAGAGCTCATCCAGGAATTTCAACATATCTCTACCTTCTTCATGCTCAGGAATTCCAACAATCCATACTTTGTTCCTACGGCTCCTATTTTCAAAATCTTCCAGTTTTTTCAAAATGCCTTCCAGGTCTATTTTGGTTGTAAGTGGATTAGAGGATAATTCCCTTTCTGATGACTCTAGATAATTGATCCATTTCTCAACATCTGCCACTCTTTTAACCAACTCAGAGAATTTTGTTTCCATCACCATAATCAATCGATGTATTACAGCGAGATCCTCCGAGTCAGCATCACCAACATGTTGGACAGTTGATGCTGAATTTCCCTGGCCACAGCATCCAAATTGAGTCCCCGGTCCACAGGCCCATCAGAGGTTTCGGCTTGACACGTAAGTGTCTTTTAATGTCTTATCTCACCGGATTATAACATGAAAATAATAAAAAAAACTTGCAAAGTGCGCAGAGCTCACCATTTACACGTCTGCTCCTCACATGTCGTCACGTGACCCTCCATACTTTGTGATATTTGAAGAGATTTATTTGTTTTACAAAAGGTGAATCTGGAATTTTGACTATCGTACATGATAATGCGCCTTCATTTTCTTATTTTTTATTTAGTACACCTAAAATTGGCAATTATAAAATTGCTGCATATAGTAGTAGTGTTGATGCATGCAGTGTTTTGAGCGCTTCAAAACAACAAATCATTATCCAAAGCAATTGGTTCAGCTGACTCAAAGTTTCTGAAAGCTTTGTTTCTGCCATTACTGTTGTGACATGCTAGTTGACCGTTATGCTCTCTCCTATGTTTAAAACGTGAAGTTGTTATCCCAGTATGCCTTCTATCACAACATTTTTTCTTCGTATGTACATAAGCTCTATTGAGCTGTATTGTAAATTGTATTTTGGTTCAAAGTAACTCAACTCAAAAGTTAATGCAACAATTCCTTGTTTTAGATGACATAAACCTGACTACAGTAGGTTACAACAACGAAATTTGTTTTATAGTGTCACACCTGGCTCAAATATGCGATATTAAATGGAGACGACATGGCAATATTAACCCAAAATAATTTATTACAACAAAAATAAGTTAAAGCAAAACAAAGGTTCCCCAAGCCAGAGCACGGCTCTGGCAAACTGCCAAAGCAACAGCTTAGAATCCACCAATGCATGTCTGCATGTTAATTAAATGAGGTGCCATGAAGAGTCTCAGGTGCACATAAGTCACGCCCCAGTCACCAATCAGACCTACAAAAAGGTTGGCTTGCTGGGAGGCCAACCAAAACATTGCTGTAGTCCAGTCTTGATATGACAATAGCTTTGACCAATAGCTTGGACCAGGACCTGCACAGCATATTCAGGCAAGAATGGTCTGATTTTCTTGTTGTTTTAAATTGCGAACCTGCAAGACTGGGTGGTTGATGAGATGTGAGCTGTGAATGGGAGTGGTTGGTCATCTACCATCACTCCCAGATTCAGGGCTGTCCTAATTGGCTTTAGTGTAGTTGATCCAAGATGAATAGTGAATGGTTAGCTAAATGCAACCAAGCATACATTTTCTGGAACTGTTGGTAAAAACACTGGTAACACTTTACAGTAAGATTTCTATCTTGTACAAAATGGTTTGTTAGTGTTAACTAATACAACCTACAACCTGTTAGCAAAATGTAAAAATTATCCCTGGTCTTCCCTGCTCTGAATCTGAATCTTCTCTTTCAGGCATGACATGTCAGGCACGAACATCTTACACAGAGGATGAGGTGCTGTGGGGTCACCGCTTCCTACCCGTCATGTCGCTGGAGGAGGGATTCTTCAGGGTCGACTACTCACAGTTTCACAATACGTTTGAGGTGCCCACTCCTCCATACAGTGTGAAGGAACAGGATGAAAAGTCTTCCCTGCCCTCCCCTAGTCCTCTTCTCTCCCCTACGGTGCTTGATGGACGCAGTCGCAGAGAACGGATCTTCTCCTTAGATGGGGTTCCCCAAGCTATAGAACCAATGTCCAAATTAACCAGCAAGCTCCAGCGTATAAGCTCCAAGAATGGGAAAGAGGCCCTCAAAACTGGAAGCTCTCAGGTAACAGAAAAGGCCTCCAGCACGGGTGACCTGCCCATCAGAGTGCAGACACTGGGATCACTGTTGAGTCAGGGGGAGGCTGAAAATCAGCTCCAGCTCAAAGCTATAAAGATGGGTCCAGAAGCCCATACCCGGTCAGCCGGGGAACTGGAACATCACAGACTGCTTCCAATGCCTGCTCCAGTTCCAGGGCACAACCTCAATCCATTGCCTGAGTCAAGTGGACGGCCAGAGGACAACCTTCCCCCTAAATTACGTAGAATGAATGCAGACCACTGAATTACTGTACAGTTTATTGAGGATTGTTTAAACTCTTTCTGACACAGAAATGAACAGTGAGGAATAGGATGTAGATATGGCTCTCAAAATCATTTAATTATTCGAATAATATTTATTTAAAAGGGACTTTACTGTGATTCTTTCTCTCAAAATGTATGAAAGAGCTATGTCTCTTTGTTCAATCGAACTCATTGCCTTTTGCAGACTTTGCCCTCAATTGCACTACCAGTCAAGTTTGGACACATTTTACATAATTTATGTAAGTCATTATCTTATAAATCTTTTGATTTAAAGGCTTATGCTCAATTTATTGAATTTGTTTTGTAGACAAACAAAATGTGTGCAAATTTCTTTACTTTTTAAAAAAACATATTCTTTTTGGGGGAACTCCTTCAATACTGTTTAAAAGCATCCTAGGTGGATACCTCATAAAGATGGTTAAGGAAATGCCATAATCTAGTGTGCATAGTTTAAATAAAGTAAAAAGTGACTACTTCTAAGAAGCCAAAATTTTAGATAGTTTTTATTTGTTTAACATTTCTTGGTCAAAGCATATTTTCCCATAATTCAGGTTGTGTTATACTATAGTTTAATAATGATAGAGTGAGTGACCACAATTTGGCTGGTAGTGTACATGAGAATTGTTGATGTTCTGAATTCAATTTGAATTCCAATAAATATATAATGTAGATATTTAAATATTTTATATAAATTAAGCACCTTTGTGGAATTATTAACACAAAATATTCACATAAATATTTGCTTATTTATACTTAATTAAGATAATTAAGTTATTTATTAAGAATTTATGTAGAGGAATGTTTACTGGTATGTACAGACTTTTAATGTTCAAAGCTTTTTGTCACATTTCACAGAATGTATTATTATTATTTTTTTTTTATATCATTTCTCTGGTATTGACAATTTCCCTGATAATTTCCCTGACAATGTGGGCACAAGGTAACAATTACCGCAGTTCATCAACACAAGACAATTTTGATAATCTTAATAATTTCATTATTCATTTCTAAACTACAATACAATAAAATAACTTAGAAAACATGAATTTGGTGTTCCTGGTTGGCATCTAAGGAAGGTTAAATGAATAGTTCACACAAAAATTAAGATTTCCTCTCATGGAACACAAAAATGGATGTTAGGGACTGACCGTCACAGTCACCATTTACTTTCATTGTAAGGAAAAACAATGGAATTAAAAATAATGTTGATTGAGGCTGTTAGTCCCTGACATCTCCTTTTGAGTTCCGTATACATTAGTCATACAGGTTAAGGAATAAATGGGTCCATAACCAAGGCATATTACATTTAGCATGTAAGTGATCTCACAGTCAGGTTATTTGCATTAGGTCCCATCTGCATTTAGGGCCCAGAGACCTGTGCATGTACAACAGCTACCACTAATCATCATCTCCATGGAAACCTCCTGGCTTGTACCTCAGGCTGTGGGTGGAAGTGAAAATAATTCAATTTGCCTACAAGAAGAAATAACTAACACTCAGTGCACGGACATGCCATAAAAACGTCATTACTCTTAATTGTGAATGCACAGAGGTTCTGTCGCATTGTTTATTAGCAATGCAATTCATATTTGAGGAAAAACAAAGCAGTGACCAGAGGGAATGTGAAATAGTACAACTTATCCTGGGGGGCATGCAGCGAGGTGTGCATTTAATTCCCATTAATACACACAATAAGCATTTACACAGAGAAAAATAAAACAAGATGACCAATGCAAAGGTCTAATAATTAAGTGTCCCCATAAATAAGTATATCTGCTACAAGAAATATATCTACATTGAAAAGAAAAATTATAGTTCAAGGAACTTGATACAAACATTTGAAAAAGCGTTATTTTAATTTGGCTCATCACACCTGGACATTAAGAAAAGTGGAATAAAAAAAAGCTGCTGAGTTCAGAAATGACATACTTCTCTTACTATTTCTATTATATAAATATATGGCAGAACTAGTATTAGTATTATGAGCAGCCATTTTTAAACTGCATGGTTCTTTATTTTTTATTCTACTTTTTTAATATCCATGTGTAAAGTCTTCAGAGTGTGTCAGGGCATGTGAAGTGAATTCTGAAAATGTATTTTTTTTTTTTTTTTATGCCTGGCAGCAGATTGCTGAATGTTGGCAGTATAATTAATTAAACTTGGTAAGAAAAGAAAAAGTTGTCATGATTAAGTTAACACAATGCAATTTTTTTTGTCATCTTAATTTAAAATTGAAAGGAAGCAGGGCAATTTCTGTTAATGGTACCCTTTTACACAACTCAATTTAAAACAAAAAAATATTTTTGTCAAGTTGACAGTGTTGCTCTTGTTGTCACAGCAAAACATTTGTTGACTAGACTAGGAGATATTAGTTGTGTCAAATTAAGTAAATCCACCATTTTAAAAATGTTTAAATGTTGACTCCAATTATGATAAGGATATTTAATCAAGAATTTTACTGTTAAGTTTTTTTTTATTAAAGTTAATTCGACAAATGTATTATTACTGTGTAGGGATGAAGACGAAATCTTAAAGGGGACACATTTATTTAAGTAAAAAATTACAATACGTAAAAGAAAAAACAACAAATGTAAGAAAACTACAATGTAAAAATGTTTCGTCAAGTTTTCGTCAAATGTTTCGTAACCTACAAATGTGCTTTAATTAACTGGTTAATAAAATTTGAAAATTGTATTTAATCAAACTTAACTTCCCTGACAAATTAGATTAGTCTAACAAAATTAATTTATTAAAAATGATTAGTTCAAGTAGAAGTATATCCTTGAGGTAACAAGAGCAGGTTAAATGTATTAAATTATTTTCTGTGTATATACTTCATATTAGTGTAGACTTATATTTCAATGTTACACATAAATTACGGTAATAATCAAAAAGAAAAACAAAATTCTAAAATAAATAAATAAAAACCTTCATACTCAACTCTTCATTTAAACCAGTAAAGATTGTGGACTTTAAATGAAAAAGTGTATCAGGTTTACCTTGGAGTCAAATTGTGACAAAATAAAAATGTTATAATCACAAAATCACTATAATACCCATTATTTGATTTTCTGCTTGTCCTGTTTTATAACTTTATTTCATAATAAAAATGATTGTCTTATTGCATTTTTATTCAAGAAACCTAATTCATAAATTGAACAACACAGAGGTTGGTTGTAAACCCTTAAATCGCTTGAACTGGGTCGTGGAGCAGGAGTCGAGGCAGAGAAAGTGTTTTTGCATCATGGATTGCAGCTGACCCTCTCTTGCAGGTAAAGGTTATTTTCCTCCTTTTGACCGGGTGCCAAGAGACACTGCAGCCCTGACTAAGACGATACATCGATCGCCAGGCACCGTCACTTCAGCTTGTACAAATGTTACATCTGAATAATCTCTTCTCCAGAGATCAAGCAACACAGAATCATGGAAATGTGCTCAGAAAATAATGAGTCGGAGGCAGAGAGGGATCAAGATCGCAGAAGTTTGATTACCTGAGTCTGGACAGTGGTTGGTATTGATGGAAACATTTCAATCAATTTCTTTGTCTTTAGTACATGCCTTTCAGTGTACAATCAAGATGTTCATTCAATCGAACCTATTTTGTGTTGACTTTACACAAAATCTGTGCAGCTGTTGCCTTAAAGGAATAGTACACCCAAAAAAGAATATTATGTAATCAATTTACTCATACTTATGTTGTTCCAAACCCATTTGACTTTCTTTTGTGAAATGCGAAATGAGATGTTAAGCAGTACGCTAGTCTCAGTCACCATGCACATTAATTGCATCTGTTTTCAGATAGTGGAAAAAGTGATGGTGACTGAGGCTTTTGTGTTCAATGAAAGAAAGAAAGTGCTATGTGAGCAACATGAGGGTGAGTGAATGATGACAGTATGTTCATATCTGGGTGAGTTATATCTTTAAGGAGCTATAAATTATATCTGACCCTTATAAATTACTTTTTTATTTAACCTTATATTGTCATGACAGTCACATTCAGTCACATTTGATCTATTTTACATGAGTGCTGTTGAACTGAGTATCAGAATGGCTTTGATTCTGTCATTTATCAGCTATGCTTATACTGAGTACAACATGTGTCTCAGTATCATATGAGTGTGATATTGCTTTTCTATAACAGTTCTTTAAACAAGTTCATATCGAATAACTTTAATTTAATTTATTTAAACTTAATTTAAGTTTATTTTTTATTTTGTCTATTTTTGCTCCACTAATGAAAATAGTTTCAAACAATGCTGAATGCAAATACGCAGTGTGATGCAAACGGTGAAGTTTCCAGTGCTGTTATATTAAATATCAGCAGTCTTGGATCATTGCTGGTCAAATCAGATAAAAGAATTGGAAATAACTGTTGTACAATGAATAATATTTTACTCTTGACTTAAACCAGCTATTGTAAATGCAACCTTATGTGGTACGTTTACTTGACAAAGTATTTCTTAACGTGGGCTACAATACTAGCCAGACGGTACCTCATTTTATAATGTAATTAATTTGATCTTGTATCATTTGTCAGACAGTGTTCATCGTCTTTAGCTGCATACTTAAAAACATACTGGAACCATCTTTTCGTTGACCTTGGTATGCCAAGAACAGTGGTATTGGTCACAGCCAACCTTTTTCTCATTTCTAATGCAATAACAGTGTTTTTTTTATTGAGGCATAATGTCCACAGTCACGCTTACCATGCTTTCTAGCACAAAATTCAAGATGCTCATTAATTCCAATTCCAAATCCTACCACAATAACAGGGCATTAGTGACTTAGCATGTGAATTAGCAATGGCAATAGGCAGAGGAAGGAATGGAGAGGGAGAGGAGTTTTCATGTTTACCTGCACACTCTTTGCCACTCCTCAAGGCGTGACAGATGTTCAGTGGAAGGATTAATGAAAGGCAATTTTTTTTCTTATTAATTTTATTTCAGTGTCTATAGCCTCTGAGCACCAACATCTGTTCTTATCCTTATATATATATATATATATATATATATATATATATATATATATATATATATATATATTAAAACTCAGCAAAAAAAAAAACTTCTCTTTTTCAGGAAACAGTATTTTAAAGATGTATTTTAATTTTTTTTTTCCAAAAAACTTTACGTATATTTATTTTAAAGGGTTTAAACAATGTTTTCCATGCTTGTTAAATGAACCATAAACCATTAATGAATATGCACCTGTGGAACGGTCATTAAGACAGGAACATCTTACAGATGGTAGAAAATTAAGGTCACAGTTATAAAAACTGCTTTTCCACTGCATGGTACAGCTCGACTGGACTCTGCTTGCTTTTTGGGGGTTTTCCACTGTGGATAGTACCTGGTACTTTTTTTAGTACCACCTCAGTCAAACTTCCAAGCGAGCCGAGCTGATACTAAATGTGATGTCAAAACCCTGCAGATAACTGATTGGTCAGAGAGAATCGTCATTACCGGCGTCACTGAATTTGCGACATGTTAATCAACCCGCTAGTTTAGCTACAGTGATAGCAGTATCTTTTGTTCACGCGACTTTCGAATTGTAAAAAGAAATGACTGTGCGCAAAACCACACTATGGTCAATAAACGAGGTGCAGACAATTCACTCGTTAGCGACGAAAGAAATGACGCAAAACGAAAAAGTCTATCAGGAACCGCTACCAGGTGCGGGGGGAGACCCCTTCTGTTCCCTGAGAACGTGGCAGGGTGTTCCGTCCGCCAGGGGCCAGAGGACTGCCTCCGATCCGCCTGGGGAGGCGCGGCTGACATCCATTAGAGGGTGGAGGTGTGGCCAAGGACCAAGCTATGGTATATCGGTGAACAGGCGAGTAAATTGTTGTTTTTTTTCTCTCTCTCTCTCCTCTCTCTCTCCCACTGCCACTCCGCATTGGCCCTAAGAATGGACTCCCCCCCCCCCCCACTCCCGCAGCACCTCCCACAGCATCTCCCAGGGGACCTGGTCATAAGCCTTCTCCAGATCCACAAAACACATGTAGACTAGATGGGCATACTCCCAGGCCCCCTCCAGGATCCTTGCAAGAGTAAAGATCTGGTCCGTCATTCCACGGCCAGGATTTCTCTTCAATCCGAGGTTCGACAATCGGCTGAACCCTCCTCTCCAGCACCTTGGAGTAAGCTTTACCAGGGAGGCTGAGAAGTGTGATACCCCTGTAGTTGGCACACACTCTCTGGTCTCCATTTCTGAAGAGGGGAACCACCACCCCATTCTGCCACTCCTTGGGCACTGTCCCAGACCTCCACGCAATGTTGAAGAGGCGTGTCATCCATGACACCCCCTCCACATCCAGAGTTTTCAGCATTTCTGGTCGGATCTCATCAATCCCCAGGGTTTTGACACTGCGGAATTGTTTGACTACCTCAGTGACCTCCCCCAGGGAAATTGAATCTGATCCCCCATAAGCCTCCGACTCTGCCTCTAGCATAGAGGGCGTGTTGGGATTTAGGAGTTGTTCAAAGTGTTCCTTCCACTGCTCAATAACCTCCTCGGTAGAGGTCAACAGCGTCCCATCTTTGCTGTATACAGCTTGGATTGTTTCCCGTTTCCCCCTCCTCAGGTGGCGGACAATTTTCCATAAGCACTTTGGTGCGGACCGAAAGTCCTTCTCCATGGCTTCTCCGAACTTTTCCCAAACCCACTGCTTTGCCTCCCTCACGGCTGAGGTCACAGCCCTTCAGGCCTGTCGGTACCTTGCAACTGCTTCCGCAGACCTCCAGGACATCATATCCTAGAAGGCCTCTTTCTTCAGTCGGATGGCTTCCCTGACCACTGAGTGTCCACCATGGTGTTTGAGGGTTACTGTCCCTTGAGGCACCTAAGACCTTGAGGCCGCAGCTCTCCACCGTGACTTTGGCAATAGCAGCTTTGAACATTTCCCACTCCGGTTAAAATTTCCCAAAGCAGGGATACATGAAAACACTGCTGGAGGTGTGAGTTGAAGATCTCGCAGACAGGGCCCTCCTCCAAATGTTCCCAGTTCACCCGCACTACACGCTTGGGCTTCCCAGGTCTGTCCAGAATCTTTCCCCACCCCCTGACCCAACTCACCACCAGATGTGATCGGTTGACAGCTCTGCCCCTCTCTTCACCCAAGTGTGCAAAACATATGGCCTCAGATCTGATGACATCAAAATTGATCATCAACCTTCGGCCTAGGGTGCTCTCGAACCACGTACACTTATGAGCATCCTTATGTTCGAACATGGTGTTTGTTATAGATAAACCATGACTGGCACAGAAGTCTAACAACAAACATCCTCTCTGGTTCAGATTGTGGAGGCCGTTCCTCCCAATCATGCCTCTCCATGAGTCCCTGTCATTTCCCGTGTGCGCACTGAATTCACCCAGCATCACTATGGAGTCCCCTACTGGGGCCCTATTCAGGACTCCATTCAGGGTCTCCAAGAAGGCCGAATACTCTGAACTGCTGTTCGGTGCATATGCACAGACAACAGTCAGAGTTTCCCCCCCATAACCCGTAGGTGTAGGGAGGCAACCCTCTCGTCCACCGGGGTAAACTCCAAAGCAGCGGCGCTCAGCCAGGGAATATATATAATATATATATATATATATATATATATATATATATATATATATATATATATATATATATATATTGTAACGAAGGGGGCAGACGAGGAGTGAGGATCTACTTGCAGTTTTATTGAAAGTTAAACAAAGACAGGTGAACGGTGAACACAGGAATAAACTAAACATCCACAATGGGAAAACAAAAGATATGAACATGGGAAACTTCCACGAAGGGTACAGGCAGGAACATGAAACCAAAAGTCAAAACAAGATAACAAGACAATAAACTAAAACCAATAACAGGATAGAACTGATAACAAGGTAATTAAACAATGAACCAATGAAAATCAGACACATAGACATGGAGGGAAAACAGGACATAAGACCAAGACCAGGAAACAGGAACTTAACAATAATTTCAAAATAAAAGTACATAAACAAAGACAATATGGAATGTAACATATATATATATATATATATATATATATATATATATATATATATATATATATATATATATATATATATATTTGTTAGTATTTTTTGACATGTGTTTGAAATGCATTCTTTGAAGGCTCTTCAAGTTGGTTAAGAAAACATTATATAAACTCTCTGCAAGTCTGTATCACATTAAAGAAATAGTTCACCCAAAAATTTTCATTTTGTCATAATTTACTCATACTAATGTCATTCCAAACCTGTTTGACTTTCTTTTATATAAAGATTACAAAAGGAGATGTTTTAATGAAGATACCCTTGCATCTTTGCAATACAATGGCAGTTGGTACAGCATTCTTCCACATCAGAAATATTGTTTAGTTACAACACCTGCTCTTTGTTTCTGATGTCGAAAAATGTATTAATGCGTTCATGACCTTAAGACAAGATTATTGTAATGAATTACTGGGAGGATGTCCTGCAGGTTCAGTAAATAAATATCAGTTGGTTCAAAATGCTGACTAGAACAAAGAATTATTATCATAACGGCCTAATTTTATCATCGCTACTTTGGCTACCTGTTAAATTTCAGATTAAAAAATTCTGTTAAATATTTAAGGTGTCAAGTCTGCCTGAACCGGAAACACTTCTCATATTTTATAATTCTGCTTTAAAGTGAATGGCATCTACGCTAATATTATTCTATTTGTTTTCCTATATCAACCTCAGGATACATATCCTGAGGTTACCAGAGTCTGTCAGATCCGGTCCTGCCTGATTTCCCACTCCCACTGCTACGTGCTCCTGAGTGATGACGAGTAACTGCAGCCTGTGCCAGCCAGATATCACTTCAGTCTACTACGATGGACTTCACAGAGGATGAACTGGTGCCAACTCCTACCGCAAGACATTGGATACTTAATTTGACATTGCCTAAATCTGGTACTTAGGATGGACTTCACCTAAATGAACTGCCACAAGCTTAAAATCGAACTGCAATTCACCTCACTGACCTCTGCCTGCATCACCTTGATCAAAGGATGGACTACACTTTTAAAATGGAATACATTGACAATAAAATAATGCCAACTACAGCCTTCATCAGCCAAATAACATAGGTGGGACAATGCATCTGTTTGCACTTCCGCAGATAATTAAGAATGTAAATTTTGTCATTAATCTTACAGTTCATACAAAATTTTTTGTTTAAATATTGCCCCCTAACCAGGGGTGGAAAGAGTACTGAAAAATAATACTCAAGTAAAAGTAAAAATAAAATAAAAAATTTTGTATGAGTAAAAGTACCTGTCCTAAAATCTACTCAAGTGAAAAAACTACGAAAGCTATGCCCCTTTAAAATAAAAACTCTATGATGCAATTTAAAAATGTTGCAAACATACTGTCATTTACATTCCCTTTTATGGCTATTTGCCAGAAAGAATAAAAAAATATTGGTATTTTATAGGTGTTTGTGATGACAACTTTTAAAATACATCACTTATCTATGATTCTGTAAACACTACAAAAAATAAAAAATAAAAGAGTGACATGATTACAGAAATGAACCGTATGAAACAATTACATTAAAAACAGTTTATGTGTAGGGTCTAAATTTTCCTTAATGCAGACAAAAGAGAATTACTGTTGTGCATAAAACATGTTCAAATCTATGCAAGGAATGCAACAAAAAAAAAACTTGGTGTATTATGTCCCGCACAATAGAGGCGTTGTTGTTTGGTACAGGGGCCACATCTGGCTTCAAAGGAATAATTCACAAAAAAATGGAATTCTTTCATCATTTACTCACTCTCATGCCATCCCAGATGTGTATGACTTTCTTTCTTCAGCAGAATACAAATTAAGATTTTTTTGAACAATATCTCAGCTCTTTTGGTTCATACAATGCAAGTGAATGGGTGCCGACATTTTGAAGCACCTAAAATCACATAAATCAGCATAAAAGCAGCTTAATCCATGTGACTCCAGTGGTTAAATCCATGTGTTCAGAAGAGATATGATAAGTTGGGTGAGAAACAGATCAATATTTAATTTTACTATAAATTTTCCTCCCTGCTCAGTCAATCTCCATTTAACTTTCTTCTTCTTTTGTTTTTGGTGTTTCGCATTCTTCATGCATATTGCCATCTATGGGGCAGGGTGAAGAATTTCTAGCAAAAATGGGATTTCATATTTATCTGTTTCTCACCCACACCTATCAAATCACTTCTGAAGATATGGATTAATCCACTGGAGTCATATGGATTACATACGTACTGCATTTATGTGCTTTTTGGAGAGTCACCTTTTGGCATCCATTCACTTGTATTGTATGGGCCTACATTCTTCTAAAAATCTTAATTTTTGTTATGGAGAAAGAAAGTCATACACATCTGGGATGGCATGAGGGTGAGTAAATAAGATCATTTTAATTTTTGTGAAAATTAATTCTTTAAGTAGCACATGGGGGGCCCACATTGTCCTCCTTTTGAGATACAATGTTCCACATTGATTTAATTATTGTATATTTTAAGCCCGGCAATAGTTGTGTTCTCATTCTAATGCATGTTCTGCTGAAGTATTGCTTTTGTTTAATTGATGACAAGAGCTA
The DNA here is from genome assembly GCA_032164185.1 of Moxostoma hubbsi. Classification (NCBI taxonomy): domain Eukaryota; kingdom Metazoa; phylum Chordata; class Actinopteri; order Cypriniformes; family Catostomidae; genus Moxostoma; species Moxostoma hubbsi. Next base: position 23,590,974 of record JAVLUX010000035.1, read on the forward strand.
GCACAGTTACTAGCAATAGTGTACCCAAACATAGCTTGCTTTGAAGGCAAATTTTATTCTATATTTTCTTTTAACAATGTCTAATTTGTCAAATCTAACACAACAGTTTGCCAGCATTCTGCCACAATTTACTGTGCATGTGCCACGGTGTTTGCTCAGGCATCTGGCATCCAATCATACCCCCCACTAAATCATATAGAAAAAAATGTGATTAAGCTCAAATTTAAAAAAAATAAAATAAAATTAAGATAAAAGGGCTCTTTCAACCAAAGCACTAATTGTAAATGAAATGATTACAGATCATAGTTCGGATGTGCTCTGTTTGACTGAATACTGTCTTAAACAGGATGATTATATTAGTTTAAATCAATCTACTCATCTACTAAATCTACTAAAACACATGAGCCTCGTCCGAAGAGTCAAGGAGGAGATGTTGCTACAATTTACAGTGAAGTTTTTGGTGTTCCCTTTACAAAAAGCTTCACTTTGATGCTGCGCTGCTAAGCGCTATGGGGAAACAATCTTATTGTGAGCTGCTTCTGAACATGTGTGTAACACGTCAATGAAATTGACTGGAATTTATAGCCTCGGTTGGTGAGATCATTGGACGCACCTGTGACCAGGCTATAAATAGGAGGCGTCACCAGAGTGTCGTCAGACATTTTTCTTCAGAGCTTTCTCTCTGTGTGTTTTCACGAAACTCTTGCTAGAAATTGTTTAAAAATCTAAAGCCTTTCCTTCTTTCTCTCTTTATATATATATATATATATATATATATATATATATATATAAAAAAAAAAAGAAGGGGAAAATGGCAGAAAAGCAGGGCAAACAATGCGTGTTTCCTTGTCAGCGTTCTATGTCTGACAGGGACACGCATCAATTTTGCTTTGTTTGCTTGGGGGAAGAGCACGCTACTCTCGCGTTGGAACAGGGCGAGTGCGCGCATTGCGACCTACTTTCGGTCGGGATGCTTCGCGCTCGCCTTGCTTACTTCCGAGAGCCGGCACCCACACTTCATTCGTGGGGCTCTCGCATGGATCTGGCTGAGGAGCGAGAGATGGGTTCGCCCCTTTCGCTCGCTCTCTCCCCAGATCCTGCTGGTCCCTCGCGTGATCCTGAAGCGTGCTTCGGCGCCTCTTCAGTTCACGAGGGGGACCTCCATTCCCTTGGGTCAGATTTAGAGTTAACCGCATCTGAGTGCTCCAATCGCGATTCTAAATCTTCGGAGGAGCTGCTCGATGTGATTACTCGCGCGGTGGCCAGGCTTCAAATAGACTGCCCACGTGACCAAGTTCCCCCCAAGCGCTCTAAGTTAGAGGACAGATTTCTGTCTGGTGACCAAGGGAAGGGAACACCTCATCAGTCCCTTCCCTTCTTTGATGATCTCCATGACGAGCTTTCTCGTTCTTGGACTAAGTCTTATACCTCGCGCATTCAAGTGCCCTCGACGTCAATATATTCGACTATCGTGGGCGCTGAGGCGCGAGGGTATTTAAAGATGCCACCGGTCGAAGAGACACTTGCGGGTTATCTCTCGCCGGGTTCGGCATCATCTCTTAATAAATCTGCTCTCCCTTTTAAGCCATGCAGGGTAACCTCCATGCTGGTCGGGAGAGCATATCAAGCGGCTGGTCAGGCTGGTGCTGCGCTGCACACCATGGCTGTTTTGCAGGCATACCAGGCTGACCTGCTAAAAGATTTGAGTGCTGGAAGAAGTCTCGACGATGAAGCTTTCTCTGAGCTTCGTCGAGCTACTGATTTGTCTCTCCGTGCCACCAAGCAGTCAGCCCGTGCTATTGGCCGGTCTATGTCCGCTTTGGTTAGCACCGAAAGGCACTTATGGCTGAATCTATCCGGCATCAAGGATAAGGACAGGGTTTTCCTTCTTGATGCCCCAGTTTCGCCTTCTGGTCTCTTCGGAGACGCCATGAACACGGTTATCTCCAGATTCCAGGAGGCGAAAAGCCATGAGGAAGTCTTTGGAAAATTCCTTCCTCGTCGCACTCAGGGGGCGAGACCGTCGGTCACCCAGTCTCGCCCTGATTTTGTTAGGAGGGAGATTCAGAAACAGAGCGTGGCAAGTCGTGCTCCCCCTCGTAAAGATTGGGGACAGGCTCATCGCCCTCAGCAACCTCCCAAACAAGACCTCAGGGCTTGTATCTCCAAGAGAAAGAAGCCCTGACGGTCTTGTATCCAACCCTGTGAGGGTAGTTCCCTTCGGGACAGGGCGCGTGTATCATTCACTTCGGCCCTCCCGATACCCTCACGAAACCTCTTCACTCCCGCCACCCTTGGTGTTTCGGGTGACAGGGGTTTCCAACAAAATGTTGAATGTACCATCGCTCCCTGCCTTATTCCAGGACACGGAACATTCGACACCCCCTCGACAGGAAGTCTTGAAATTAGTTCCCATCTCAGAGAACCTGGCAGCGTGGAAACTTCTGCCAGGTATTTCTATGTGGGTTCTAAAAACAGTAGAAAAAGGCTACAGAATTCAGTTCGCTTGCCGCCCTCCGAGCTTCAACGGCGTGGTTTCCACTACCGTAAGCCTGGAACAGGCATGTCTACTTCAGGTAGAACTGCAAAATCTCTTGGAGAAAGGGGCCATAGAACATGTTCCCCTTCCAGAGAAAAAGTCTGGCTATTACAGCAGATACTTCCTGGTCCCCAAGAAGGGGGGGGGGGGGGGGTTGCGTCCCATCTTGGATCTTCGTGCCTTGAACCGCTCGGTCAAGACGCTCAGGTTCAAGATGCTAACAGTCAGGTCCGTCGTGTCTCAGTTCCAACGTTTCGATTGGCTGGTCACGATCGACCTCATGGACGCATACTTTCATATTGGAATTCTGCCACAGCACAGGAAGTTCCTGAGGTTCGCTTTCGAGGATGAAGCCTTCCAGTATCGGGTCCTTCCATTCGGCCTAGCCCTATCACCCCGCACATTCACGAAATGCATGGATGCAGCACTGGCTCCGTTGCGACTCCAGGGCATCCGCATTTTGAATTATCTAGACGACTGGCTGATCCTAGCCCAGTCTCAAGAACTGGCAGTTCAGCACAGGGATATCGTCTTGGCTCATCTAGGTTCTCTGGGTCTGAGACTCAACGCCAAAAAGAGCGTTCTTTCCCCGACCCAGAAAATTTCCTATCTGGGGGTTATATGGAATTCGGTCACGATGCAGGCACAGTTGTCTCCCGCTCGTGTCATCTCCATTCAGAACTCCCTGAGCATTCTCAGGCTAGGTCAAGTTTGCACTGTTCTTCAGTTCCAACGAATATTAGGTCTCATGGCGTCTGCGTCCACGGTGATTCCTTTGGGCCTTCTCCATATGAGACCGTTTCAGCTGTGGCTAAAAGCCAGGGGGTTTCATCCAAGGGCCAGTCCCCTCAGGCAAATAAGGGTTACGCGCCCAGTGCTTCGTTCCCTCTCTATGTGGTTCAGACCCCGGTTTCTCACCTTGGGTCCCACTCTTGGTGCGTTGTGTCGTCGCAGGATGCTTACGACAGACGCCTCCCTGACGGGTTGGGGTGCGGTCTTAAGTGGTCGTCCAGCCCAAGGGGAATGGGAGAGTCATCAACTCGATTGGCACATAAATCGCCTCGAGCTGATGGCAGTATTTCTGGCCCTGAAATACTTTCTCCAACATTTGAGAGGCTGCCATGTCCTTGTGTGGGTGGACAACACAGCAGCAGTCTCCTACATAAATCATCAAGGAGGCCTACATTCTCGCCACCTCAATTTGCTGGCACGTCGGATTCTCCTTTGGGCCCAGGGCAAGTTACTGTCACTCAGGGCAGTCTATATCCCTGGACGCCTGAATATGGGAGCAGATTTTCTATCCAGACGAATCTTACCGTCGGGCGAGTGGAAACTCCATCCCGAGGTAGTACAACAGATCTGGGAGAGATTTTACAGAGCCGAAGTGGACCTCTTCGCCTCTCAAGAGACTGCGCAATGTCCCCTCTACTTCTCTCTGAGTCACCCAGCCCCCCTGGGTCTGGACGCTATGGCGCATACATGGCCCAGAATGCGCCTGTATGCGTTCCCTCCGGTTTCTCTGCTCCCGGGAGTCCTAGCCAGAGTTCGCCAGCAAGGGTCTTGCCTCTTATTGATAGCGCCTCGCTGGCCGAACAGGGTTTGGTTCTCAGAGTTGATGTCTCTCCTAGACGGCTCGCCCTGGGCGATTCCGGACAGGAGGGACCTTCTGTCTCAAGCACAGGGGACAATATTTCATCCCCGGCCCGAATTATGGAAACTTCACGTTTGGCCCCTGAAGGGTACCAACTGAGGGACACAGGGCTGTCGCTTGGGGTTATTGAAACCATTCTTAGTGCTAGAGCTCCCTCCACCAGAAGAATTTACACCAATAAATGGGGTGTCTTCGAAAGGTGGTGCAGTTCACATGATGCAGATCCAGTTAACTGCCAAATTGTTTCAGTTCTGGAGTTTCTGCAAGAAAAACTGTCAGCAGGCATATGCCCCGCTACTCTCAGGGTTTATGTGGCCGCCATTTCGGCTTGCCACGCCTTGATTGACTGGGTGCCTTTAGGGAGACATCCTCTACTCGCCCGCTTCATTCGTGGAGCCAGGCGACTGAGGCCTCCCGTTAGGACCAGAACTCCTTCGTGGGACTTAACAATAGTCCTGGAGGCTCTGGTCGAGACCCCTTTTGAACCTCTGGAGTCAGCGTCTGACAGACTTCTGACTCTCAAGATGGTCTTCCTTATGGCTATTACCTCTCTTAAGAGGATCGGGGATCTACAGGCCCTGTCTGTTTTGCCGACCTGCTTAGAATTTGCCCCCGGTATGGCCAAAGCAATTTTGCATCCTCACCCTGATTATCTTCCTAAAGTTCCTTTTTCGACAATACATCCTGTCACTTTAGAAGCCTTCTGCTCCCCGCCGTTTTTAACGCCGGAGCAGGAAAGACTTCACGGACTCTGCCCAGTCCGTGCCCTTCAGATTTATGTCCACCGCACAAGCCAGTGGCGTAAATCAGGGCAATTGTTTGTTTGCTATGGGGGCCGCAACAAGGGGGCGGCCGCTACTAAGCAGACTATGTCACATTGGGTGAGGGATGCTATTGCCCTGGCCTATGAGGCGCGCGGTCAAGCTTCTCCAGTAGGTGTCAGGGCTCACTCCACCAGAGGGGTCGCTTCCTCTAAAGCCTTGGCTAGAGGGGTTCCTCTGCAGCAAGTTTGTGATGCGGCAGGTTGGTCCTCTCCGCACACATTCATTAAATTCTATAGTTTGGATGTTCATGCTACTCCGGGCTCTTACGTCCTTGAGTCGACATCTCAAACTCATGCAGGAACAAGTTTGTGACATGGCGGGCTGGTCCTCTCCACGCACATTCTACAATTTCTACATGGGCTAGGATGTTTTTGCTACCCCGGACTATGTCCTTGGGTCGACATCCCGGGCTCATGCCAAATCCAAGTTCATGGTACGAACTTTTGAGTTAGAGCCTTTGAATCGGCTTCTCAAACTCATCTTTTGACTTTGTGGGCTAGATGCTCCGCTACTCCGGACTCTTATGTCCTTGAGTCGACATCTCAAGCTCATGTCTAAACCAGGTTTGTGATACGGCAGGCTAGTCCTTTCCGTACACACTCTTCGGATTTTATGGTGTTAGATGTTCTGCTACTCCGGGCTTATGCCCTTGAGTCGACATCTCAAGCTCATGTCTGGAACCTCTCGCGTTCTGTGAAAACACTTCACAACGATCAGGGGTCCGGACAGCCCCAGTGCGGCGGCGTGGGCATTTCGTTCCCCATAGCGCTTAGCAGCGCAGCATCAAAGTGAAGCTTTTTGTAAAGGGAACGTCTCGGGTTACTTGTGTAACCCTTGTTCCCTGAAAAAAGCGGAACGAAATGCTGCGCTTCTTTTGCCGCACTGGGACGTCCCAGGACCGCTCTTCAGAAAAATAATCTGACGACACTCTGGTGACGCCTCCTATTTATAGCCTGGTCACAGGTGCGTCCAATGATCTCACCAACCGAGGCTATAAATTCCAGTCAATTTCATTGACGTGTTACACACATGTTCAGAAGCAGCTCACAATAAGATTGTTTCCCCATAGCGCTTAGCAGCGCAGCATCTCGTTCCGCTTTTTTCAGGGAACAAGGGTTACACAAGTAACCCGAGACATTCTCAGAGGACAGGATACAAGTTTAAGTCTTTTGAACTAATAATGCCTAATGTGACAAAAAAAACTCTGTGGTCTTTTACCCTTGCTACAGTGTATAGATCACCCGGGCCTAATTATATTTGAATATAGTTAATTTGCAAATTTAATATCAGATCTTGTAGTTACTGTAAATGGAGCTTTAATTGTTGGTGACTTCAACATTCACATGGATAATGAAAATGACACATTGGGATTAGCATTCATTAATATTCTAAACTCTCTTGGAGTCAAATGTGACAGGACCAACTCAATGCCATAATCATATGCTAGATTTAATTCTGTCATATTGAGTTGATGTTGACACTATAGAGAATCCACCTTAGAACGTTGATATCTCAGATCATTACCTTGTCTCTTGTATGCTGTGATCAGCTATTGTTACTCAATCTATCGTTCAGGTAGAACAATTTTTCGACTGCTAAAGATATTGATACTGAACCAGATATTCTGTCGCAGCACAGAAGTAATGACTTCATGGATTTCTTTTCTGATAAAATTGAAATAATTAGAAATAACATTTAAATGATGCAATCATCTGCTACAGTACCTCAGAAAACAGTATCTCATAATGTTCCTCACGTGCAACTTCAATCCTTCACTGTCATAGGTCATGAAAAGCTAACAAAACATCAAAAGTCATAACATGTATTTTAGATTCAATACCAACCAAGCTCTTAAAAGAGGTATTCCCTGTAATCTTTGAGCCTCTTCTTAATATTATTAACTCCTCGCTATCCTTAGGACATGTCCCAAGAAACTTTAAAATGGCAGTTATCAAACCACTTATTAAGAAGCCACAACTTGATCCTGGACAACTGGCTAATTATAGACCGATTTCAAATCTCCCGTTTATGTCGAAAATACTAGAAAAGGTAGTATCCTCCCAAATATGTTAATTTCTACAGATAAATAGTATATATGAACAATTTCAGTCAGGATTTAGGCCTCATCACAGTACAGAGACTGCACTTATCAGAGCTACAAATAACTCCTGTCATCTGAATGCAGCTGCATTTTTCTTCTACCCCGTAGGGGAAAACAGTAGTCCAGGCTGGGGCAGAGGGAAAACAGACCGACCGGACCAGGGACCAGTTTTGGGATCACGATCAACAGGAACATGAGAGAACACACTGGACAGCACACACAAGGAGCGAAATCAAGAGGGTCAATAAAAGGAGGGTGTTAACAATGAAACAATAAAGAGCAAACATGGAGGCAGGGTGTGACGTAAGACCGAGAAGCATGTGGCGCTACAGAAACAATAACAAATTCACATGGTCTCACGAGCAGGCAAAACATCTGATTGGCATGAGTGCACATCGCCCAAACAATGAGATGACATCTTTTCATGCCAATTGACAAAAATGAGAAGACACTTGTGTGAGAGTTCGGCAACATGCACACAAACACCTTACTGAAGTGACAAACCTCAACACAAACATTGAGACAGCTCGCGACCTGGATGCGTGGCGCAAAGCTAGTGCAACGCACATCTGGGGACGCGAGAGACAAACTTACACAAGGACAGACTTGAGCAGATAATACCACAGCCCATCAGACCAAAACCCAGACTGATAGAGAGACTGGACCGTGACAGACTTGCATATTTTAACGCTAAAAGCTACTCAAGGTCATCAAAATGTTCACTGATAAATGGCATCCATGTTGTTTCTCACCAAAACCAATCAGATGCCTTCAGAAGACTTGGAAAATGAATCAGAAGTCACATGGAATACTTTTATGATACTTTTGTCAAGTGATTTTTGCCATTGTATTGAGAAGATGTAGGGGTTCTCCATTAAAACATCTCCTATTGTGTTCTGTATCAGAAAGTCACATGGGTTTGGATTATCATGAGGGTAAGTAAATGATGATAGAATTCTCATTTTATGTGAACTAGTCCTTTGAGCTCTCTCAAAGCACCTCTCCGACAAGGAAAGAAATAGCCCTGAGCTGTCTGTGGAATATATATGCTCAGAGACGGACTGTTACTAAAATGTGGCCCTGGGCTTTCTGGCAGCCAGAGCGGCCCATCAATCCCCACCTGCAACACACCACACCGGCTCATTGATTTAATTTTCCGGCTCAATTTCAAAATTTTGTGTTGAAAAAATTACATTTCTATTGACTGCTAGTCATGACAACAGGCCCAACCAGTGCAAACAACTTCATAATTTTAAAACATATAAAACCACTGTAAATGCGATGAGTGGATTATTTTTTTTTAAATAAGTACGTTATAGATCAGACAAATAACATGTCACTTTTTCCCAACATATAGATGCTAGTTTAAACTGTACATCAATGTACAAGGGAAAGTGTGTATTTTAGGTGCTGTGACAAGTCAGCGTTTCTTCAAAGATTTTAAAGATCTTTATCACCTTTCAACTTTTTTTTAGAAGAATGAAAATTCTGTCATAATTTACTCACCACAGTGTTGTTCAAAACTTTCAATGTATTGATAAAAAAATTAAAAAATAAAAAAATGCAATGAAAGTTAATGGTGACTGAGATTGTCCTTCTGCCTAGCATCTCGTGTGTTTCATGGAAGGAAAAAAGTGATACAAGTTTGGAACAATATCAGGGTGCGTAAATGATGTCAAAATTTTAATTTTGTGGTTGACTATCTCTTTAATGCTTAGTAACTGCAAACAGCCTGTTAGGTTAATGAACTATATTAATTGTCATGTTAATTATTAATGATGAATATAACTATTTATTAAACATTGGTGTCTTTTATCACAGTGCTGTTGTCACCATTTTATAAAGCAATATGCCACTCGAGTGGTTGCAATTATTGTACCATGGATGCAACAAAATGCTTGTTGTGCTTTATAAAATCATCTTTGAGATTAACAAGGGAAACCCCATTGTTGTTTTATGGATGAAAATACATCTGCATTGAGTACATTGTCAGACAAATCAATTTTAGCTGATCATATTTCATTGAATTAATGAACCATACATAAAAAGTGTCAGGCAACTATAAAGGAACAGCGGTTAAGAATTATGGGTGTGAACTGTACATCTTAGTTACTTCACATGACTGGTTTGTTGAAGGAGCCCAGTGGAGAAGCATTACAGTGAAGGGTTCTTGTGCCAAAGTCATTAAAACCCACTTTCTCAGCCTTGTTATTATTCTTCAGTCTGCTCAAGCAGCATAATTAGTTTTCCTTAGCTACTATTTTTCTAGAACACACTTTACAACCAGCTATTTTCCGCATGCTGGGTCAGGACCTTACATATGAAGTGATATATATCCAGAGAGTTTATGCTGTGAGAGGTTTTGTGTCTGATTGCCCAATGTGAATTCAGTGCCTCCAGTGTTTCGTTCAGAAAGGACAAGTGTGCGTAAACTAGACACTCAATACAGGTTGTCATTTATGTGTACAGCCATTACATAACAGATAAAAATTAATTTTATTGCCTGTACATTATATTAAGAGCCTCTCCCGGATATAGCAATATACTTGGCAGCTTTCTATCATTTTCATTGCACATTTGCTGGTATCTAATAATATGTTGACGTATAATTAAACGGCAATGCATTGTTCAAGGGAAGAGCACATTCTGAAATGCTTCAATACTTGTTTGCTTATTTATTTATTATTTTTTATTATTTATGGTGTGCTAAAGAATACACTTGACACATAATATTGTGATGCTTTCTCTAAGTCCTTTTTCCTATCTATGGATGCTCCTGTAAATTGTGTCCATTCAACACAGCACACATTTAATAAAGGTAACTAGGCTTTTGATATGCAAAACAAACTGGCATGCCAGTACCTTGAACCAATAATGTGCAGAATACACACAAAGCTGTCATCTTCAGCATTTAAGTGCATAAAGTGCCTCTCAAAAGCAGCTCTTTCAGTGGAAGAGTCTATAATGAATCTTCAGTATTATTACCATTATTGAAATCTCCATCTCCAGCAAACAGAAAAACTAAGGATGGATGTTTCGTCATATTTTAGAAAGACAACAGCTGTTCAGGAACTCTGCTTGAAAGACATATTGACCTTATAATGTCCTATTCCAGAATGGCCAATGTGACAGGGGAAAAGGTATAAATAGCCATTAGGATTTTAACTAAGCTGTATCAACACAACCACACTTGGCTGTCTGTGCCAACTCTCGGCCAGTAGAACAGCTTGGCCCAGGGCATCCCGCCGGCCTGAGGAATGACAGGACAGCAGGCTGGTCCTCTGTTAAGTTTTCAGCAATCTTCACAATCTTTCTAATGTCCTGCCAGCCACCACACTGGATATGAAAGGCAATCTGGCCAGAGACAACGAAAACAGCCATGTCACGAAGAAGCCTGGCACAAATTCCGCTTTTAGAAGGGTCTACATTATGGAGGTGTGTAATTATCAGGCGTAAACTCCACAACTGTAAGTCGAAAGTTTTGCCACTGAAATCATTCTGTGCTTAACAAAATTCTAATAATTGCCCCGCAATATACGTGCGAAATTCCCACAGAGTGGCTCCAAAAGTGAGTTGAATATTCAGTCAACTGAAATGCATATTTTATTAATCATACTCCCTGATATTTAATGTAACAGCACTGGGATACTTTTACGTTTACCATGATACTGATTTTCACTGTTTGTATCTAATTGCCTGTGGTCACATGTCTATGGCGATATTCAGTACAACAGCACTTTTGCTTGTGTGATATTGCTTAAATATCACTCAGTCCCACAAGAAACCTGGCTACATCCTTCCTTCTTTGACAAGAATTCTGATAATAGTAATACACTACAGAAGAAAGGGTGTAAGTTAAAGCATCTGAATTGCCATTAAATCTCAAACCTGAGCCAGAAGCTCTGTGCATAATCACAAACTATTACCAACCCGTCTGCCTTTAATTCAAAGTCTATCAGAGCACCATCAAAGCCAATCATGTCTCTGAGAGACACTGGCTGTGATGCAAATAATACCAGTGCTTCAGTTTCAAGTTGAAACTAAAATATAAATTCAGTGCTTGCAATCACAGTCTTTTATTATTACTGGGTGAGGAGTTATAAAAATGCTTTTATAAATAATGCTGAGACAGGTTTCCATTCACAGGCATGGATCCTTGAAATTATTAGTTTTTATTAAAGATAACTATCCATGGTAACAATGTCTGCAATAAGATACAATGTTCTGAGGATTCAGTTTTATGATTGTCAAGAGCCACCTAAAGAAATACAACTTTGTGTCTCATAAAACACAGTCAGTGGCTGACAACATGTGCAATTTTAGTCTGTAGGCCTGTTACCCACACAAAACTTTTGTATAAATGAGAAAACATGAAATATATCACATGAGTCATATGTGGAGTCAGTGAAGATGTTAATGATCAGTTGTTTTTTTCAGGGTGAAGAAAGCAGACAGGCATTTCAGATGAGCAGGTAAGAATTGTGATTTTCTGAAAGGGTTCATGCTTTTCTTAAACATTAACCCTAATGCTTTTTCTAAATGTTTGAATATGCAATAAATATAATTTTCTATTTATCTGTGAATTAATTTGAAATGTTATTATGCACTGTGTAATGTGTTGTAATGATTTCCAAACCAAATATATGCCATTAAACTATGAAAAGCTGAAAGGAACTAAAAAAAAGTGCTTTTTAAAATTATGTTTTAAAGTTCATAGTGTTAAAAGCATGCAACTTCTGAGGCTAAGACAAAAGTTAGTGAGACATTTTAGTTTTAGCCATATTTTAAGATTTACTACATAAATTAAACCTCACAGATGTAACATTTAAACTTTTATTATAAACTGTATTATATTCTGGCATTTTATCAGTGGATGGCCCCACATTTATCCACAGAGATCTGGAATAAGCCTTATATAAACATACTAATAAAATTAAACTAAGTTGCTCTGAATAAAAGCATCTGCCAAATGTATAAATGTAAAAGTAAAAGTCACATTGTCCCTCCAAACTTATTCTGTTTCCACATGACTTACACAAGCTTACTGCCATATGAACTGATTATTCAAAAAACGGTAGATGCAGGAACAATTGCAACATACAGCAGGCCCACTGAAGAAATTGCATGTAAGGACAGTGACATCAGCATCTGTTCTGGACTCAGAATCCAATCAGTGAGCGGAAGGTTAAAGTTAGTTCTGAGCTATGTGCTTGTCACAGGAGAAAAAGATATCAGAAGAGAGTATGAGAGGAATGAGGACAAATGCCAGTTCCTCCTTTCGCTCTTCTGTATTCATGGAGGGCAGCATAGAGCTTTGTGTTGCTTATGGATGGGAAGAGCTATCCTATCTTGATCTTTCCCATCAAGCTACAGCTGGGATATTTGTGTCACATGTTGCATTTTAATAAATGTGAATATTCAAATTCAGCATAATTCCTTAATCAAGAAGCAGATAACATTCCTTGCTGAAAAAAAAAACAGCTTAATCTAGCGTAAACCAGCTAAGACCAGCAGACCATCTTGGGCTGGTTTCAACAGAGTTTTCAGTGAATGTTTAAAAATTATCCCTTGGATCCTGAATCCCAAAGATCTGATGTTACTAACAATTATGCAAAGACAAAGGAAGCACAAATTAGAAAAGCTTAGTGTTAGATAAAAGAAAAATAGAAACTGCCAAAAGCCCTAATTCTACAGACGTCCCAATTATAAAAGTCTGTCTACCCCAGTTCATATGAAATCCTAATTAGGTCTTGAATTATCTTTTAACTATTGCTCATAGTCCTGTCCATTTTTTGTTTTACCTCCTTAAAATAAAAGTTTCTATCAAGGACATGCCTTTTCTGATATGATGTAAGTTTAAAGAATGCTCTAACAGCTGATTAGAAAAACCTTATTACACTCAAGAATGTACTGTATACATCTATTTGCAAAAAATATTCGTACATCCATTTCCTATCTCCACAGAAGCCGAATTCATGCCCTCATTCAACTGGCATAGGCCATTTTGAGAAAATGAAATTATGTTTTGTCCAATATCAGTGATCAACATATTATGCATGCAATGCATTTTTCATAGCAATGCATGTTTCAAAAGCCAGGCATATCACACAGACACAGTTTGATAAGAGGATTACATATAACATATTGTGTAAACATGTTACTGGCTTGTGGCATCAGTGTGGCTGTAAGATTTTTGCACATTGTACGATACAGCATAGTTAAAGTGAGAATTCTGATGATTTTCTTGTGTTTTTCCAAACCCTTTTGACATTCTTTCTTCCAAGGAACACAACATTAGATACCAGGCAGAATGTTAAGGTCAGACAGCCTCAGTCACCATTCACTTTCATTGTTTGGAAAAAAGTGAAAGTGGTGCCTGAGGCTAACATAACATGTTCCAAAGAAGAAAGTCCCTTTGATCTTGTTGATCTAAAACAGGGCATGCTCTATAAATCTGTAAAGTTGTAAGGAACTCACTGTCTTTTAAGAAATCTAAAACAGATTATAGGTGTATACACAATAAACAATGGTGTAACCTGTGACTGAAATGTTTGCTATCCTGCAATGAAATGTAAACATATCTCGCATATAGGGGTGTACTGTAAGTCATCTTTTTAAGCAATAATAGTGTGCAGGCTTTTTTTTAATAAATTTTATATAAATCTGTAAACATAAATCTATGAATCTTACATACATTTTGTCTTTTTCTTAAATAATTCTTACTATCTCTCTCTTTCTCTTTGTATGTATGTGTTGGGTGATTTAGGGCACTGTTGTGAACTGAACCACAGGAGAAAATGGTGCAGATGGATAAGACTGGGCAATATTTCATCCTCACTGATCCACCTGGCCCAATAACACGCCACTTTTCCTTTCTTTCTGACAAAGCAAGAAATCACAGCTGAGACAGCTGATGTACTGCCTGTGGCAACTGTTGTGTGACAGCTTATGGACTACTAAAAAAGATCAAACTTGCTCAGGTCACCCTGTGCTCTTGTGAATGGTCAGAGGGTCTGTGTGATTCTTATTGACATTTCTCAAACATGCTAGTTAGCTTGTTCTAAACCCTTTACCTAATCTAATCTAACTTAACCTAAACCAAACCTATAAATGTAAGCGCAGCGTAGTTCTAGTGGGAAGACCAGCATGTGTATATCATTACACCATTAGCTAGGTAACCCCTAGCCAATCACATGTAAGCCATTGCTTTATAAGTCTGCTCACAATCTATCACATTGCTGTTTCAGTATGCTAACACGGCAACCTCCACCACCCCACCATCACTAGTTGAGTCCCATCCTGTACAGGGGTAAGCTCCTCACCCCTTCCTCCTATCTCCGGCAGGATATGACAGTTCCGAGTACCACAACTTCGGACCGCCAGACGGGGCTTACACCAAAGAGAGATATTACATTCCTGTTTTATATTCATCAATTAAATGTCATCTAGTTTCACTCAGTCTGTGGGTCTTCCTGCTAGAAATGAAACCTGCATGATTAACATACAGACTCCATTCAAGCTTTGTTTAGCAGAAAGTTTCAGCCTCATGTGTGCTACATGTTTTTGTGAACATTATACTTAAAAAAGAGAAGAAAAAAAAGAAAAAGAAAATAAGATTTAATTTTTGCATATTGATCTCATGAAAATTATGTGACTGTGGTGGCTATTGAGGATTTTTGTGGTGGCTCCTTCATGCAGTTTCAAAGTGGAACGTCCCCTGTGATGAGTATCATGACAAAGGCAAATCTGGTTTAATGCATGTTTTCATTTACACTCAACCAAAACATAAAACCTAAGCTCACCAAATAGTTTAAAACTGTTCCTTTGCCGCACTACAATAACTGCTATTTCCATCAGGAAATGCAAGTCCATGAACACCGCTGCCTCTCTCCCGGACGAGCTTAATAATTTTATGCTCGTTTCGAGGACAATAACACCGCCCTCACGGAGAGAGTACTCACGGCTGACACTACAGAGGATGGTTCACTCTTAAATGTAACCCGATCCTTTCAACAGGTGAATATCCGTAAAGCCGCGGGTCCAGACGACATTCTGGGCCGCGTCATCAGAGCGTGCGCGAATCAACTGGCTGGTGTTTTTACGGACATTTTCAACCTGTCCCTCTCCCTGTCTGTAGTCCCCACATGCTTCAAAACATCAACCATTGTGCCTGTACCGAAGCAATCAAAAATCACTTGCTTAAATGACTGGCGTCCTGTTGCTCTGACCCCCATCATCAGCAAATGCTTTGAGAGGTCGATCAGAGATTACATCTGCTCTGTTCTGCCCACATCTTTGGACCCATTACAGTTTGCCTACCGCAACAACCGCTCCACTAATGATGCCATTGCATCTACAATACACACTGCTCTCTCCCATCTGGAAAAAAGGAACACATATGTGAGAATGCTGTTTGTAGACTACAGCTCAGCATTTAACACCATAGTGCCCTCCAAGCTTGATGTGAAACTCCGGGCTCTGGGCTTAAACAGCTCGCTGTGCAGCTGGATCCTGGATTTCCTGTCAGGCAGACGTCAGGTGGTTAGAATGGGCAGCAACATCTCCTCATCACTGACCCTCAACACTGGAGCCCTGCAGGGCTGTGTTCTCAGCCCACTCTTGTATTCCCTATACACACACATGACTGTGTGGCAACACATAGCTCCAGTGCCATCATTAAGTTTGCTGACGATACGACGGTGGTAGGTCTGATCACTGACAATGATGAAACAGCCTATGAGAGGAGGTGCACACTCTGACGCGCTGGTGTCAGGAGCACAACCTCTCCCTCAACGTCAGTAAAACCAAGGAGCTTGTAGTGGACTTCAGGAAGAAAGACAGAGAACACAGCCCCATCACCATTAATGGAGCACCGGTGGAGAGAGTCAGCAGTTTCAAGTTCCTCGGTGTCCAGATTACTGAGGAACTCACATGGTGCGTCCACACTGAGGCCATTGTGAAGAAGGCTCACCAGCCCCTCTTCTTCCTGAGATGGCTGAGGAAGTTCGGAATGAACCAGCACATCCTCACACGGTTCTACACCAGCACTGTAGAGAGCATCCTGACTGGCTGCATCACTGCCTGGTATGGAAATAGCAACGCCCACAACCGCAAAGACCTGCAAAGGGTGGTGCGAACTGCCAGAAACATCATCGGAGGTGAGCTTCCCTCCCTCCAGGACATATATAACAGGCGGTGTGTGAAAAAAGCTCAGAGGATTATCAGAGACTCCAGCCACCCGAGTTATGGTCTGCTCTCACTGCTTCCATCATGCAGGCGGTATCGCAGCATCAGGACCCGCACCACCCGACTACATGACAGCTTCTTCCCCCAAGCAATAAGACTTTTGAACACATGATCTCTCACGATCAACAATCAGCACTGCACTTTATTAATCTTCATTCTGTCAAATATATTCTCCCCAATTCAATTAGTGTATATATATTTTTATATACCCTTATCTAGTGTATGTGTATTCTACATTGTGTACATTTGATATGTAAATTGTTGTGTAATTATGTGTACATTTGTTATGTAAATTGTGTTGTGTAAATATGTTGTTATTGTAAAGTGGTTTATGTCTCGTCACTGTCATGACTGCTATGTTGCTCGGAACTGCACAAAAGACTTTCACCAACTGTTGCACTTGTGTACACAGTAGTGTGACAATAAAGTGATTTGATTTGATTGATTGAAGTCTAATTCAAATTGCAAATCAACTGACATTGTTGATTAGTAGCCTGGCATTAACAATGTTTTCAATGTAAATAACAGACGGAGTCTGTTTATTGACAAATCATTGATGAGAACTGTGACTTAACAATAAATTAACTGATTTTAATATTAAATTGTTCTCTGATGAGCATTCTGACATTATCCTTTTAGCCACTAGTGTATCAAATCTTAAAAACTCTCAGTTACATTAGTAACCTTGTGAGGCCTCATCGAGCCACATGCTGGTGGCCCATCTTGATGAACCAATAATGCATTTTTTTTTCCAGTAAATTTACTCTAATACAGATGGGAGAATGTTAATTAAGTGACCAGGTTTTCATGCCTGTTTTGAATCAGCTAAAGAGAACAAGATCATTAATCATGTAGTCCCATGGGGAAGGTTCATGCATCTAAACATAAGGCTTGTAAATTAAGTGCAGACAGAAAGATTTCAACTGAAAGTTGATATTTATTTTTAGCAGAGGCACTTTTCCACTTAAGAATTTTTTATATATATATATTTTTCTGCAGTTTTATCACATATACTGTGTATAATATTCTGACAATGCCTTTACATCCCATTTTATAAAGTTTTTTCCCAAATTTGGAATTGAGTGGCTCTGAAAGAAACTCAAATCTGTAAACACTCATCTATGTCCCAGTCCTAATTAAGACTTAATTGATCTCGAGTTGAGTTTCACCCAGTCTACGTTTTGGGTCTCAAATTAAGGATCACTGACCTCTTGTTCTATAATGAAAAGCAAGCACAGCAACCACAGACAAACACCATCTGCTCAGGATCAGCCTGAATGAATAAAAATCCACACAGTATGCAAGACCTGAAAGGTCAGCATAGAACAACTCATACAAGCCAGGATGTCTATTCAGTCTTGTTTTTACTTCATGTTTCCTATAGTATTCAATGCACAATATAAAAATATATAATATTATAAATATAATATTATAAAATATAATATTCTTATAGTGCAAAAACGGAACACTATAAGCAATACTTTGGGCAAATACATTTCAGTATACATATAAACAGAGAGAAATCTGCCTGGATAAAATCACATTTTAAACTTTCATCACAGTTCCACAAAAGTGACAAGTTGAAGGTTGCAATGGAGTGACCTTAGGATAAAGTGGAGCACAATAGTGAAAGTGGGCATTCAATTCATAGTGCATAAAATCTGAGTTATTTATTCTAGTCCAAAAAACCCTTACCATCCAGAAAACAAGCAGGAAAAAGACTAAAATAGCACTAATTGCTTATTTATAGACAAAGCTATCATATTTTTTTAAGGAAATGTGTAATGTTATGTGGTTTTAAAGTAAATTTCACTTAACCCACATTTTCCTCATACACAGTGAAGTACATCTTGCTGTTTGATTTTTCAGAGTGATAGGGTATTTACAGTGCATAGTACATTGTGTTACAGCATCCCATTGTGCATTGAGAATTGTTAAAGTGGCCCCAAATAGTATTTAGTCTCTGAAGCAACACTTAAAAATGTCTGAATGCCATTGCATTAGATAACAAAAAATCAAACCAAGTGCCATCTGCAAACAAAAGATGTTAAACCCTTTTCTTAGAAACAAACTTCTTAGCTTTGTTACAATTCATTTTCAGTACCTGGTCTCAAGGTGATATTTAGTGGATGTATGAAGTCAGTTCTCCTCAAGTTATTAACCACAGGTATAGTTCGGCACATTAATTATGGACATGTTCTAAGTTTGACAACCAGAAATTGCTCTAATATGTTTTATCTTTTTATTTTCAACACTATATCTATTGTTTTATCATTTAGAACTTTAAAAAAAAAAAAAAATATTAAAAAACAATGTTTGTTAGTTTTATATTTTGTTCACTAATGCAAAGTAATCCATTTCATTTTTAGTAGCATAGATGTCCAAAAACTTTTTGGGGCCACTGTACATTATGTAACTAAGATGTTTGAACGCTCATGAACACAAAGTAGGCTTCTCCAGGTATTGTCAAAAGATGACTTACATTAATTACAAATACAAACTGAAGATAATAAAATGCATATTATTTGTGATTGTTTTCATCAACATGCATGACAAATATTTATATTTTGGAACAATACAAGATAAGACCAACTGTGCTCAATTGCGAAATAGAAGTGTGATAGAATCAAAGACTGTGAGAACCAAACATCTCAATAGTGAATCAGTATTCCAAAACCATTCTCTCGATTGCTCCCCTTCTCCTCCTGTTAGCCTTTGGACAAAATAGCACTCTAGTGCATGAATGATCAAATCAACACTAATGACACTTTTTGCTCAAGTGTTATTAGACAGGCCAGAGCAGAGAGGAGACACAAATGTCATGCAGGAAATTGAATGGGACATGGAGGACAAATGCATAAAGTAATTCAATTTGCCATGAAAACTTGACCTTTGCTATAACTGATGTAAAACTATTGAATGTGAAACAGAGACCGGAAAATGACCCTCCGCTCTGTCCTGCAATTTTGCATAACTGCGTGATTGATTGGTTTGCTGTAGTGAATCTGAAGTTTACCTTAGTCTCAAACATGTGGTGCACTTTAAGATTGAAGTTTATAACCTATACAACCTGACTTTAAATTAAGATTAGAATAAGGACTGATGTCTGGCTCATTCTCAGTCTCTCTCTGATCTCTATCATGCTCCTAAATTTTGCAATTTCCATGATTGTTTTACACATAATATTGCTAAAGCATCAAGACAAATAACAAGTACAGTGACAAAAAAAACTGTCATGGTAACAAAGCAAAATACAAAGAAAAAAACAAAAATAAAGGGAAACACACACACACACACACACAAAACAAAGCTAAGAAAAACAAAAATTTTCAGCAAATAATAAAATAAAATATTCAACAGAAATTTTGCGGTAAAGATGGACTGTATAAAAAAAATTGCCCGTTGTTTTTACCAAAAAACAAAAAAAATGGCAGTTGTAGTTACCAGAATAATTATTTAAAAATACAGTAAAAATGTAAACAACATTACAGGACAACATCTAAATTTTACAGTTTAAAACTGTTGTTTTTACGGTATATTTTACGGTGCAGTACCGTCGTTTATGTTATAAAATGACAAACTTATTCACCTTCTGAAACTGTAAAAATCTTCTTTTCACTTTATAATGTATTATTAATCACCGTAGTAATTACAGAAGGGCACATTATGACATAACACTCATCATTAGACCAATAAACAGTCCAATAAACATTGAAAATCATTCATTGAAATCTGGGCATATATTGTTAATTTTGTGGTAGTATTTGTTTCAAATCGATTGGTATTTTGGGCATTCTGTGAGGAAGTGCAGTTCTGTCTCAATCACTCCCAGGTTGCATTGGGAGCACAGTCTGTCCTTGTGGGGCAACCATGTCTGTCTGCAGCGGCCCATCTCTATAGCCAGACTGTGCGTGAGTTTGTGAGTGTGTGACTGGCCAATCACACCAGGTGTGAGTTCAGTCAGTCTCAGGACAAGCTGGCAGTGAGGACTCTTCATTAAGCTCAGCTCTTGGTACTTAAGGGCTTTATAATGGTATGTGTTGGGGTCACTTGTTTTTAGGCTCTACCAGAATTTGATGGATCTTTTTTGAATGTTCAAAAAGAGAGGGTATTGGACTAATTCTGCCTATTATTTGGGGCTTTTCTTTGGACAAAAACGATTATTTTACAAAATTCCACATGTAGGGTTTCATTTACAGCCAAAGAAAAATTACCTGTTGAACTGATTTTTAGGTCAAGGGAAGTGTATGCTTTTGTGATTTCAATGTTTCTGTTTGATAATGAAAATGTGTTGGTTACTCCTTCTTGGTAACATAGAGTCCTGTTGGAACATATACAGCACAGAGAACTTCAGGGATTAACACAATCCACAGAACACTCAATAACCAATGCTTGCACCATCATTAAAAACTGTAACATTAAATATTGCAAGCATATGTATACAGTATTTCAATAATTTCTTGACTGATAGTGCATGTCTTCAAGGTGAAACAAAATGCAATGAGAAACTATTTAGAGTTCAGAGAAATGTTTTCAACAATATATAAAGTAAAGATCCGAAAAAGATCTGTTGCTCCCACTGGGAATAATGCCAAATCAATACCAGCTGAGTACCAATGCTAAACCTCTGGGAACCTGGAGGTAATGCTGACTGGTGGAGGTAACCATGCTTAGAGGAATTCATAAACATTATATACACACTCAATCAGGCACACACTTGAAAGATCTAAAGTAATCTAAGTCTTACTTGAGAAAGTGTTTGCACTGAGAAATGCCTTTAAAAATACCTCGGATCAATGTGTTAGATGATAACCTCAGAGCAGAAAGAGCTACGCTCACATCCAATAACACATCAAGGGCTCAGGAACAAAGACATAACATTAAAGGGATAGCTCACCCAAAAATAACAATTCTGTCATCATTTACTTACCCTCATGTCATTCGGATCCCACATTCCTTTTTCTGTGAAACACAAAAAGACATGGCATCAGACACTATGAAAAATGATGACTGAGACTATTCTGCTTAACATATTTTGTGTTCCACAGATGAATGAAAGACATACAGTATGTGTTTGGAATGAAATGAGGGTGAGTAATCTATGACAGAATTTAAATTTTTGGCTGAAATATCTCATTAAAAGTGACAATTGTGGCATTTATCACCCTGCCTTCCCCAAATAACCTCTTGTAGACCTCTTGTAATACAGAGTGCCTATATATATATATATATATATATATATATATATATATATATATATATAAATAATGGTACATTTTCTCTTCTCTTATATATTAATCATTTGTATTCTTAATTTATTTGAGTTTAGTGATTGCTATTCATTGCGATTATGTTGCACTGTATATACTTGTGCTTTACATTATGTTTTCTGTCTTTTAGAAAACCACACACATACCCGCATAAATGTATATGCATAATCAAGCAAACTAAGCTCCATTACTTTATTGTATTGTGTGTGGTGACAATAAACGGGTTATTCCAAAATGCCTCTCTTACCGGACACCCCATAGCGGGTCTGTAATCCAACAGCATATAAAATATAAATGTCGCACTGCTGTCTCCAGTTGCCTTAATCCCTCTCGGGCTTCATCATCCTAATTAGAGGCCGGGTGTGCAGAATCACGACTCTCTGCCCTGCTACATATCTCCCTCGTTTTCTCAGGCCGGGTATCCCCCAGCATGACAGCATCTAGGAGGGAGGGAGACAAGGGGAGGGAAACAATAATAATAATAAAAAATGTTGTACCTACACACTGTAACAGTAACCGTACCAATTAAAAACACAATAATATTTAGAAGAGAGGGAAAGTCCAATGTGGAGCGGCAGCAGGAGAGAGAAAAAAACTATTTATTGCTGGTTCTCCGATATGCCACAGCCTGGTCCTCGGCCACTCCTCCACCCTCTAGCAGAAGACAGCCACAACTCGGTGAGCGGATCGGAGGCAGTCCTCTGGCCCCTTGCAGACGAAATGTCCCGCCATGTTCCGGTGGACTGAAGGTGTCTCCCCCGCCCCTGGCAGCAGCCCTGACTGCACCAGGCTGTCGGTTAGGAGACCCTCCTCCCCTTGCGGTCGGGGGTCATTACTCTGCTCTCAAGTGGTCGGGCTCCTCCGTCCCCCGGCGGATGACCACGGCTGCTCTGTTGGGTTGGATGTTAGTGGCGAGGACTCTACTAAGGCACATCCCTCCTCCTTACTGGATTTCGGCACTAGTGTAACAAAGTTCAATGGAAAGGAGGAGGCAAGAACTGGCTTCACAATATAAATAGTATTTTAATCAAGAACTGAACCAACAAGACACACACAGGTGTCGGATAGCTGCCCGTAACTCTATCTCTCTCTCTGTTGCTCTGCCATCTCCAGTCGCCTTTATCCCTCTCAGGATTCATCAGCCTAATTAGGTGCCGGGTGTGTGGAATCATGACCCGGCCCCACCCTCCGCCCTACCACAACGTGACAATATGGAAGTAAAGTCGGTCACAACTTCCGTTTCATGCCAACTTTAAACACCATAATGGAGGGTTTAATCATGTATGATGATCCATTTAAAAATAAATGTTGTAATACAGAGCTTATTCAAGCCCCAGTGCCTGAACATGTGCCAGATAAAGAGTGGAAGAGGGAGGAAAAAGAGGGAGAAGCGAATTTAAAACTATCCAAATATTTATATTGATCAGTTATTGTTGTTTTTTTTCAATTCTCTGAAGTGAGCAGAAGTTTTACCTTTCTCCAAAATAGCTTAACTTTTCTCAACAAAAATGTAATAGATCGTTCAAAGTTATCCCTACCAGTGAACACAGAAATGCCCATTCTCACCCATCTACATTCTGCACAGGCATAAAGAAAGATGATAACCTCAATCCAATATAATTTTTTATCACATAGTAACTTAAAGGAATATTTCATGTTCAATACAAGTTAAGCTCAATTGACAGAATTTGTGGCAAAATATTGATTGCCAATAAAACGTATTTCATCTCAACCATCATTTTCTTAAAAAAAAAAGAAAAAAGAAAAAATCAAGGTTACAATGAGGCACTTACAATGGAAGCGAATGGGTCCAATTTGAAGAGGGTTTCAAGGCAGAAATTTTAAGCTTATAATTTTATTAAAGCACTTACATTAATTATTTGAGGGTTTAAAAGTCGTTTTAGGGTAATCGCAACAAAGTTGTAAAATTGGCTATAACTTTAAACAGAAAAGGTCATTTTATCACACTAAAATCACGTTAACACACACATTGTTTACATCTTGTTGCTGTACTTTTGAAACAGTGAGTATTTTAACGTTTATGGATTTGCCCCATTCACTTTCATTGCAAGTGCCTTACAATAATCTCAATACTTGCTTCTTTTTTTTAAGAGAAGGAGGGACAAGTCAAAATAAATGTTTGTGGTAATCCATATTATGGCACAAATTCTGTCAATTGAGTTTAACTTGTATTGTACCTGGAATATTCCTTTAACAGCCTCATTGGATTACTGTCTGCCTGAATCCAAAACAATTTCACATATATGTTTCCTTCCAAAGGTTACAAACTGCACTGAACAATCCCATCTAGTGCAAAATACATTAACAACAACACTATATGAAGGAACAGCTGACAGTTGCAGATTTTTACAAAAAAATTTAATTTCCACACACACATAAAGCTGCTTTGACCTGCATACAATTGTTAATTGAAATGCAGCGGAGCCAGTGTCATCGTCGAGCAGACGGGGTGTAGGATCTTGATCTGCACTGGGGGAGGATATGCTGAATAGCATCCATCTGCTTTTAACTGCTGGGCAAAGTCCTCAATGGTGTTGCTGAATAGGCCAACCTGGGAGAAGGGTGTGTCAAGGAACCATACCTTGTCAGCCTCCCTCATCTCGACCAAGTTGAGCCATAGGTGGCGCTCCTGGACCACTAGGGTGGACATTACCTGCCCGAGAGTCTGTGCCGTGACCTTCATCGCTCGGAGGGCAAGATCATTCTCACATTTTATAAATATATAACTTCATTTTATGTCTGGCTGAGCAGCAATCCACCAGGACCACAGAGCTCAGGCATAAAATTGATCACTGTCAAAAATTAAATTTGACACTGGGGTGTTAATAAATCTTGCAGTAAAGTTTCACTTCACATGCATCAAGCTTTTCATATTAATAAAACAAATTTGCCTGACAAATGAGAAACACCAAAATTTGCCTGATGGACTTTCAGGTTATATCCATCAAAAAAGGCACAGTGGCATATAGCAACGATCATCAATTATCCCTCTACTTCCAAATACACCCTTCTGGCAAACAATTCCAATCAAACAAGAGCAAAGCTACTCCCTAAGGGTAATTGTTTGTCCCATGTTATGGCCCTCTGTTCAGATCCATCCAATTAATCATGATGCCATCTTTCAGCTCTCTAACAATTTAGAGGTGCACTAGTAATATTTGTGTTTATGCTGCGCTTACAACTAGCAGCGTAAATGCAGCATCCTGCAAAAATGATAGGTTAACTATTCTGAAACCTCAGTTCTCTGAAACATAGAGTGGAGAGATCCACCTATGGGAAGGGCATACGCACTTGACCCCTGCAGAATGCCCCACCCTTACCTGAGGCCTAACACATCCTATATAATATTAGCAGAATCTATAATCCATATGCATAACAAAGAATGGAGAAGAGGCCATGCATTGTGCTTGGTGTGAAACCTATGGGGTGACACGTATACAGTGAGAAAGGTAATTGGTGTACCCATTATGTAGAACCCACACCCAAAACCGCATGCGCTACTGGGGTTCTGGTGATATCAAGTTGGTAATACCTGACAAAAGGTTACACATCTGGCTGATGCCAGCGCCAGGATTATAGCTGTTTTGTAAGACACAACTCTAATAAAATATTCTCTAAGTGCTCAAAAGGCTGCTGTGACAGAGTTTCCAGCACCATGGATAGGTCCCACAAAGGAACAAGCTTTCTATTAACTGGAACAGAATGGAGAGCACCCTTCATGTATCTAGGAATGAGAGTGTGCTGCCTCACTGCTGCGTCATTGAAGCCAATGTGGCAAGCATACATGGCTGCCAGGTAAACCTTGATGGTAGAAAATGATTTACTTTTGTCCAAAAGTTTTGTAGAAAACATAGTATGTTAGTGACTGAACACTGATATGACACCAGATTATGTGTATTACACCATTTATCAAACACCTGCCACTAACAGTCATACAAAGACCTCTTGGATGAGGCCCTGGCATTTTGTATGGTGGCGACCACCTTGGG
This sequence comes from Moxostoma hubbsi, assembly GCA_032164185.1. NCBI lineage: Eukaryota > Metazoa > Chordata > Actinopteri > Cypriniformes > Catostomidae > Moxostoma > Moxostoma hubbsi. The sequence goes on from JAVLUX010000035.1 coordinate 23,616,615, forward strand.
GAAGCCCTAATGTGTTCAGGTTGGACCTCTCAAGGCCCAGGCTCATAGCGCCACCCTGTCTGGGTGAGGATGTCCGTTCGCAAAGGAGCGGGCACGGTTGGGCATAAAGGAGAGGAATTATCTCTGCCAGCCATGGTGCTTTGGGCCATCTTGGTGCTATGATAATTAGTGTCAATCCCTCACACTGGCTAGAGTAGGACAAATCAAGCTGAGTGGGGGAAAGGTATAAAGCAGCACATTGGGCCATGTGTGTGCCAGTGCATCTACACAGAGTGGAGTGTCCTTATACTTTAGTAAGAAGAACGTAATACAATGGGCATTTTCGCACGAGGCAAAGAGATCATCGGAAACATGACCCAAACTCTCCCATAACATGCACAAGTCACCACTCTCCATAGAGAGGGTATGCGCAATGCACCACTTCTCACTGTGAGGGGGTCACCCATACTGAGCGCAGCCATATCCTTCACCTCCAAGCTGGCGAGTCTGTGCTTAATGTCAATCTGGTCTCTCCATTAGTGCTTCATATGCTTCACGCACACAGGACTGACATGCAGGCACTGTTTTCTCGAGCTGGGCGGTGGCCCCAACAGTTCCCTATTTGTCACTCACTCTAAGTTGTTTTGATGTAGTGACACTAGGGGTCATCCTTGGGAGCCCCAAACAACTCTGATCTTTGAGAAAAGGCCAATGGGAATTGGCGATTGGAATTTGCATGCCATTGTTGGATTTATGGTGCATTACAGCGGGTTCTCCACCTCGTGCACCAGTTGAGTGCAGATAATGCCACTGGGTGCTTCGACAGCCTAAATGAGTATATATTCTTACAAATAAAAGAGTGTTTTTCTCTAAAAGAGTGCCACTGACAGAGAGCATCTTTTTAAAGATGCCTTTTCACCTGTGTGTAATTCTTGGTTGCGGTCATTTACTCTCTGCTTCCAACAACCACGATCGCTGTCTCACATGCTTAGGCGCTGTCCCCATTGGAGAGCGGGCTGGTTCAGTCTGACGCTGAGGACTCAACTGGGCTCAAACCTTTGGGTGTGGTTGCCAAGTCGCAGGCCGACATGGAGCTGGTGGCCATGCTTACCCAGTTGGCTGTGAGCGTCAGGCTGGAGTGGACCTGCCTGGTCCACCCCAGCCTAAACCCTCGCTTGATGATTGGTTGCTGGGCTCGGAGCACCACTCACGGCCATGCCCGCCCTTTCTTCCCGGAGGTGAATGACGAGCTCAGGCCCGATCGCTGAGCTCCTCCGCTCTCAGTAGCCTCGATGGTTGCGCTGCAATGGGGTACTCAGCGATTCCCCTGGTGGTTAAGGCGGTTGTTGTGTGGTGCATCTGTGCTCGTAAATCATCTCGACCTGGCGGAACCGTCCGAGACTCCCATCCAGTGCCTGTAGGTTTAAGTCATCACTGGTGACTAAGGATTACAGTGCTGCAGGACAGGCCGCCTCCACCCTGCACGCCATGGCTCTCCTGCAGGTGCACCAAGCAAAGGCGCTAAGAAAGAACAAGGGTATTTCTGACCCGGGATTGAAGCAGGAGCTGCACTCTGTGACCGATCTTGCCCTCCGAGCGATGAAGGTCACAGCACGGACTCTCGGGCAGGCAATGTCCACCCTAGTTCCATCGCTGTGGCAGTCAGATGGTCTGTCCACACTGAGTCCGTTGTGAAGAAGGCTCACCAGTGCCTCTTTCTTCCTGAGACGGCTGAGGAAGTTTGGAATGAACCACCACATCCTCACACGGTTCTACACCAGCACAGTAGAGAGCATCCTGACTGGCTGCATCACTGCCTGGTACGGCAACAGCCTCGCCCTCAACTGCAAAGCCCTGAAAAGGATGGTGCAAACTGCCAGACACATCATTATTTCCCACCCTCCAGGACATATATACCAGGCGCTGTGTGAAAAAAGCTTGGAGGATCATCAGAGGCTCCAGCCACGGCTGCTTTCACTGCTACTATCAGGTAGGCTGGATCGCAGCTTCAGGACATACACCAGCTGACAGCATGACAACAATCAGACTTTTGAACTCTTGATCTCTCACGATCAATATACATCAGCACTGCACTTTATTATTCTTACACTGGACTGTCATAAATTATATTCTCTTTCAACAACACACTGGCAACTGACTATCAACTGACATCCTAAATGTCAATACAGCACAATACAACATACTGTATATTTTGTATATACAATTTTTATTGTATACTGTGGATTCTGTATTGTGTGTACTGTATATTGTACATTGTATATTATTATTTGAATATTGTGTTGTGTGTAATTATGTGTATATTAGATATGTAAATTGTGTTGTGTAAATCTGATGTTTATTGTAAATTGGTATATCTCTTATCACTGTCATGACTGCTTTGTTGCTTGGAACTGCACACAAGACTTGTGTATATGCACTTGTGTATATGGTTGAGTGACAATAAATGGATTTGATAGATTTTTTATGTTTGTGCAAGCAGCCTGTGTGGAACAGGTTCTGGTCCCATCAATACCAGGAAGTAATCACATAATAGATCAAACACAATTCTGAGATTGGCTTTCAGCTGAAGAACCTTCAACCTACTGTCGCTGAAGAAGTCACAGTTATATCATTCTGCTTCCAAACTGATTTTTTTTTTTTTTTTCAAACATTCTCCAAGTCTTCCAATTTTCACTACTGGCTGAGCCAGATGTTGACATGATGGACCACTGCAACAAACAGAAATGTTTGCAATGGGCCACAGAAATCAGTATTTACACTCTACAGGAAGTCAATTTAGAAATTATTTACTTGTAGTAGCTGTCTCTGCACATTAAACAAGGATTGGAGAAAGTAGTTTAACATAAAAACTACACTTCAGCTTTAAAGATGTTGCAAATTAACTTGTTTCTGGCTCATCATAATACCAAGCATCACTCATTGTGACAAAATCCTTAGTCAAACACTATGTTCAATAAATAATCAGGAACTTGGTCTATTATTTTATAAATGTCACCACTGCTTTCAACTCATCTGCCCCTAAACTTTCTTCCCTTCTTTTCTAAGTTTTACTTATGCTCTGTTTTTGCTAAGTACTGAATGTACTGTACATCAGAGAGAGACTGTCAAACCAAAACTTTTGTACACACATAGAGTATGTGTTGGAGCAAAAAGGAACTAACCTTGTACAATTGAGAGGAATTCAGTTTGGTTGGCTTCTTGCAACATTTGTTTCCGAGAACTCCATGTGTGCTAGCTGTTAATGGGAAAAGGTAATATTTGTGTTGCCATTACATAAGCAGACAGGCCTATATTGGGTTACATGAGCAGACAGCTGTTCAGAGCAAATGAGCAATTATGACTACTAGCCAATGAGCCGCATCTGCAGGTAAGCTGTTCCACAAAACCACAAACATGATGATGATTTGCTCAATAGTTCAGCAATGAGTCTACAAACATATTTGAATTTTGTGTGGAACTAAATATTAGAATGTAATACATGATGTTAGTTTAAAAGAAAGAAAAAAATTATTATGAGAATAAAATGCACAAATGTTCTATTTATATGTACACATTGGACACATTTAAAATGTTCCTTAATGGGGGTAAAATGAAGATTAAAAATATATAATTAGTTCCCCGTCTGTCGCTCACTTCGACGTTTTGTCGAAGAATTGACACTAGGGGTCTCTCTTGAGCGCTGAATATGCCTCTGATCTATGAAAAAAGGCCAATGAGAAGTTGGCATACAGTATTTGCATACCCTGCCCCCGGACATACGGGTATAAAAGTGGGGAAATACGTCGAGTTCATTGAGAAATTTTCTTCGGAGCCGATGGTTGTGCATGCAGTCAGCTGCGAGTCACACACCCATTCCTGTTCCTCTGACGCTTCTACTGCTGTTGGATCTACGGCGCACTTCAGTGGCTTACTCCTTCTTGCACGGCAGTGCATTTTACCCCTGGGCGCTTCGGCAGTGCAGAACTTGAAAGAGTTTATTAAAAGAGTGATTTTTTCTTGTAAAAGAGTCATTTAATCTAAAGAGCAATACAAAGCGGCGTTGAACGTTCTTTTCAGGACGCGTCTTTTTAAAGATTCCCTTCCGCCCCTGTGTAGTTCCTGGATGCGGTAGAGTGCTCTCTCTAACCATTCAGATGGCCACAGGCGTTGTCTCGTGTGGCTGGACAGCCTGACAGTTCTCGGCTCCCTACTGGTCCACCTGGACTTGGTTCTCAGACCTCGTATCCTCATGACAGCCCCTCCCTGGCGGATTCCCTTGAGGAAAGACCTTCTTTCTCAGGGACGAGGCACGCTCTGGCATCTGCACCCAGACCTCTGGAACCTCCATGTCTGGGCCCTGGACAGGATGCAGAAGATCTAGCTGGTCTACCACCTGCTGTCATAGACATGATAACCAAGCCAGAGCCCCCTCTACCAGGCAACTTTATGCCCTGAAGTGGTGCTTGTTCACAAATTGGTACTCTTCCGGGGCTGAAGACCCACAGAGGTGCGCAGTTAGGTCAGTGCTCCTATTTCTGCAGGAGAGGCTGGAGGGGAGGCTTTCCCTTTCCACCTTGAAGGTGTATGTTGCTGCTACCGCAGCCCACCACAGCGCAGTAGATGGCAAGTCTTTGAATAAGCATGACTTAATCATCAGATTCCTAAGAGGTGCACGGAGGTTAAATATTTTCCGACCAGGCCTGTTCCCCTCCTGGGATCTCTCGGTGGCCCTCTCGGGCCTTCAGAGACCCAACTTTGAGACACTAGAATCAGTTGGACTCAGGGCCCTCTCTCTAAAGACGGCCCTGCTGATCACGCTCTCCTCCATCAAGAGGGTCGGGGACCTGCAAGCGTTCTCTGTCAGCAACACTTGCCTGGAGTTCGGTCCAGCAGACACATATGTTATACCAAAGACCGCGACCGGGCTACGTGCCCACGGTTCCTACCACACCCTTTAGAGACCAGGTAGTGAACCTGCAAGTGCTGCCCCTGGAGGAGGCAGACCCAGCTCCTTCGTTGCAGTGTCCGTTACGTGCTTTGCATACCTACTTGGACCGCATGCAGAGCTTTAGATGTTCTGAGCAGCTCTTTGTCTGCTTTGGTGGACAGCGGAAAGGGAACACTGTCTCCAAACAGAGGCTTCCCACTGGGTGGTGGACGCCATTTCATTGGCCTATCACACCCAGGCCGTGCCCCCCCCCCCCCCCCCCTTTGCAGGCCCGAGCACACTCAACAAGGATTGTTGCGTCCTCATGGGCACTGGCCAGAGGCACCTCTCTGGCAGACATACAGTATGTAGAGCAGCAGGTTTGGAAACACTTAATATCTTTACGAGATTCTACAATCTCAGGGTTGAGTCAGTTTCGTCCCATGTTTTTTCAGGTCCAAGCCGGTAGAACTCGGTACACACTGACAGACTGACCGGGTGGATCGCTTGCACCTAGCACCCTTTCCCTCGGCCGAGGTAAAACTGTGCGCTTTCTCTCCCAGGAGATCCCACTCATTCGGATCCCTAGAGGACTCCTCCCTAGCCCTTTGGGTCCGCAGTTCAGCGGAGGAACTCGCTGACCCGTTCCGCTCTGGGTACTTAATCTACCCTGTTCTGGAATAGGTGCTCCACAGGTCAGTACTCCTGCTTGGACTCCCCCTGTGTGTATTTTCCATGGTACGGTCCCTTTACGAGTGGACTCGCGTCTCGAGCTGCCTAAGGGTGTTGTAGAAACTCCCCCCTTCCTTGAGGCTGGTTCTACCACAGCGCCACATTCCACATGTTGCCTGAAAACCCATGTGATGTATTCACCACTCTTACCTCCCCCTTTCTGGGCAGATGTGGTCTCCGCAGGGTCTTTTCCCCCCTGAAAGAATAGGAAACTGGGTAAGACCCCATTCCCTCAATGTGTGTAAGGGCCCCAGCCGTTTGTTGCTCTATGCGGAGAAACATAGATAGAAAAGAGGCCTGGCTATGCTCAGCCTGTTCCTGAGTTGGCAAGCGTCGCCTTGTTCCCCTGTTTAGGGTAACCAGAAGGATTCCGAAGACTTTTATGGGGCATTGGGGAAGGGTACGTGCAGTCTGACACAGCTGGTTGCCTTTACACGTAAAATACCTGCCCGCTCCTGTGTCAGCATAACACGTACATGGCTCAGCGCATGGCGTGATTTAAATTGGACCCCTAGTGTCGCTTCTTCAACACAACGTCAAAGTGAGCGACAGATGGGGAACGTCTAGGTTACGTATATGTAACCTCTGTTCCCTGATGGAGGGAACAAGACGTTGTGTCCTCCCGGCCATGTTGCTGAGCCGGACCATTTCCGGCTCCTCAGAAAAATCCTGAATGAACTCGACGTATTTCCCCGCTTTTATACCCGTATGCCCGGGGGCGGGGTATGCAAATACTGTCTGCCAACTTCTCATTGGCCTTTTTTCATAGATCAGAGGCATATTCGGCACTCAAGAGAGACCCCAAGTATCGCTTCTTCGACACAACGTCGAAGTGAGCGACAGACAGGGAACGGAGGTTACATACTTAACCCAGACATTCGGAACAAAAAACATCAACACATTCATGCATTATTCTTTAGAAGAAGCTATTAACAGGAAATTGTATCTGTTCATTCATTCAAGCAAAACTCTTCACTGTGCTTGTATGATTGATTTATTCACTTGTAGTAAGTGGTGGAGAAGAAGCAATGTGGTTAATTGTTCTCTTCCTCAGGACATAAACTACAAACCAGAGCAACAAAACCCTTATTGTAACCCCGGACCAGAAAACAAGGTAATTTTATGCATGTATTAATACACAAACACTCAAAATGCACATTTTTCTAGTCAGCGTAGGGGATACTAACTTGAAAGTGTAGCTTGTAAAGCTACAAGTGACTCAAAAGGAGCAGGCAGTATTTTTTTGTGTATGTTGTACTGGTGAATATGTCAGTTGTCTCACTGATCACTTCATTAGGAACACTATGGTCATAATAAAGTGCCCAACGTGTCTTCTGCTATTTTAACCCATCCACCTCAAGATTCAAAGTCTTGTGCATTATGAGATTCTATTCTGTACAATTGTACAGAGTGGTTATCTGAGTTATCGTAGCCTTTTTGTCAGTTTTATGGGCTGTGAAATACTCAAACTAGCCCATCTGGCACCAACAATCATGCCTCAGTCGAAATCACTGACATAAAAAATGTTCATCATTCTGATGGTTGATGTGAACACTAACTGAAGCTATTGACCAATATCTTCATTATTTTATGCAATGCACTGCTGCCACATGATTACAGGTGTTCCTAATAAAGTGCTCATTGAGTGTAGTTTTTTGGCTACCAATGCCTTTATAGAAATGAGCTGCTTACAGTCAGTGGCGGAACTTGGAATAGATCTTTCATTTTACATGACCATTCCAGATTCTTTTCACTCCTCTTTCCCATGGTCTGCAAAATTTATTTTCCTCTCCTTTAAAAAGTACTCTTCAATTCAAGTGTAAACAGCTCTTGGCCACCTTTTAATAATTTAAAATGGAGAGTATATTCTATACATTCCCATATATCATCAAGAATCAAATAATGAGGGAAAATGCAGGGGGAAAATATATTTTCACTTGTTGGTGTGGCTATCCTTATGAGGACTCTCCATAGTCATAATGATTTTTATACTCTACGAACTATAGATTCTATCCCCTACACCTAACCCTCACAAAAAAAACTTTCTGCATTTTTACATTTTCAAATAAACATTGTTTAGTATGTTTTTTTAAGCTATTTGAATTATGGGAGACAAATGTCCTCATAAACCAAATTTATAGCATAATACCCTTGTAATTACCAGTTTTTAACCTAAAAAAATGTCCTTGTAAACCACCCAAACCAGCCCACAAACACACACACACACCAGCACATTTCCTCTCACATCCTCCTCCAAGACAATATCACCAGGATTTATCAGCTGAATATGTTGACTCTATGTTGATATGAGACACTTGAGTAAGTAACACACACACACACATACAACAACAACAACAACAAGCAAGCAAGCATAGAGAAGGGAGGGAATGATCGTGGCCGAGAATACCTGAAGCTTCATGTGGAGCGACAAACTAGCTTCCACACAGCGTTACGCAACCAATGAAAAGATAATGCCGCTCGACTGATTCGGAGTGAGACCTCTGCTGTCAAACCGGAGCTGGTCATAACCATACTGCCCAGGTATGGAAAAACACTCCACTCTCTCCACAACTGCCCCATCACCAATTGGGAGCAGTGGGGGTGGAGTGTCCGACGGTACATAATACGCGTCGCAGGCAAATGCTTAGTTTTGGTTGGGCTGATGGTAAGGCCCCATCTCTTAGTAGCAAGCTCCAGGTTCATCAGCAGTGCCTCCAACTCCTCCTATGAGTGAGCAGCAATCACCAGATCATCAGCATACATAATGTGATTGACCAATAGGGAGCCATCCCATCGATCAACCTCCCACTATATCTGTACCAGATGGAAATTCCTCCAATACAGCCATCGAAGGCTTCACCACGTGGTCGAAATAGATATTAAATAATGTGGGAGCCAAAGGACATCCCTGTCGCACTCCAAGGTGAACAGGGAATGGCTCCGACTCCCAGCCACGTAGTTTTACCCGGGCATGCTCGCCATCATGAAGGTCCTTAATGATCACGAGCAGCGGGTCTGGAACTCCGAAAGCACGAAGAACAACCCAGAGCCCAGGCCTGCTGATGGTATAATAGGCCTTGACCAGGTCAATAAAGCAGAGATGTAGGTCTTGCTGGAATTCCCTACACCTCTGCTGTAGCAGACGGACAGTGACTATGGCATCTGTGCAAGACCGCCGTTTCCTGAAACCACACTGGGGCTCCGCAAGCCTCTCCTCAGCATGCCTGGCAAGGCGATGTTCAATAATCCTTGCCAGGACCTTTCCCGGCACACTGAGGAGCGAGATGCCCCTATAGTTGTTACAATCCATGCGGTCCCCCTTTTTAAAGAGAGGGACCACCAGGGCATCCTTCCAGTCCTGCAGAACCCGCCCAGTGGTCCAGACTGTTGTTATGATGTCATGTAGGGCAGCCTGTCCACAAACGCCACCCTCCCTCAGCATTTCGCTTGGGAGATCATCTCTGCCTGGTGCCTTTCCTGGTCTCAGGCTCTGGACCGCCTTCAGTACTTCCTCCAAAGATGGTAACTCAGCCAGCCACCCACAGGGAGTGACTTCTTCCTCCAATATTTGAGGCACCGCAGCCCCCGAAGGGTCATCCCCACTTTGTCCCACAATGTTTTCCAGGCTGAGGGACTTCCCCTTCCCCAGGACCTCACAGAAATGCTCAGAAAATCTGCAAACCTGTTCCTGGGGGTCGGAGATTGGATCACCGTTTTTTTCCCCTAATGATGGTAATTCATCGCGATTTGTGATCGTAGGCCATTACATACACACACACACACACACACACACACACACACACACACACACACACACACACTGAGGAGTCCAGGGAGCCATGGCAATCACAGCATTGTATAATTAATACACCATACCCAGAGAAAACATTCATACAGTAGGATCCTTCAATAGCATGAATGAAGACAATTCTTCGATGTGTATACAGCCGATCTTATTTGACATCTTAAAAGAACGTTTTCAAATACAATGCAAGAAACAAAACTTTTTAGTAAGAGAAAATAGTAGCCACCTGAAACTGATTTTCAGGAGAATCTTTTTTTTTTTTTCTAATGCATTTAAATAATAAAAAACAACAACAATCTGTGTTGTCCATTTATGTCAAATACTTTAATTGCATTGTTTTATTGAAATAAATTCTCAATCAGAACATTTATGACAGTTACCTATTAAAAAATAAAATAAAAAATCAAATACAGATAGTTGTAAATAATGCACAAGATATTATAAAAAAAATGCTCTGCTAGAATATATTTTAAATAGGTCTATCAATCTATGATTTTTTTTAATTGAATAAATTATATTATGTGCCAATAATTTAATTGAATTAATCACATATCAATATTTAAGCCCCCAAAAAAGAACATGTGGTATATAAAGTAATTATAAATATATACTGTAATATCATGTATAATGAATTTTATATTCAGATAATTCAAAATACATTACATCATTTACTGTATTCTGGCAACAGATACATGTTAGACACACAAATTTACTTAATTACTTCAAGCTTGAATTGCTTTAATGTTAGGAAAATGTGTACTTTTACTAGAGCATTTGCGCATGTGTCAGGAGGCATGAACAGTAGCGTTAATTTTATCAAAAAACTCTTCATATTACCTACAGATATAATAACACTTTCCTCTAAAACAATGTATACTATCACAGGCACTAAACCAGTCAACACATTCTCACACCCAACTCGTCACATATTGACGGTTTTGACAGGACCCCTTGGCGTCACATTTTAACGCTTTGGGTATACCTTTGGCGTCATTTTTCGACGCGTTGGGTAGACCGATAGATTTCTATAGAGGATTTTAAAAATAAAAATTAAAAAAACTTTGATTAATTGAACAAAATTTTACAAATAAAAATAGAAAATACTTTGAATAATTGAACACAATCGTAGCATATTATATATATTTATTAACATCAACAAACCTCCGATAAAAATACGTTATCCAGCATGCTCTCTAAGAAAACGCTTAAACTGCTTACTTGCACACGCTGTGGAGCGTTGTTAAACTCACCTTTGAATGCCGTTTTGGTTAAGACTACCCAACGCGTCGAAAAATGACGCCAAAGGTATACCCAAAGCGTTAAAATGTGACGCCAAGGGGTCCTGTCAAAACCGTCAATATGTGACGAGTTGGGTGTGAGAATGTGTTAATAGATCAGGCTTCAATCATAAGTTAAGAGATAAGAAATGTCTGGGACACTACAGGGACAATTGTATGCCCCACGTTGAAATTTTTGCCATTTTTGCCCCAAGCTTTGGTTAATTTCTTTTGGTTCATACTTTGGTTCATATACATATGGACTGTCACCCTGTACTGGGCTGTACTCTCGAGCAATACAGACTGGCATCTCTTCCGATGAGTGTAAATGTGGGTAAATGTGTCACATCTGTCATCATTAGCTATCTAAACAATGAATGCACTTGTCACCCACTCAGTTCAGGCAAAGCAGCTCATCTAAAACACAGAATGAGTGGCATTACAGTTAGTCTAATGACTCTCAGTGAAATGAATCAGCCAACTTCCTCTCTCTGCCCACCACACGAATCTCTAGCACAGAATTTAAAAGCGGGGCAGGTTGCAGGACATGCTGGGTTGCCATGGAGCTCTAATGATATGATATTGAGGGGTGAAAACACAGCAGCGTGGTCTCATGAGCAATGGGATTAGCGCATTGATTGTCTGATAATAGCTTACCCCTTCTCAATGGGTCACTCTGACATATGTGGATGTTTGCATGTGAGTTTTTGGATCTGAATGCATGTGAATAATCAAGTTAATAAGTCAGACCACTGTACATGATACATTCTACATATAAATACATTATTCTGGGAATGGTTTGGAGGTTATTTTATCTTCAAGGGCACCTTGTGTGTCGGTGGCTCTCTCCAGGCTGACAGAGTCATTTTTCAGGTAGTGGAAAATTAATTTAGTGACCGATATCCCCCCCTAGTGTAACGCACCTGTTTAACCTGCACGGTCCCGGTGAGCTCTTGCTCTGTCAGGCTTGATTGTAAAACTAACCTGCTGGGACATCAGAGGAATAGAGTGTTAGATGAAGTAACATCTATGTACAATGTACAGTTGTTAGCTGTCTTTGTGGCCCTGGAGGCCCTTCAACATGTAGAACAAACAATAATGAATTTTTAAATACGCCGTCAGTCACAGAGGATCACAAGATTGATGGAAAACAATGGTGGAATTCAGGGAAAACACAGCTCTTTATATCGCCAGTGGCGCATGTCATGGTTTGAGGCATTTCTCTTTTTGATTTGTTTATGCCCCGCTGGAGCACAAGGCTCGCAACTGATGCGTGGGTATTGTAATTTGAGCTGTGTTTGATGAAAGCTAATGCTAAGCATATGCTCAAAACAAACACCATTAAACATCTGTTCTTATTCAAGCACTTGTTTTCTTTTCAATCTGGTATCTGGTAACAGATACTATCAAGGCCAGTATCAAAGATTGGTATAAAAACAAAAACAAAAATCGACTATTAACTGAAATGTTCTAGTAGTTTCTAACAGATAAATATTCTATTTGAAAATGTATCTATTTCTAGATCAAATTGATCATTTCTAGATAAAATGGGTAATTTTTATCATGAATGAAAGCCATCTTTATAAACATTAAGAGTACACTCAGTAATTTGTCTAAAATGTTTCAACCCAAAAGAAAATAAAAGTATGCTTGAAATAACAAAAACTCACACTTGCCGCGTTTCCAATATCGGGCCAAACGAGGGCGTGCTAGTGCGTGCCCGGGCCAGTTGCATTCTTACTGTCATTTCCGGGGCTTCATCATGCTTTTCTGGGCTTTCTCGCCAATTGCGCTTGGGCCAAACAAGACCAGCCGGGGACTGAGGTGAGTTCAAATTCAAAAGTTTCGGCGAACTTCCCAGGTTGTGTATCCAGTGCACAACGATACAGGTAAAAAAATGCAGACACAGAACAAATCCGTGAAAATGGCCAATGAGCATTGCCCAAAGAAATTACTTTCTATGGTTCGGTGAACTTTCATAAACGGTGTGCTGGGACATTGTCCCGCTGTTAGTGTAGAGACCACTCGGGACACCATTGAGGTTACTGTCGGTGAGTTGTCAATGCTAACTTGTCTTGCTGTTTACATTAAATATTTGTAACACAGATTGATTTAGGTCTTGCGGCTCGAGGTCCAAGGCTATTGGCTTTGGCTGGCCAGTTTATAGCCCTGACTCTCACACACAATTATCTAACACATTCACTCACAAAATGAATTATCATGGCCGACTGTGAATAGCATATTTCTCAGCCTGATCTCAATGAAATTATGTGACACAGAGGTTCTCTTACAAATGTTCTTTCTGAATTCTTCTCACTATGGGAAATGTCTCTGTACGAAGGGCAATTACAGCTAGTCATAGGAGCCCGCCTCCTCCCTAAAATACCCGCTGTAATGCTCTGAAAATAAATTTTTGTTTTTTTCCCCATGAAGACTTTTCCTCAGCACCAGAACTGCACTATTTAACTCATTGCAGATGTACTATCAATGCTTGCGTCAACCAGAATAGTCACAGTATTACTCTGCTTGTCTGTCTGCTTTTCACTAAGCAGTGTTTTGTAACTAAAAATTTGTTTGGAGGTTACCTTGCGGTGTTCCCCATGGCTTCGACAGAAGTTACCATAGACAAGAATAAAGATGCCTCGTCTCACCTGTGTTCTGGCTGCCTGTGGATTTATGATCTCGGGATGGATTCCTGATGTGCATTGCGTACATGGGTGTTAAACATGCCCAGGCAGCCATAGCTGGTGCAGAGATTTGTGCCCACTGCAACTCCAGTTAAGATTCTGGAGAGGCGCCATTGTGTTGTGGTATCTTCCAGGTATGATCCGCTGAAGTCCTCTTTAGCTTGATATTCCATCAGTAAGGGGGATATAATATGGTTACTGGATACCTCAATGTAACTCTGAACAATCCTTTCCTTGCCTTAGATCCCCAGGCTGGCAAGCAGGCAAATGAGCTGCCGCTAAGCTCAATATTGATTGGCCAGCATCTCCGGGAGATTCCGGAATCCAGTAAGAATTTTATGATGGTAAGAGACTCCCCTCTTGTCTCCCACCTGCAAAGCAATTGCTGTCAACACTGCTTGTTTCGTCAGTGCAATAAAACACTTTTGGGATAAGTGGTTGTCCCATCGTGTGCCTGTCTAGGGATATTCGTTGCATGACATGAGCGGTATGGATGAGCTTGGGCTCTCTAGTTCCCCACCACTGAACTTTCGGTGGCCCACCACCAGCATCCAAACAGGAAGACCACTCTCTCCTCTGCCGTTGCTGGTGAGAGATTGCTCTGGCTTAATCTGTCAGACCTCAGTTACAGAGATAAACTGGACTGTGGCGAAATGACACGCCCCTCCCTCTTGTCATCGTTGCCCCACCTTTAAGGGTCATCCTTCAGCCAGGCTCATGACAGGAGTTGGGCAGGACAAGAAAAGAGGCTCATAATTAATAAACCTCATTTAGGCAGCGTATGAGGCACACCTGAATTGGATGGAGCCTCATCAACACTGCCATAAAACTGCAGAGCGCACCTCTTCTCGGTGAGCCGGCTTCTATTTTCCATGAGTGTATACACTGACATTTTTGCAGGTCCAGGATCAGATCGGGGAGGGTACCGGCCGAGTAAGATGCGTTGTCAGACCCCAAGGTAGATGCATCAGCAAAGGTTGCGGCCAATGGACTAGGAGGCCAGGCCGCTTTCCCCTCACACCTGCTGTGGGCTTGGGAAGACACGCCGCCAATGATGCCAGATGTCAGACCTCGCTCACGCCCTGTAAAATCCTTGGACAATGCACCCGATCTTCACTGAGCCACGTTACACCGAGAGGATGCCAGATTCCCTTTTATTTTTTACACTTTCCCCCATAGACACTTTATATTCCCCATTTTTTTACATTTTATATTTATTACTATTTCCAATAAATGCCTTTTCGAGGCTTGATGCCACACACACTGTCTGTCTCTTGTATGGACCTTCTTGTATGGACCATCAAGCCAAGGGCACATGGAAAAACAGAACATAAATTGATATTAAACAGAGGAAACCTAGTTCTGAGTCAGTCAGAGACAAGTATTTCCTCTCTCAAAGTCCACAAGGTGGCACCAACACTCAAACTGTGGATTCGAATCAACAAAACACTCTCAAATTTCGATCGGATGCCAGGCTTTATTTTGTTTATCTCTGGGTTTTATTGACGGTAATCAGGGGCTACAGACTTTAATTTGATGTGAAATCTCTTGTTTTCAAGAGGATCATAGCTTCAGTGGCAAATGGTGAGTCAGCTTATGTGTTACAAAGGTATAAGTCCTTTCTATTGAGCAATGGGGCCATACAGAGAGTTCCAGTGGTAAAAATCAAAAGAGTTTTTACTCCCATTACTTTCTGATTCACAAGAAAGATGAGAGGATGAGCCCATTATTGGATATCTGTACTCTCAAAACGCATGTGTTCTATCTATCCAGGAGACTGGTTCTCAACAGTCCATCTCCAGGTTGCATAGTTTTTACATAAGCATTTATCCTGCTCACAGAAAATAGCTCAAGTTTTCGTATCAGAGCATAGTTTACAAATTAGTTTTTCTTCCTTTTGGGCTCAGTCTGGTACCCAGTGTTTAGCAGGTGTGTGTGAAGCAGACACAGATGTCTCAGTATATCTGCTTACAAAGACAATTTTCTGGTCTGTTCTTTGTCACATGATCGTGCAGAAAAGGAGACAGATATTCTGATATACTCACCTTTCACACCAAGAGCTGTTTATTGCTCTCTTAAGAAATAAACGGCATTCACATTGCCAGTGATATACAGTGACAAAGCGACAAGATGACATTACTTTTCAATGAGAGCAGAGCATCTTCCGTTGACATGAGTGAGAGAGATCGCTGGTGACAAGATGTGGCCAGTGACACAACCAAGTTGAGAAATGTTTAACTTTATGCAAATGACAAGTCCAACAATAAGGTTAGAGCGACAGCAGTGGAAATGTCCACTAGCGACTTCACTGTACAGGGGCTAGTGAGTGACAATGTCGCTGGTTGTGTGAACAGGGCTTTAGAGTACCTGGGTCTGCAGATAAACTCTGTTTTGCATAGTGCCATGCTGTCAAACAGACGAATAGCGACATTTCTCCAGTGATTCTCTCTGTTGAGCAGAGGGAATTGGGTGCAATTCAGGACCCTCCTCTGTCTGCTAGACATGATGGCTTTGTCCTTGACAGAATTTTTGCTGGGTCTATTGAAAATTTGAAACGTTCAGCGCTGGGTGGCCACGCTGTCACGATGTCCCTGCCATCATCTTGCTCGCATGATAACCACATCAACGGAGTGTGTGAAGGCTCTGCTTCAGTGGAGAAACCCCACGCTGTTCATCACCAAAACCTCTTTGGGGGTTGTGTCTTTGTGGTGACGACAGATACATCTCTGTCGGGCTGCTGGACGGTTTACCTGGGCAGGTCAGTCAATGCCCTCAGGAGAGTGTTCAAATTAAGACATATCAAATTAAGTTAATAAATCGGTGGCCAAAAGTTTGGAATAATGTACAGATTTTGCTTTTATGGAAATAAATTGGTACTTTTAATCACCAATGTGGCATTCAACTGATCACAATGTATAGTCATTGTGAACAATATACATTAATAATGTGAAAAATTACTATTGCAATTTGCAAAAATATTCAGAACATAAATGTATTCAAAGTGTTCTAATCAAAAAATCCTCCACGTGCAGCAATGATCCTTGGCATTCTAGCTGTAAGTTTGTCCAGATACTCAGGTGACATTTTCCCTCACACTTCCTGTAGCACTTGCCATAGATGTGGCTGTCTTGCCGGGCACTTCTCAAGCACCTTACAGCCTAACTGATCCCACAAAAGCTCAATGGGGTTAAGATCCATAACACTATTTTCCAATTATCTGTTGACCAATGTCTGTGTTTCTTTGCCCACTCTAACCTTTTCTTTTTTTCTTTTCTTTTGTTTGTTTCAAAAGTGTTTTTTCTTTGCAATTCTTCCCATGAGGCACCCCTGAGTCTTCTCTTTACTGTTGTACATGAAACTGGTGTTGAGCAGGTAGAATTCAATGAAGCTGTCAGCTGAGGACATGTGAGGTGTCTATTTCTCAAACTAGAGACTCTGATGTACTTATCCTCTTGTTTAGTTGTACATCTGCCCTTCCACATCTCTTTCTATCCTTGTTAGAGCCAGTTGTCCTTTGTCTTTGAAGATTGAAGTGTACACCTATGTATGAAATCTTCAGTTTTTTGGTAATTTCAAGCATTGTATACCCTTCATTCCTCAAACCAAAGATTGACTGAGGAGTTTCAAGAGAAAGCTGTTTCTTTTTAGCCATTTTTGGCCTAATATTGTCCTTAAGACAGGCCAGTCTATTGCATACTGTGGCAACTCAAAAACATATACAATATTAAGCTTCACTTAACAGAACCATATAGCTTTCAACTGTGTTTGATATAATGGCAAGTGATTTTCTAGGACCAAATTAGCAGTTTAGCATGATTACGCAAGGATAAGGTGTTGGAGTGATGGCTGCTGGAATTGGGATAGATTTGATAAAAAATTACTTATTTCAAAAAGTAATGTCCTGACTATACTTTGTGATCTGTTGAATGCCACTTTGGATAATAAAAGTACAAATTTCCTTTTGAAACATAAAAATCTGTACATTATTCCAAACTTTTGGCCACCAGTGTAACTAAAGACAGTTTTGCTTCTTACTTTTGGTGTCAGCGAAGTGAGTAAGTGATCGGTTCATCCTTTATGTTTATATATTAGCAAGGGGCATTTCTAGATTTGGGGCTACAGAACCACAAGAATTCTGAAAGTGTCACCTTATTTTCCAGGGGGGTCCGCTGGCATACTCCCCCTGCATCATTTTTTATTTTCAAAAACAGTACCAAAGCGTTCAATTCTGTTGACTTTGTGAGCAGCATCTTTCCTTTTTCTTAATACTGTTGTGTAGCATTATTGTAACTATGGGCTACAAATCATTTCACTTCCTCAATTTTACAGCTGAATTACAATAAAGGGGAAAAATGGTTACTGTTTGGTTCATGGCATTAATAATTGCAGCATATACTGTATATTCTGTATTATATGAGGGGGTTGGCAACCCTAAGTGTGTCTTAAGATAAGCAGAATGAGATATAGCTCCAGTCCTACACAATCCTAGCTATTTGCTAATAAAGTCCATTTTAATTACCTTCAAAGATATGATACACATTCAGTTTCATGCTAAACAAATAATAAAATCCCTTGTAAAAAAAAAAAAAAAAAAAAGAAAACACTTAAAATCAATAACGAGGATCAATCCTTTTTATAAAACATCAGTAGGCTATCTAAAGTATCAATACTTCATGATTGCTCTGTCCATCCCTAGTAAATCATTTCCACTGTAACAACTAATGGCTTGATTTATTCAGGTATTCAGCAGATGGTGCATACACGGTACAGCAAAAAAATTGCTACACAATCATTAGGCGTGACTGAAAAGATAGGCGTGACTAAAGATAATAATGGGAGTAATTACAACAGTACCTCGTATGCAACCTCACCTAGCTGTCCTCCACATATTACAAGCCCTCTCACTTTCTATCATTTATCTGCTTTTTAGCAGCTGAGCATGAGTGGGTTGAGTGATGAGTGAGGAGGGGGGAGAAGGGTGAGAGCAGCCAGGTAAGGACTGTAAACACTCACATTATCAGCGGGAGAGATGATCAACAACTCTTTATGAACCACTGTTTCCAGAGTGTTCTCGGTTTGTTTATTATTCATGTAGAGTAAACACAGTGAAGGGTTCACGCAGTGCCTTTCACACCACACACCCCCCACATAACTAATTCTCCCCCTCCATCCTTCACCATCAATGTCTCACTGTGATGGATCACACACATGGTGTTTTGGATGCAGGTATTGAATTGCAACCCCTGGCAGTGCATCGTACTTATTATTGAGCACTAACCACAATCATCCACAGATGTGCCAGGGCTGCTGCGCTACAGTCGTCAACCACAGGTTTCAATTTGGGTTTGAAAGACAATTCGGTGCATGTCGACCACTGTAGTTCCCAGCTATTACCAATATACAGCTATGTAAAGACCCTTTCTAAGTGTGCCCCTTTCTTAGTTAAGCGAGATCAGTTAATGGATTTTCTTTAGAGTGAGAGTAATAAGCAACAATAATAATAAGCGGTGCACCCAGTGAAAATTCTGGCATCATTATGTTGTTCCAACTCGTATAATGCAGAACACAAAGATGTTAGGGACAATGTTAATCTTACCATTCATTTGTATTGAATCTTTTCCATACAAAGAGCTGTATGGTTGCATGGTGACTGAGGCTGTCATTCTGCCTAAAATCTAATTTTGTGTTCCACATAAGACAGAAAGTCATACGAGTTTGGAATGGCATGAGAGTGAGTAAATAAGCAAATACATTTTCATTTTTGGGTGAACTTTCCCTTTAAAGGGAGAAAAAGTGGAACACTGAACAATTTCCATTGAAAGAATTTATGTGTATGTGTATAAGTGTGTGAATGCACATGGGAATTGTTAATTGAGTGGACTGTTTGACTTAATTATCTGCTGGTCCCAGACGATTAGCAGAGTTGACTTGCACTTAAGTGGGGAAAAACTCAATTAGCTCTTACGGTGCGAGTCATTGGAAACACACTTTTTAACCACTGTGCACTGCAGCCCATAAAAAAAAAACACATCTTTAAAATGTCCACATTACCAGCCTGGCCCAGCTGGTGCTCATCTATTTTAATATGGGATGCCATCTGAAAAGTACCCAAACCCCCTCTAAAACCAGCCAAAAGACCTTTTTTTCTCAGCATGATCTGCACAGAATAGATGTTGTAGTGTGAAAATTATAAAGTATCAAAAGGTAAAGAAACGTGAACTCTGCTACATGTGATGCATATCAGAACACTCACATTTGTACCTTTAAATGTACCAAAACTGATCCCAAATGAAGAAGTGTTTAAAATAAAAGGCCTTTCTTGGGCAGGGATGTTTGTTCAAAATATTGTTCTTGTTGCTCAGCTTTTACAGCATAGCACTAGCAATCTTAAGGATATTGGTTCAACTCCCTGGGAATGCATGGACTGACAAAATGTACTGTATACCCCAAATGCACTCTAATTCGCTCTGGATGTAAATGTTTAAATGTAAATGTAAATATTTTTCATTGCTCAAGTGGTGTACCTTTATGTGTATATTGTTCTGATATTCTGAAGTCTTTTTCTTTTGTCACCACATGGCCAAACACTTATTTTTCAAATTAACATGGTCAAAGGGATTCTTAGAAATAAACAAAATCTTCTATCTTCTTTCTTCTAAAATACCTCATAATTATATCATAGAACACATCAGTGAAGATAGATCCACCCACACGATCATTGGAAAGCTTTGAATTACACCTTATTTTATTCTTCATTGGGAGAAATTTTAAGATAAGGGGGCCATTCACACAGAACAAGTTCTTGCTTTTAAAAAAAGCTGGATGCGAAACAAAGAATGGATAAGAATGTAGGCATATCAAGAATCATTTTTAAAAGTTAAAGTTATTTAAAAGGCTGTTCACACAGAGCATATTTACTATGTAAAACTGTGCTAGATGGACGACTTTGACCATTGTGCCGCATCCCGCAGTTTTTTCACCATCTAGCGCCAGAGTACTGCATTTTTTAGATCCTGTGTCAAGTTAAAAGAACTTGAACTTTCAAAAAATGCATCTCTAGACACCTGCATTCTGTTTCACTTGTTGCGTTGCATCTAGCTATTTTAAGCGCAAGAAGGCCTGAATGGCATAGAACTGGCAAATCAGTAACTTAAAAATGTGGCACTCCTGCACAAGACCATTATTTCGTCCCAAATCACATTTCTAAGTCATTTTGAAATGTAATTAATTTGAGTAGCTTGTTCACACTGAAAAAGCAACGAAGAGTACTACGAGTATCTGGATGATGTACTTCTGCAATGGAAAAACAGAGTGTGGAATGTTAGCCACTTCATGCACTCAGCAGCAGTGTTGGTGTAATCCAATAACAAAGTAATTACTCAATGTAATCAAATTACTTTAGTCAAATAAGTAGTGTAATGAATTACATTTTAAATACTTGTAATCAGAATACAGTTACAGACTTTCAATTACTTTTAAGTACAATATAGGGTTATGCTTCTTTCTAATATATTATATATGTAGAATACATGAATTATGGCCTATAACGAGTCATTGTAAAGGAGAAATGTGAGGTGCTGAGTGTATGACTTGTGTGTAACAATGAACAAGCAAGGAATATATACATTATTTTGAATTTATTGAGCTTTCAATTAAGTAATCAGTTAAGTAATCTGATTAAAATTTTGAAGAAATAATAGTAAAATGCAGTGGATTATTATTTTAAAGTAATTTACCCAACACTGCTCAGCAGTCACTGCTTGCCCTTTGAAGCTACATAGCCACGCTAGCCTGATAAAACACTTATAATTAATAGTGAATATTGCAACTACCGAAACTTCTGTGAAGACAGCACCTTACAAATAGGAATTTATCATCACCCCAAGCTGTGTATGTAATTTGAGATACAAGTGGTGGACTGAGGTTGACCCATGCGCTAAAGCTAGCAGCTACACACTGCTTTTCAGCTGAAAAGAGGCAAATGTTTCTGTGTAATAAAAGAACCCTAGTGATGCATTTGAGATGATACTACACTTTGAAAATTCATACACTAAATGGCCAACTGCATAGTGCATAGGGTAAGTGCACAGCCTATATAGTGCTTCATTTGGGACACAACTGCTGAAAAAAACTGCAAGCTGCAAGACTGGGGTTAGAGGCTTGTACACTGTTCTTATCAACCTATCATTTCCCTCTGATTGTAGGGGTAGTTCATGATTTGCATTATGGTGAAATTTAGGGTGGTTAGATTATGTTTATAGCAAAACATCTTACTCTCCAAAATCAAAGTGACCTTGCTACTTCAAAACACAGACACCTAAAAACCTTTTCTTAAAGAAAAATCAAAAATAAATTTTGCCTGTGTATTTGGATTATAATTATGGTCTGGTAAGATTGAGAGGTTCAGTAATCAGAAAATGGAAATCTTTTCCATGACAGTCAGGCTTAACGATTCTCCTTATGCTTGCCATATGTAATAAACGGAATGCAAACAACCTCATTGAACATAGTGCCTCTGGCAGATGTAGTCAAACTAATGAGGGATTCATTCATTAAACTGGGAACTCCTCTTTGTGTGACAGCTTAAAGCCAGTTGAGCTGTTTCCCCCTCTCTTCCCTTTGCATGCAGAACATTAGCAGACACTCTAGTTATTGGTTATCTCTGCATTTTCACACTCCATTGCACGTATGTGCTATACTACATCTGCTGCCAATGTAAGGAATCCACACTAGATGTCTTTCCTGATTTGTCCCTGTGGACAAAGACCAATTTAGATCACCTTGAATTTACATGGTGGTCCAAGCTGATAAGCATAGCTGCTTAATTCTGTGACTAGGTTTGGAAAATGGCTGCAGTTCAAGTGAACCTGCCAAGAATTGAATGTAAATGGTGCAAGAGAAAGAAAAAGTTATAGAAGCTGTCGATGGATACAAATGTTTAGCAGCAATAGAAATCAATTCAGTTGTATACTATGGCTTTACACTATGTCTCAAATTTTATGTGCAGCAACAAATTCAGTCTACCCAACAGCAGCACTGGCCAAATGAAAACCAACACAATCGTTACTAGAGCAGATTAACCCTCTCACAACCCCTTGTGGTGCCATTAAACATTATAACAAAAGGCTCTTCATTGCACTCCAAGAGTCACCATCCTAATCATGCGTTTAACAGCTTGAGCTGTGTGTTAAAGTGTAGAGGAAAAGGAAAAGTAGAAATGGACACATTTACTATGACTCAGGCAATTTACTCCAAACATAACGCAGGCAACATCAAACATCGAGGATAGGAGAAAAGCTGAAGATTGCAGCCTCAGCATGCAAGGCTAAGAGTCGTGCCATGCTTAATGTACCAGGCAGTAAAAACAACAGACGCATGCAGAAAAAAGCATAGAAGAAGGACAACAGATATATCTTCTAGCAAGAAACGACAACCTTTAAATTTGTGATGGTGAATGATCCATTGCACAGCATATAACAGTGGTGATTCTGCAAGATCATGCACTGTGACTAGTGATGCATCCAAGAGCTAAACAAAGGGGAGATACAAGGATACGTATTAATTATTGTCTTTTTTTCCAGTAAAAAAATCCATAAAACTAGATAAATGTTCTTGTAGAATTTTTTACAGAAAATACATCTTGAATTAAGTGAATCGCATTAGCAAATTGTTGTTGTTTTTCTTGTTTTAAGAATAAACCTTAAAAAAAGGTTTAAAGAATAATACGACATTAGTAAAGGAATATTTCTGGTTCAATAAAAGTTAAAGGGACAGTTCACTCAAACATTACAATTTTCTCATCATTTACTCACCCTCATGTCATCCCAAATGTGAAAGCCTTTCTTTCTTCTGCTGAACACAAATGAAGATTTTTAAAAGAATGCCTCAGCTCTGTAGGCCTATACAATGCATGTGGATGTTTATTAGTGTTTTTGTAGGCACGACTTCAATGCGATTCATGCGATTATCTAATCAGTCAATCAGGTGGCAGCACTGCAGTGCATAAAATCATCAGATACGGGTCAGGCGCTTCAGTTAATGTTGAATGGGGAAAATTTTGATCTCTGTGATTTCGACCGATGGATGATTGTTGGTCCCAGATAGGCTGGTTTGAGTATTTCTGTAAGTGCTGATCTCCTGGGATTTTAGACTTTACTCAGAATAGTGGAAAAAAAAAAAAACATCCAGTGAGCAGCAGTTTTGCGACAGAAACAGCTTGTTGATGAGAGAGGTCACAGGAGAATGGCCAGACTGGTTTGAGCTGACAGAAAGTCTACAGTAACTCCGATATCCACTGTACAATTGTAGTGAGCAGAATAGCATCTCAGAATGCACAAAAAATGTCAAACCTTGAGGTGGATGTACTACAACAGCAGAAGACCACATCAGGCACATTATTAGAATCATAGTGTTCCTAATAAAGTGCTCAGTGAGTGAAGGTGATCAAGCAAAAACTATTTAAATAAACCTACCCTGAGAAATATTCACTCGATAAAAAAATGTCACAACTAGTCCAGGTCTCCCACATATTCACTGAAAACAAGTGTTTTTATCATACCCAATTTTGCTTCTCAATTAAAGGTATCTTGTTTTAAGAATATTTTGAGGTAGCTCAGTGAGTACTGATGCTGAATACCACCCCTGGAGTCACGAGTTCGAATCCAGGACATGCTGAGTGACTCCAGCCAGGTCTCATAAGCAACCAGTTTGCCCAGTTGCTAGAGAGGGTGGAGTCACATGGAGCAGCCTCCTCGTGGTTGCGATTAGTATTTCTCGCTCTCAATGGGGCATGTGGTAAGTTGGGTGTGGATCGCGGAGAGTAGCATGTGCCTCCACATGGAGTCTCCGCAGTGTCATGCACAACAAGCCATGTGATAGATGCACAGATTGACAGTATAAGTAATCTAAGTAGTGGTAATTGGGCATTCCAAATTGGGGAGAAAATTTTTTTTGTGTTTTTACCAGAAAACAAGGCAAAAATACTGATTAAGAAAATAATTAATTGCAGTGTAATTCTTGTTGTGCTGTGTGGTTATGGAACATCTTGGAAACCGTCCTAATGACAAAGTAAATGGCTTCTCATCAGGCATAATATAAGACCTGTTAATTGAGGAATGTTGTTTACAAAACCATTTAGTGTGACTTAAAAATGGAGAAGATGGCTTAAAGATTCTCCAAAGATGAAGCTGCATTCAGTTCGCTTAATCCCTTTTCTTTTGTGCACCTGGCTTAGTAAACAAAGATGGCAGAAAATCCTGGGGCGCAAAGGCACAGCAGGTGGAAGACAGGTAAACAAAACCAGGCTGAGAGAAGAAGAGGAACAGATCATTTTAACTAAAAAAGTGGGGTGGGGGGGGTGAGCCCATCTGTGTGCCTTGTGTATCAAATCCATTATTTGGTGTTCCTGTCAGAATCAGTCACCGTCGATGCAGCTGTTTTTTTGGTTTTGTTTTGAACCCTAACACCGGCTGAGAGTGTGAAAGCACATTCTCAAGTGTCGCACTTCAGCCTAATGGTCACTGCAAGGACTGAGTCTCAATTTGCAGGTGGTCCTCATACACAGCTGTGGCTTAGCTATTATTGTATGTAAAATAGCCATGTAGTGATGGGAGAACCTGAGGAGCAGTATCCCATTATTGTATGAATTATCTTTTCATTGAGGTTTGCTGTTGATTTCCTGTTTTAAGTGAGTGAGCATAACCATTAGGAAAGCACACACCTAATGTGGAACCATTTATTTTTGTTATTTTAGGAAGACTTAACTGTTTTAACTTAATCATAATTTATGCTCATATAATTTAATATAAGAATAAGGCAAGAGTTCATTTTATATAATGGATAGTTGCAATAGAGACTATTTAGCCTCAGACAGAGCACTTCTATTAAAATGAATGGGAGAAATTGGAATGCCCAAATGGTGGATATAGAAATGGAAGTCGCGTACTACAGGTTAAACCTTTTAGATACGCAAATCTGCGTAAGCTGGACCAGACTGAAAAGTAGCATTTTTTAGAGTAATCTAAGCTATAGAAACAAATTATGATACCACTGTTGTCTGATTTACAGGGATAGTTCACCCAAAAAGGCAAATTCTATAATCATTAACTTACCCTCATGCCATCCCTGATGTGTATGACTTTTGTTCTTCTGCTATAACACAAATAAAGATATTTAAAAGAATATGTCAGCCCTGTAGGTCCATAAAATGCAAATGAGGTCAGTACTATGAAGGTCCAAAAAGTATTTAAAGGCAGCATAAAAGTAATCTATACAACTCCAGTGGTTAAATCCATGTCTTCAGAAGTGATATGATAGGTGTGGGTGAGAAACAGATTCCTTTTTCAAGGTACTTTTTTTTTTAACTAGAAGTCTCCACTTCAACATTCTTCTTTTGTTTTTGGCAATTCACATTCTCCATGCATATCACCACCTGCCGGGCAGTGAAGATAATTTACATATTGATGTTTCTCACCCACACCTATCATATCACTTACTTTTATGCTGCCTTTATGTGATTTTTTTTACCTTGAGATATTCTCCTAAAATCTTTGTGTTCAGCAGAAAGAAATTCATGCAGATCTGGGTTGGCATGATGGTGAGTAAATTATGAGAGAATTTTCATTTTTGCGTGAACTATCCCTTTAGCTGCTGATTTAAAATATGTTATTTGATTGCAATCTTGATGAACCGTTTTGGAGATTTTGGTCTTTCTTCATTTAAGTAGATAGGAGCTGTAATTTTATGGCCACCGAGTGGACTGACTTGCCTTGAAAGAGACTTTGGTTCCAATAAGTAGAGTCGGTAAAATTGTGTATTTACGCCAGCCGTCACTAGAGGGTGGAAGACAACTCTAGTTGACCGATAGATTTTGGAGCAACAACAAAAATAATCTTAAAATTTCTTGAGAGCACGTTTCATATTCTGATATGAACCAATAGAGGAAAAACATGCCTGAAGATTAGAAAAATCATGGTTTTGTGTGTGTGTGTGCCTCCACACTGTCACAAACTCTTTCAAGAGCTTCTGTGATGGACATTTGATCACTTGCACACAAGAGAGTGTCTCAAGAGGTTTAATTGAGTCTGCACATGGTCCTCGAGGACGTCCAATAATCATGGCTTATAATCAATGCTGGATAAAAGTCCTGAGTTTGGAGAACATATTGATTAGACATTAAATTGTAGGCAGGTCTTTTTCTCAAGCATACACAAAAGACATTGAATGAGGCAATGGTCCCAAGGACTCACTTTAATACAGAACCCAGAGTTTTTCCCTGAGTTTTTTTTTCCATGCCCATCTATCTAAATACTTTTTAGTTGAGGCTGTATAGAATTGTCCTTCACCATTTGTCATATCAATCACTCAACAGTTATATACAGCGTAAAGTACAAAGAATGGAAGAAATCAAATCCGTCATGATTATTTGTACTCAAAGCACTTGACATGGCTTGGCAAAGAGAGTGCTTTTGCTATTGTTAGTGTAGCTTTGGCAAGCATTGTGAATATAAACACCGAGAGAAAATCTTTCAGTCACATTTCTTGTTTTATACTCAGAGGGCCCTGTTTTCAACAACTGCATCGGTTTGTCACAAAGATCCACAGCACTCTTGCAATTCTCCCTGTGAAGATGTGCTTCTATAAAACTCTGAATTAAATAATTAAACTAAGAAGGTAATCTTGTAAGCTGCCTCTCTGAGAGACAGACTCTACCATCTGTGGTCGTGATTAATTCACCTGTGTGCGTGATTGTGTGAAAGGCTGAGAAGCTAATCAAGGTGCTATGGAGTGTAAAAGCAGGGCCTTTGCCTCATGACACATTTTATAAGGGGAGGAGGTGGCAAGGCAGTGCTGCTTTCAACATCAATCTTTTCCTTGGGCACATAACTTCAATAACCCTTTATATTCTTAAACCTCACATTCTGTTGAGATAGACTTTACAGTTTTACGGGGTCCCAGATAACCCAATGCTATTCATATAGAAATAATAACAGTACTTTTGCATTTAACTTCTTATTTAACCTTATTTGTCCCTCTGTTTTATCACAACGTAGACATGCACTTCTCAAATGTGACTGGCATCCATTCTAGTAACATTGTTTCTGTTTGAGGTCCATTTTCTTGAGTAAAACACATTGTAGAAAAATGCAATGAATCAAAATGGCAGGAGTGTACTGCTACAGTGTACACCAGCCACAAAATTAACTGCATTTATTATTGCTTTTTTTATCTAGGGTCTGAGACCCCAAACATATGTAACATTTGTCATGGTGGACATTTGAAATTTTGTTATAATCAGTTCTCAAAAGATTAAGAACTGTCAAGTATTAACTGGATACTAAAATGTTATGAAAATGTTTCAATCTATTATAATAGTCTTTGGGTCTCTCAGATGCCAAACTGAACAATTGTTAACATTTCAATACTCAACATATGAGCTATTTACAGGATGTAATATTCTTGCATTATATCACCTCAGAATGGACAAAAAGAGGATGACACCTAGTGGGTTAAGACTGAATGGCATGATTTTATTGAGTTTCTAATGTTCAGGCTGCATATTTCTGGTATGGAACAAACAAAACACATACATACATTTCAGAATCCACACGCATACATACATACATACATATTAATTCATTTTTTGGGACCCACTTTCTATTAGGTGTCTTTAACTACTATGTACTAACATAAAAATGCATACAATACAATGTACTTATTCTGTAACTATATTTTGTTCTACTAAATTCTCTTAAGATTCACATTTGCTGCTACTGAGGTTGAGGTATGGGTAGGTTTATGATTAGGGGTTAAGGTTAACAGTGTAACAACAGATGTAATTAAATGCAGGTACTTTAAATGGAAGACAATACGTACGCATATAGTAAGTACATAGTAATAAAGGACACCTAATAAGTGGGTCCGTTATTTGTAATATTTTTGACAGATTATACCTTATAGCCACATTAAAGAGATCAGATAACACTGTATATTATTCATATGAACATGCCTGTGGCAGTAGTGCACTTAATATGTACACACATTATGGCTTGATTAAAGAGCATTTCACTTTCCGTGGTGAATCTTGAACAAACATAGCTCTAGGACTTATTAAAAGGCCTCCATTTGTTTCGACTGATTATATGAAGTTTCACAATTAGTGTTTAATGCATTTTAAAGTCACAGTTCGACAGCAAAAGGGTTAAAACAATAAAATATAATACATATTTATAATTCAAGCTTGTACTTAATGAGAGATACTGAAGATTATGTGTGTGTGTGTGTGTGTGTGTGTGTGTGTGTGTGTGTGTGTGTGTGTGTGTGTGTGTGTGTGTGGATACTGTTCATGTTATTTCCTAAAACGTACACGTTTTCATACTTGAGACATGTAGAAAAGTTGTTTAACCAAAGGCTACTAAAGTATAAAGCATGAAATTGCTATTGCCAAAGGTGATGTATGGGTTCATCTTTTTAAGAAATTTCAGACTGTACATATTAGTGCTATACATGTAAAAAAGGTTTGCTTAAAATTACAGAGAAAATACACAATTTCTTAGTAGATAATAACGGTAAGTGAATATACAGATTGCAGACACAAGAGTTTTTTTTTTTGTTTAGAAGAGGCCTTTGCTCTTTTTCAGATTAAGCTGTTTCCAGTTTGGGAGGGCATGAAATTCATCCCGTGGCATCTCCAAAACACTCTGCAAAAACAAATAAATCTGTCAGCTTAAATTATTTTTGCATTATATTAACATAGAACAATCCCAGTTTGCATGAAGCGGGGATTGGTTAATTTGGCTGGCTGACAATGAAAAGACACATTGGAAAACCATTAAACCAAATTGAGAGTTTGCTGGGCTTTACTGACAACCCGCAAGGTTTTATAGATTGAGCTCATGCAAGAGGAATCACTTTCCATGATGACCATTTCAGACTGAACTAGTGACCCCTAGAGTGGGTGACATGCATAAGGGATAATTACTGTCAGCTAGTCGTTATGGCAAAATAAATCATGACAGGGTGATCAGGACTCTGATGAAAAGCTTCTTATTAGCTTGTGAGAAGAAAGCTGTCGTGAATTTATGTGAGAGACATAAACTAGCACAGACAAGGAAAAAATACATTTTAGCTAAATATTTGATGTTGCAATGCAGTGATTGAGAGCTGTGTATTGTGTTTGTTTAGTAAAGGCCATGTGTGAGCATAATTAGGGGATGTAGTTACCTGGAAGTCTTTATCAGACAGGTAGTATTCGAGGTGCAGAGGATCCACTCCCTCTGGCAGGGGTTTGGCGGTGAGCTCCTCCGGGGTGTACTGTTGTCTGCTGAGCTTCGACAGAGCATCTTTTACCAGGATCACTTTATTATGGGGTCCCTCTACCTATTTAAACATATACAAGAGACAGGTCAATCATCTACAGGCTTAGATAATAAAGAATATGTCATCTTGACTCATCTTTAATTTATTAAGTGCTCGTTGTTGAAACGGATCAACTGTGTATTCATGATAATTGACTTGTACTTTAATATTTGGGTCTTTCTCCCAATAAGGGAAGATGTTGGTAAAGGTGAGTGGTTCTGCTCCAGCCAGGATCAAATATGCCTGAGGGGGCCGCTTGGAGTTCTTCCCTAAAGCACAAACACAAAAAGCTCATTATTATTCAGCAAAGCATTAAATATGCACTCAAATAAAAACTCTGCTTGGACGAAGCTGACCGAAACATAGATTTGACAGACTCGAATCAGCGTATTAAATTTGTATCTGTTTTGCGTCAAACCTGAGGAAAATGTCATGAAATTTGAACTGTTGCTATGTTGGTTAACACTGAGGTGCACTCAGTGTTGCAAAGAACAACCGCAGTCAAGTCAAAGTTGCTTTGACTTGCAGTCAAAGTCTGTTTTATTGCGTAGGCACAATTATTGTAGGATTGTTATTTCACAAACTTTATTTAGCGTTTTTTCAAATCCCTAAACAAAGACAAAAATTTCCTCCTAGAGCTTTCATGCTACTTTGACCAAACTCGGCACAGACCTTCAGACCGTTCTGACTCCGGTTGCTATATCTTTTTTTAACTAATCAGACTTAAAAAAATAGGACAAATCCACAGATATATATATATATCTATATCTCTCTCTATATATATATAGATATATATATCATTCACTGTCAGTGTGGAAGGAAGGCCAAAACAAAGCGAACACTTGAAGTGATTGAATTTCATTTATTAAACTATCCCAGAGCACAGCACCTCATTCCCTGACCATTGCACTGCACGAAGAAGCCAATTTCTGACCTTGGCAATACTGTAGCACTGTCTCCATGGCACACTTCCTCTCAATGTCCCAGCGGATCTTGGCCGAGCCAGTGCATTCTGTATCTTCTGGCTGCTGTCCTTGCCACAGGTAAACTTCCATCCTGTTATCCACCAAGAACAGAGCTACAGAGAAAGAGAAATACACTGAAAGCTGTAAAGAAAATACAAACATTCGGTACTGTAAGACTCCGATTTCACCTTGAACTAAGATGCATTTCAGGTGATCCAATCAGCAGTGGACAATGCTAAATTAAGATGTAAACAAGGTCCCAAATGTTCTGTGATTACATCACAAGAAACACATACGGAGGCAGACAAATACGCATGCGAGGTATAAATGCTAATCCATCCTGATGCGCCAAAG
This sequence comes from Moxostoma hubbsi, assembly GCA_032164185.1. Lineage (NCBI taxonomy): Eukaryota > Metazoa > Chordata > Actinopteri > Cypriniformes > Catostomidae > Moxostoma > Moxostoma hubbsi. The sequence continues at coordinate 23,647,697 of JAVLUX010000035.1, forward strand.
CACTACACACAAGAACACCTGAAGCTCAATTATCACAGGCAATCCACTAAATTAACCAAGAATTCTGACAGAAATGTCAATACATGTACATGTGTGCATGTAATATAATTTGAATTCACATTATGTGTATATGTGGTTAGTGCATATCCGTAAAAAGATTATTTACCGGGCTGAGGGGCCAAATATAAGTTCTCCAGCAGGAACGGCATTGCCATGACAGAACCTGTCACTTGGGCAGGGTCGAACTGCTCCTCTCCCAGAAATGTCCCACCGCTGGCACTCAGAAGGAAAAGTCGTGGGGTGAAATTATACTTCCCTGGATCTACAAGCACACACAAGGTCTGTAATCACCTCACAAAGCAAGTTGTAGATGAAGCAGTATTTTAAGGTAGCTCTTAACGCAAATGCTATTTTAAAAAGGTAGGCAGCAAGAGATGCTGCTTATGTAGAGCATTCCATACTGGAACAGAAGCATGGAGTCACTAGGAAATATTACGCATGCATTTATTACCATGACATACCCAAGTTGCAACATTATAACAAGAATATAGCATAATAAATAGCCTATTTGTACCTTGCAGCATGCAGTCATAGACTTTCCTGTCTTGCTTGCCAAGAGCAGTCCAGAAATCATTTGGCTCAGTTCCCTCCTCTATCTCAAGCACCTTCAAACTGCTGTTACTGTTCAAACCCAACTCACGAGGACACCTGTGACACATATATACAATCACCAAGCCACATTCTCTGTATACAGGAAGTTAATACAAAAACATGTCCATAATGGGGGGTTTTTTATCAACAAAGATTTTAGATTCAATTATTTGACTGTACTGTATTTTAGCTACAGTGACTAGTCACCATTGTTTTTTTTTCTCAATATTTTTAATCAACTTCTTAAAACTTGCCTTCACTAGTGCATTTAAATGGCTCTGCAGTATGACAAATGAATTTCTAAAAGTCTCTCAATTAATATGAGGTCATGTAACTGTATCCTCGTACGATCCCACGATCCACATACGTGGGCGTTGTATTTTGGCTTCGCTATACGCAATGCATACTTTAAATGAATAAAATCTGACTGAATACTGTTCACAAGACTCTAGACCATATTTAAAGGGTTAACGTCTGCCAAACCGAGTCATGTGACACAACAGCATTCCATTGACTTCTTTGAAGCGCTCCTATGGATGCAGCACCGACAAAAGTGCCTCTGGTAAGAAATATCTTTAAGATTTTTCATTGAAACCTGTGTGGTTGTAAAGATTAGCATCTCTAGTTTAGTTTGATGTGTCGCTTTAAAAAATCTGTTCATGTTTTGTGCGTCAGCAGGCTGATAAACACGATGTCTACATATGTGGACACTAGCACTGCATTTCCTAAAAGTCGAAAAAACATGTTAGTTAATTTGAATAAGTTTCAACTAACACATCTGTGGGCCATTTAGCTTCATTTTAATATACATTTTGTTATCTTTAAATTATATTTATTAACATTAGTAAATGCATTCCTATATATTACCTGTGCATTTTCACATTAAGAATCAATGGGTTTATCCAAAAGCTGAAAGATGTTGCTTTCAGATACTTTATATGGAGTTAGGATAAAAATAGGGTGCATTTTTAACTTTTTTTCTGAGACCAGTGCAGATGGACAGCACACTGGAGGTTAAGTCATTCACTAAATTGTGAGCAAGGGAGAATCCTATAATTTTCTATGCAGCTAAGTGCATTAAATCCTAAAATCCAACCAAAAGTACAGTTTCAGGCTGCAGATGATGTTTGGACCATACAATACGGTTGGCATGATTGGATGATGCTGGACATTACTTTGAATCAGATTGAATTACTTGATATGAAAATCTAACACTCCTGGAAACATAATAACCTATTTGATGAAAAAAGTCTAACTTTCTATAGCTAAGTGTTATTTAACATTTCACAAGGTAGTCTCGCTGTCCACATTTGTGGACATTCATTATTAGGAAAACTATTCGCTCTATTTACTTTTTGCTTTTTTATTAGGTGCTACTAGATACAAATCAAAAAGGGAAATGGAAAATGCACACAGCAGTCAAGCTCGGGTCTCAGGAGGATATGCATAATAATTATACATGAATTACTCAAAGAGATTTAGATGGAGTATTGAAAATTGGAGAAGGTGTATGGATTCAAAAGTATTCCATGTGAACTACACATACAGTACATAAAGGAATGGTTAGTCTTTATGGGTAAAAAGCTCACGTTTGAGTAAGGCGCTCCACAGTCCTCTTTCCAACCTGTCGGGCACTGGGGTGAGACTTACAGCCATGCCACAGGTACAGCTGCCCCGCCTGTACCCCCAGCAGCACCAAACTGGCACGAGAACGCAGACTGGCACAACAGCACTCCACTTCTACCAGGGAGCCCTCCTCCTCTGCCTCTCCACGCACACAAAACAAATGCCAGTCTCCTGATGCACACAACCACCGAATCAAATCACACACACACTTATGGAAAACTAATTACAAATATGTTTACGACTTTGCCAAGATACAGATGAATTTGTGCCAAAATAGCATTGAGTTTGATTGGATGCAGAGCCTTTGACGTCAACAAGAAAATATTTATTTTCCTTTGTTAAATGTATGATTATATGGTTAGCTGCATTTTATCATTTGCATTTAGCATTGTTTTAAGCAAACCAAAATTTTGCTCAGTGCTGTTCATACTAAAGTATGTGTGTGAGTGTGTTTGTTACCTGTGTTGCTGGAGCTATCCTCCCTTGAGCCTCGATGGATGATTAGCCCTCCCCGGAAGAGTTGGAGGAAGCAGGGCGGCTCTTTTCCTTGTGTGACCAGCACTTGCGCCCCCCTGTGGTTGCCCAGCTCTACCGTCATCAAGGCAGAAGTGCCCCGCCCACTGACACTGGAGTGACGTCCCTGCCAGAAGAAGCATGCTGTGCGCTCCCTGCCTGGGCCAGCTGTCCGCACTTCACCAGGCTTTAGCCTCTTACCAACTGCACAAACACAAAATAACATATTAAGCACCTCCGTACTTAGTTTCTGACTACCCCCGAATGTGGTTTGACTGATCAGATCACAAAATGATTTGGACTCTGTTTACACCTGTACTTAGCACCATCTCTCTGTGATTGGATCACCATACAGGTTTAAACAGGACTGTAGTGTGAACAAAGTTACAAGCCTCACTCACCGACATTAGTGACAGAGAATTTCCAACGGATGACGTAAGTGTCCCCCTCGTGCAGTTGACCCACACTCTCCTGCGGGATCTCAAAGTCATCAAACTCACGGATGTGCCATGCATCAACGGCTATTGTGGCCAGCTCAGCTTGACGCCCGTCCTCTGAACGGACTAATCCGTGACCCCTCTGCACATCCACACCCTCCAGCACCATCTTCACAGGACCTGCCTTGCCCGCCAGCATCTCACTCACATCACAGGGCTTCAGGTCAGAGTCATAGGTGGGAAGGTGCTGACACACTGGACTCTGGAGGAGAAAGAAAGAGCCAAGAAGGTTAGCCAGCATATTACTGTAATAGTTTATCCAAAATGTACTTACCCTCACATTGTTCCAAACCCATATGATTTTCTTTCTATCTTTAGATTTGTCATGTCAGGTTTGACATCAGTGAAGTTTGGATTACGAGACACACGAGAACAAATGAAGATTGAGGTCACTGATGCTAAACCTGATTTGACACATCTACAAACACTATATTTGATTTGAGGGCAACAGCAGAAGGTAAGATTTTCAGTGAATAACAACTTCAATTTTGGTTTGTTCCTCATACAAAGCTATGATATGGCTTTAAAAGACTTGAAAGACACATCACATGTCATATAATCTACTTTTATGATACTTTTGTAGTGTTTTTGTCATTTTAGAGATTAACAGACCCAGTCCCAGACAGTTTAATTATATTGAAAAGAGCGACCAGGATGTTCTTCAAAAATATACCTTTTTGCGCTCCACAGAACCACATACGGGTTTGGAGCAACATGAGGCTGTGTAACTGAAATTTGTATTCTTTTTTATGTACTATCCCTTTAAGATAAAAAGCAGGATGCAAAGCTTTGAGAAAAACAGCCTCCTTCTGTGAGTTACCTTCACCTCTTCCACCACCGACTCCTCTTTGACGGTTTTCCTCTCTGCCCAGTCTAGAAATTTCTCTCTGAACAGAGCTGTCTCATTGTGTTCTGACAGCCGTCCAAACAGAGCCCAACTCGGTCTGCCCTCACCTTGTCTACTCATACACACACACACAAACACAAAGAGAAAGAGAGGTGTGGCAAAATGATTAGTCATCAAAGAGTGACTTTTTTCTAAATAGTTGAAAAAAATATTTTTGCTGTTTTACTGTTTACAAAGCCTCGCTCGGACTGTGAAAAAGACAGGCATGAGGTAGTAGGGACATTTTAAGTGTTGTATTTCAAATATATATATATATATTAGTCCGATAGATTGTACAATTGATATTTTGATGGACAGACAGACATAATCAAATCAAATGCAAACACTGAGGGCAGTATTGTGGAGGTACAATACAATAAGTGGTTGAAAAGAAAATGGCATGTGCCTTAGTTTTAATGGCTGTTCTGCTCATTAATTTGAGCTCAATGCCTTTAGAGATGTAAATACAACTCTATCCAGGATAAAGACATCATCTAGATAATCAGCAATGGCGGGAATTGAAAGATCTGTCTAGCTTTTGTTCTTAGCACCAACAAACAGCATGACTGGTTAGCATGAATGTCAGTAGAGTGGTCACCCACTTAGGGGTGTCTTTATTGGCTGAGGAGGGGTCCAGGGGATTGACCCTGCAAGTGCTGTAGTCGTAAACTCCACTCCAGAGCTGTTTGCCCAGCTGCACTGCCACCTTCCTTTCACTCAGAGGAACATCCTTGCCTGTCCACACATACACCTCACTGCCAAAATCAAACACCAGCGCCTGCACAAACACATTGATGAGTAAAGTTCACTAGCATGGAGTTAAGCACAGTTTACAAATACACAAACACTGAACAGCACAGAACAATGTAATAGAGGTTGTGAATGTCTGACCTCCTTCGAGTTGAGCAGAGAAACACTGGGGATAGACGCCCATGCCTCCTCATAAGGAACCAGCTTATCCTCCACCAGCCTGTAGACACAGTTTGACTCCACTATACCGCTCTCATAAAGTTCATCTTCCTCCGGCTCTCCTGCGCCTGTAAACCAACACGCACACAGAAATAGATGTAAAACAGAATAAATCCTTGTGACACACTCAATATATTTACATGCACTTTAAAAGTTTGATTTCAATCAGACTAAAACAATAATTCATCTATTTAAATGTAATGTTAACCGCTTTAGCCCGATAGAAATCGTCCAATTTTTGCGACAACCTCTTCCTGGTTATTATATTTTGATGAAAGATTAAGAAGACCATTTTTTAAAACAGAATAATATGCACTGATGAATGATTCAGAATTTACATTTTTGGGATGAACTATTCCTTTAAATAATTGTGTACAGTATGTACCTCTGTACTCAGTCTTTCCACCTAGCAGACTCCAGAACTCTTTGGCTGAACGGTTTTCAGTGTTGATACCCTCCTCCAGTATTGTGATCTGTGGAGCCTTGCAGCCCAGATCTCTCTTAGTCTGGACATACTGTGCCATCTCTGATCCCTGTCACACACATAAACATAAATACACATGTTGTTGATACTAATGGATCATCACCAGATGTAAAAAGTGAAATATTTATTTACATTTTATTATGAGATATGTTATATTTTATATATTAGGACGGCATACACAGAACCATTCTCAGTTTGTCTTGTACGCATCTTGCACACAAAAATGGTAAGAGCATTCTCAAAATTGCAAGCTCCAACCTGATTGGCTGACTTTACACAATTTCCAGAAGTCGGAGTTATCGGGTTATTATCTGTTCACAAGGAAAACGGTATGTTATGCTTAAAAGGTATTTAGTTGCTACAATGAGCACTTTAAAGAAGATCTATTTATTGGATTTAACAATGTTTGTGAGGTTACATTGCATCAAATCTTTAAAAAGATACTGAGAGGGGGCCTGGGTAGCTCAGCACATAAAGACGCTGACTACCACACCTGGAGTCACAAGTTTGAATCCAGGGCGTGCTGAGTGACTCCAGTCAGGCTTCCTAAGCAACCAAATAGCCCGGTTGCTAGGGAGGGTAGAGTCGCATGGGTTAACCTCCTCGTGGTCGCTATAATGTGCGGTTCTCGATCTCGGTGGGGTGCGTGGTGAGTTGTGCGTGGATGCCGCGGAAAATAGTGTGAGCCTCCACATGCGCTACGTCTCCGCGGTAACGTGCTCAACAAGCTGACTGTTCAAATGCTTGTTGAATGTGATGCTTGAGATTATATAGTGTGTAATAAGCATTGTACATGGATTTTAGTTATTTTTGCTTTTGTGTGTGTACCTTGGCTTTTTCAATGACATTGGCAAACTCTCCACTCCAGAAGAAGCAGTGTTTGGGTGTTATGAGCAGATAACAGTCTCCACTGTTCAGAGAGCGGGCTGTGGGTTCAACCAGACGAACTTGAATATGCCTGCGTCCTGTACATACACACAAATGTTAAAAACAGCACATCTCACAATTAGTACAAAATGAAATTGATACAAACTCATTCAATCAATTGATCCAAACCAGGATGACTTTTTTCCACATGGAACACAAAAGGAGATTCAAGGCAGAATGACAACTTCTGTCACCATTCACTTTTATTTCATGGAAAAAAGATGCGATGAAAGAGAATGGTGACTAAGACTAAAATACTACTCATCCTTGTGTGTTTCATGGCAGAGAAAAAAGTCATATGGGTTCAGAGCAATATGAGGGTGAATAAATGATGACAGAATTTTTGGGGAACTACCCCTTTAACCATCAAACAAAAGCATTCATTTATGTCTCAGATACTAGTCACAATCTTCTGTATGACTCGACTTCACCTTTGATGAGGATGAGCATGAGCTTGTGGAAAGGCACAGCACTGTTGTTGGTCACCACCTCTGTAGACTTCACACTCCGTAGGTTGACTTTCCTAAAGTTCTCTTTGCTGGCCAGACCTGCCAAGGCCGCGTCTGCCAGATTAGAGTGCTTGGCCACTGAAGACACAGAGAAGAGAGAATTAAGAGTAAATAACAGTGTTCATTTTAATACTTCAGTGTAAGAGAAGGAAGAAATGTGCACTAAATTAGGCTATTAATTACAACATTACCTCATTACGTGAAGTAATGTCTACATTTATGGAAAGTAATATACTTCTCAATAGCATTGCCATTTTGGTTTGACCATTTTCTTTTAAAGGTGTTAAAATACGGTCTCCTATAGCAGCTTAACTTGCAGATTTAACCTCAAGTATGACATTCATAAATCGAATTTCCAGAATAGTGTAAATGCTGTCGTTCTGTGATACTTTCAATACATTGCTCTGTTTGTTAGAGCATCCCAAACCAGCCCAAAACAGCAACCAATAATGTGACTGCAGGGCGGGACTATCTGTTTTTTGACCAATGGAGGACAGTGGACAGAGGACAATTATTCAGGAATAATTATTTAATCCTCTTTGGTGCCACTAGTGGCGCAGAAATTATACACTATATACACCTTTAAAACACAAATCAAAAAATGTTTCACTTCAAAAATCTCTACAAACTTACTTCTCTCCATTTGTATCCTTTTGGTCTCCACGGAGGCCACGTTGAGTCTCTGCTCAGTGTAAGTCTGTCTAAGGTCGTCTCGAGCAGCCAGGGCACGGAGAGGGTTCTTTGAGCCCTTAGTTTTCCGGGAGGGCCGCACTGCACGCTTGTGTTCCTCAACTGTTGATGTTAGTCTGGAATTTAGCAGGAATCCATTCATGAGTGCAAGAACCAAGACCATAGAGAATATATCCTCATAATTCATATTTTGGCATGTGATTTTACTTCCACGACACAGATATGTCCAACAGACGCCTGCTTAGCTGAACATGTTATTGCAAGAGACAATTATGGACTGCACCATTTCTGTTTCCATGCATTTAGATATCAGGTATACTGAAGAAATTTCATGACGTTATTGTGCATGTAATTGTATGAGGTTTTGCAATTTTTCCAATTTGATGGTTACTTTCAACGCCGCATAAAACCGGCAAAGGTTAACTGCTCTTTTAGCACAGCAATTGATTGACAGGTAACTGGACGGTGCTAAACTGCTAATCGAAGGAGCATATTTAAAATAAAAACGTCATATGCTGTTGTTAAAAATGCGCAATCAATTCACAAGACACTGAAGATGCAATGGTCAAAGAAATGTGTCTAGCATCCATTTACATTGAAAAATATTTGGAAAAACAGCACAGATGAATGCAAAAACGTATCTGGCGTGAAATGCCCCTAACACATTCCAATGCATAAGCATTTACACGTGTAATCGACCACCTCTGGTTGAAGTGGACCAATCTCAAAACGTATTGACCCCATTTACACCCGTCTTTAGTGTCGTCCCATTTCAAATAGATTTACCAAAATGCATCTTAATATCAGGTGTAAACAGGGCCTTAATACCACAGAAATTAAAACTGTGTCTCACTTTGGCGTGTCTGACTGGATAGTGCTGAAGTCCTCCTCCTCGTCCAGCAGGAGACTGGAGCTCAGGGTGGTTGGTGAAATGCAACTGTAGAACCGGCCAAATGTCTCCTCATCGTCAAGGGTCATCACCTCTTTCTCTTTCTCCTCAGTCACTTCAATGGTGGAGTTTTTAGTTCCCGAAATGCCTGCATGTTAAGTGGATTAAAGAGAGAAACATGTCTCACTCAACTATATTATGTATCTATGCATATTTTATTAATATCTACAGAACTTTAATCATACAAATCACCTTTATTATGAAGTCTATCCAAGAAGGACTCCAATTTGTCAAGTTTTTTGTCTCCCTCAGCATCAGGACAGGTGGAGATTTCTGTCAGATAGAGACATTTCAACATGAGACATGGACACACTCAACTGAACTGACAATACATCAATGACCATGTTTATGTGTACATCATTTTCTGATTAAGGTCCATTTTCTGTTCAAGCTTTTATTTTGAAAAATATGTTTTCCTGCTCCAAATCTATTTGAGTATTCCTGTATCCATGTAACCCACATATTCAGATAAAACCAAAAGACATTCGTTTCTAGCAATTCTTTTGTGGAAATACTGAAGATGCTCTGGCAATTTTATAATGATGCATTTTATTATAGTTTTAAATTGCACAGTAAATTAGCCACCCCATTAATTCTCCTTCATGTTATTAACAATAACACAACAGCATTTGTTTTTACAATTCTGCAATTACAGAATTGTAAAATGTACACTCCTGGGCAAAAATAAATAGATAAATGGGTCAAGCCCAAAATGGCAAATCATTAAGCTTTTAATGGTCTCCAAAAATGAATCGGTCAGGAAATTAGCATGATTAAACAAATGCACTCCTGGTGCAATTCAGTGCCACCATTTGCTCGTTAACCTTTTCTGCGGTGAACTGGGAAAAGCTGGAAACAGGGAAATCCACTTAAATAGTCACAGTTATATTGCACACTTCTTGTATGCGAAGGTAAAATCATGATAATGATTAAAATGTTTGATTTAAAACTAACACATGTCTGGGTGTACAAAATTGTCCAATGTTTTTTTTTTTTCTCCATAAAAGATTAGTAATTAGTTGGTGATCTGCCATACCTGATGCCCATCAAAGTCCTGATAACGAGCTAATAAATGGAACCAGGAGTCATAGAGCAGGGAGAGATCTACAATATACAGTGTTGTGAGTCCCACGGTAAAGGAGTGAGATAATTTTCTCCAAAAAAAAAAAGCAAAATATCATGCAGGGGCTGCTGTCAGAAACCTCATAGCTGGTCTCCATCAGGTCAACTGTAGATATTCTGAACTTTACAAGACCCTAAAGGCAGAGACGATCCCCATGTCTCTATCAGCTATTAAGAGGATATGTCAATGCTTTGAAACAACAGGAGATGTTGCCAGAAAGAAAGGATCTGGAAGGCCCAAAGCCTCTTCATGCAGGGATGACCACATGCTGAAATTTATGGTTCTCAAAGACGGGAAAAAAAATGTCTACAAAAACTGTCTGTCTCAGAAAAACATCAAAGACAGAATTAAGGTTTTGGTAAAATATGGAAATTTTGATTCAGAGTGGTTCAGCTGAGTTGCGTGGAGTAATGAATCATGATTTGCATGGTGAGGCTCCAGAGAGGTATTTTTTCGAAGATCTGGTGAGAAATACAATAGTGAATGCATCTCTACCACAATGAAGCATGGAGGATGAAGTGTCATGGTGTGGGGAGCCTTTTCAGCTGCTGGTACTGGTGAGCTGCTTCACTGTGAAAAGTCAATTCATGCTTTGGATTACAGGAGAATATTGCAGAAATGCTTTCTTCCCACAACTGAAAAGATGTTTTCTAAAGAGGAACAATCAGATGTTTTTTTTTTTTTTTTAACAAGACAATACACACTGCAAAGACCACCAAGAAGTTGCTTGAGAACAAGACGATCAGGTTCATGTTCTGGCCTGGTCAGAGTCCAAATTTGAATGGGGAACGTTTTTTATCTACTCAGCTGTTTGAAGCCATCAACATTGAGTGAAACATTGACTCTTCTTTCTGTAAAAAGCTGTCTGCTGGTTTACCCACAAGGCTTAAACATTTAAAGAAATCAAAGGGGAAAACTATCCCATATTAGATACTTTATCTCTTTGTTCAAGTCTTGATAATTTCCTGACCAATAACTTGTGGTTAAGAGCATTAAAAGGTTAATGTTTTGCCATTCTGGGATTGGCCCATTTTGTTTTGCCCAGGAGATCAGCTCATAAAACAGTTACAAAGACAGGCCATTACATTTATTATGTAGAATACATGAATTATGGCCCTGTAATGAGTCACTGTTAAGGAGAAATGTGAGGTGCTGAATGCATGACTTGTGTGTACAAGAAATGGACAATGAACAAGAAATATAGACACTATTTTGAATTTGTTGTGCGGAAAAGTGTTTTAGAAAGTAGCATAAAACAATAAACAAGTAATGTGATTCATTTTCCAATGAAGTAATTAGTAAAGTAATCTGACTAAATGTTTTGAGAAATAATTTGTAATTCTTAGTGGATTACTATTTTTAATTAATTTACCCAACACTGGGCATATGGCTGCAGTTTTTTCAGAATTGAAGTAACCAGATTATTGGCGTAATCTGGTTATGGCAATCAAGTTCATTTCTAATTAATATACAAAATTTCTCGAGCAATTTCTCGTACATGTCAATGTGACATGTAAAAGAGCATTTACACTGACACTGATTAAATTGCAGGGGGTTGCATAGTTGCTCTAATACTATGCTGTGAGTAGGCCTCTTACTAAACTACCGTATCTGTCCAATCGATCACATGAGCTCCACTGTCTGCACTCCTACTGGTTGTCATTTCATTGTGTCACTACTTATTTGCATAAACTGAACTAATCTGAACTCAACTGAAAACTCAACTGAGTTGCTTTGCCAATGTTTTCTGTTGCATATATTGCCTCATATTACCAACCCGTTTTATCACTGCAAATTACTGTCAATGTTAACACCCCTTGAGTATTCAAACAGGATTACAGAAGATGGGTACCTTCTAATGGTTTGACTGGTGTGCTGATAATGGCCTTCTTGCTGAGGATGATGGGGGCATCCTCTCTGTTAGGTGACACTAAGCCTAATGGGAAACATATGTCAACAAAAAAACATTCCACAGCAGCTTTATCACTGCCAACAACCACATGATGGACACTAAAACACAATAGTCTGCTTAAAACATATGCAAACATTTATTTTAGATTGCTAGACCCACTTCCATTGCCCAGTGAAATGGTTCACCTCTCTGCACAAGGCGAAAATCACTTAATGCATTAGCATATTAACTCTGGCACACTTAAAATACAAAACAGTCATACAGTGAAAAAGTAACGACAATTAAATTAAACTGGAATGACAACTAGAAAAATCAACTAAAATAAAAGCTCAACTGAAAATTCAAAACTAAAATAACCCAGAATCCAGGCAAATAATTTCTGGTCCCACCTCTCTTAGCCATTCGTCCAGCCACAGAGAACTGGGTGGAGTCATTAGAAGCTCCTTTGCCTCTAGACTTCCATTGTTCCTCTTTTTCCTGCAAAATCTTCATCCGCTCAGCTAGCGACATCTTTGTTTCTACATCTGCAGATGACTTCTAAAGAGAAAAGATAAAAAAAAAAAAAACGTTAATTTTTTGGTATTAAGCCATTCCACTCTGAAAGAGATATTGACAACAAGTTCAGATCATGCTGTAAGAGTTTGTGCCTTACAAGAGGGAACTCTCTCCTCTGCTCTATTGAACATTAGCATCGAGTTCGCATTTGACATTTCAATCAAACTACAATTTTAGCAGATTAAACAGGCTTGAAACAAACTTTTAATTCAAACAACAGAGGTTAGCTGAGCTTTCAACTGTGAGAAACCAATATAGCACACTTATCAAAGTCAAACACTGAAAGCTCTGCATTTCTACAGGTTTAAGATTTATGGAAATCTTGCTCTTGCAACTACATTCTGCCACTGAAATAAATTACCATGGATGTACAATATAAAAAAGTATCTGTTCCCTGATTGATTTAGCAGAGACATGTTACATTAATAATTAATAATAATTCTTCGTATGAACACTGGTCCATTTTACAGCCTTGGCTAAATGGTCTGCAGTTCACTTGGCAAATGCAGATACATTAATCTTTGTCTTGCTTATGCAGTCCCATTCAGTTCATTATAAATTTCATGGCGTTGACACACATTTACAAATACCTTTCCAGGGAATTTGCAGGCCCTAAAATGCCTGGATATATTCAACAGGAAAACAGTTATTCGATTTAGCTGACATGTTCTGGAGGGAATTTTAATGAGAAGGACTGGAGTCTGCATGTGGATAAATTGCAATAGACATTTTAATTGCAGCTGTCTGATGAAAAACACATATCTCCAAAAACACATTTTTCAAGAGCATGGAAAAACTCTCTCATAAACAATCTTGCAAGATACTTGTTAAACAGACAGCCTGATTAAAAACATTTTCATTGGTCATTTTGATGCACAATCCAAACAGTAGGAAGAGGGCATTTGGCGCATTACATCTATGGTAAAAAAATTTTTTAAATTGCCTAAAGTGGAGAAGCGTGTTTTTCATCGCACAGCTTCAAAATGTAGGTTAGACACAACAAAAGTGCAATATGAAGTTGTATCTTCAGATTACATGGTGCATAGTGCAGTAGTGCATATTTGCAAGAAATATTTTGTGTGCAAAAAACAGAACAGAATACCAAACAGAATTGCAAAAACAATGACTGTTTAAACCTCCTACATGACTGGATTAAGGACAGGATAAGATGGGAAGAAGAAGGGGGAACAGGAATGGAAAATATTGAGAGACAGAATCAAACATGTGTTGACTGCACGGTCACCACAGCTCAACATGTCAACACCAACCGCCATGCCATGGCTAAAGATTATCTGCAAAAAGCATTCTAAGAATTAAAATAGAATCTGATCCCCCTCAAGAAAATCAGCACTAGGAAGTGTCGAAGTGAAATCAGTTGTCTGTCATCACCACTCTCACATTATGAATCAGACACTTCATAAATATGGAGTATAAAAAACACAGCTAATCAGTTATTGGAGCCTGTCACTCAGTGTGACTGAGAATGGACCCTCAAGACTGAACAGGAAGAGGACTGAAGTACTAAACTGAAGGCTTAAGGGCAACACTGCTTACCCTCTCCCCACATCTAGAACATGTGGTCATCGCAGGTGTCCCTTTCTATGCCAGAGTAGAAAAAAAGGCCCTTTAAATTCCAGGATTTAATATTCTGAGCCATGTTGATAAATAATATCTGACATGCTCATAGTCCCTTCGACAGGAATTTGAATGTGCACACATATGTATACACACACTTGTGCGCATACAAATGTGCCAGAAGCCATAAAGCTAAAGCAAATCATTACAGGGAAATTCCTGGTGCTGTGGGGAGGAAGGAGGTACAATACTTGCCCAAAAGCCTCACAGGAAAAACATTTTTCCTAGGAACTCTGTGTACGGCACAGCTAAAAAAACATTGTCTTATTCAGAACCCTGAGTTTTTGTTATATCTATCAAATCGATACAAAAAAAATTTATTTACATTGCATTGCAAATCATATTTATTTTTGGTGAGAAAGACCCTCAAATCAAATTCAAAACAATATTCTGGCAGACGAATAAAGCATTGAATAGATATAACAAATATTAGCTTATAAATCAATAATCTAATAAATCTAAGTCAATATCTACATTGTTTGGTTTATTTCCATGTCATTAAACATAAGCCTATCACTGGCCTTCAGTCCAGAGCAATATATTTTGCAATCAAGTTTGTCAAAGGTATGCAGCTTTTTTCTATGTACTTAAGTCAGACTGATGCCTTTTGCCATTGTGACATGCTGTTTTCATCATTTTAAAACCCTGTGTCAAGTTAGACATTTTCTAAACAGCACCTCAAGACTATTGCAATCTGTTCCCTTCAGTTATGTTCCATCCAGCTGTTTTGAATACGAGAACACGTCCAGTGTTAATGGCAAATAGCATTTTCATTTAGGTGGAATTTACATACAGGTTAGGAGGCATGATTAAACAACTTACTGTTTAATTACTTGTACAAAATTAACAAGTTAAATTGATAGCCCTAATAAAATACTGACAGACTCGGAGATCTGCCAATTTACCTTGGCACAATAGTTCTCGTAACAAACCATAGCCCAGCATTAATGCATAAATTATTTCAAACAAAACTACAGGCTGCTCTTATGGGAAATGCAGAGTCAGTAACAGCAGATATAAGGAGCAATAGAGACAATAAATACCTATAATGCATAAAAAAATAGAAAAACACAACCACAGAAATAAAGTGCAGTGTTACTCACCTGGGATTGCAAGGCTACAAACTATGGTGAGGCAGAGAGGGAAAGCAGAGGAGACAGGGCAAGTGCCTGAAGTGAAGAAGGGAGGAAACAGAGGGTAAAGACGGAGGTCGAAGGTCATTTTTAGCAAGGTTGGGTGAATTTCACAAAGAAAAATTATATTTTGCATAAATAAAATAAAGGCATTTTTTTATTTTGCATTGTGACATTTTCATGAAAATTAATGGAATTGCCCCCAAATTCCCAATGTTTTCTTAGGCCACACAATTTTGTTTGAAAAACGCTACGTTTCGACCTTCCATCCACTCTGAGACAGCAAAAACTGAACTTTTCGAAAATGCTCTTCCAAGTGGATGAATTTGAAAACGCTGTCTTCGCATTGTAGTGTCAATAGTAAGATTTTAGAAAACGGTGATGTATTTTTTGGCATGTAACAAAGTCATGTGATCCATACAAACACAAAACAATCAAGATGGCACCCCATGTTGTATCAGAGTTGTTGTGCCTGGTATTCAGAGGACATTGCCACAAATAATGTGAATTAAAATATTGAAATATTTAAATGATGACATATTCCTTTAATTGTCATGAAATTAATGTCACAATACAAAATATTGTAATGGTCCTAAAATTGGCCCAATTTTCTATGGGCAAAAACAATTTCTAATTTCTTGCTTTTGATTTTGGGGAGAATTATGCCCCAGACATTTCTTGACCATCTTCATGAGATTCACCCGGGATATATATCAGGGCAGAAAAAGAGAAATTGGAATAGACAGCGCAAGATATAGCATCTCAAAACCAATGTCTCAAAAAAAAACAAAAAAAAACTGAACACTCAAATAAAAATCCCCTAGCCAACAGCTTGCGCTCCCCCAAACAAACCGTTCATCATGCGAGTCAATGACAGTTCAGCAGTGAGACACAGAGGTTCAGAGGAATGATTAAATGGTCTCAGTGGATGACAGACTCATGAGTGAGGAGGTGCAAAGCTATGAGCCCCTCCAGGGGAATAGAACAAAGAGAGAGAGATTGAGAGAGTGAAAAAGAAAGACTGGGCTGATGTCATTGTTATGATTCGTAAGCAGGTTTCCAATAAAATGTAATTACATCTTGTGTTTTTATAGGGCTCTGTTTTAGCTGAGGTGACACTTACCAAATGCCCCTCCAGTAAGTAAAGTGTGAGAAATAAAAAAGATCAAAAGCAAAAGAGAGCGACAGACAGAGGGAAAGATAGAGGGAAATAGATGATCTGTTCCAAAACCTAGTGAGCTGCCTATGAAGGCAGTATTTTAAAGACCCCATGAAATTGCTTGACAAGTGCAGTATTCTTGTCTCAACAGGAAGTTAGAGTGGAACATATCAAAGAGCTAATCCTTTTATTTTTTTTAATAGCCAATAGGGAAGGAGGGGCATTTACATTCTAGAGCATTAGATTGAATAAAAATCTCTCCTTTTGATTACATGGGGTTTTTAAGGCATCTTAAGCACACAAAGGATGTTCCACAAGGAGCAACCTAATGAAGGTAAGATAACTCATTTTAGCCAAATCTTTAGACAGCATTGCATGTGTCCTTCACCAAGAAATCAATTATAGAACGCACATCAACGAACTCATTAACAAATAAACTTCAAGATGGAAATGTTGATTTTAAATGAACATAATTCATTCATTCAATAATGAATACAAATATTTCAGTACAATTCAAAATTTACATATTACCCACAAATTGTGTGCGTGCTTTGTATTTTTATGCTTATTAGTGTATCGCTTTGTAAGCTTGGCAACAGGCTAAAATCAAACACAAATAAAATCATCTGTGAGTCAAGTTTCCCAACTGGAGCACTATTTGTGTGGCAGACGAATCTGATTTTGAGGCCGTTTAGACCAAACATCATCTTGCAATAAAAAAAAAGCTAGATGCAGCGCAATAAATAGAATGCATGTGTCATGTAATGCATTTCAAAAGTTTACTTTTTAACTTGACATAGCATTTCTAAACCGGTGGGCTCATGCTTGAGATGCTGAAAAAAACAGCACGACACAACGGTCAATGTTCATCTAGCGCATTTTAAACAATTGAAAAACACTGCAGATGGACACAAAAATGTCACAGTCACAGGTGCCTCATAATGCTTTTTAAATGTTTAATTTCTTACTTGACAAGGCAACTAAAAAAACTGGGAAACATCTAGCGCGTGTTAACAGAAAAATTATTGAAAAACCTTGCAGATGAACACAAAAATGCATTCGGAGCGAACACATTCTTGCGCTAGAACACATTCTTACTATAAAAAAACTAGGTCTAGCGCAAGAAATACAACAGACACATTGTGGCATGTTTTAGAAGTTTACATTCTTTTTTAACTTAACTCGGCATCTAATAACAGCACTCCTGTGTGAGATGCTCAAAAACAGGGCAACATGCAGCAACAATCAAAGATGTCTGTCTGGCATGTCAACGTAGAAAAATTATTTTAAACAGTGCAGATGGCCGCAAATAGCGTTTGGTGTGAACGACCCCCTAAAAAGGCAGCTAAATAAGTAGGCAGCGGGGCAGCTCAAGTTTGGAACAGAGCTAGAGACAGACTCATCATACTTGCAAAATTGAGGAAATGTGTCTCAAATCTTCTGTGTCCAGGTAATAGACTCTGTCATGTTATTTAACTGAAAAGGAGCAACACGGTAATCCTAGAGACCATCCTCCACAGTGGTGATGCATCATTAGGCCTCATCATCCGACAAAGTGAACAAACTATTTCTTATTGAGCAGTAAAGCATTGCTCAGTGGGAGAGCTCAAGACTCCAGAAGACTGTAGCTTTCAACCCTGAGCTCCATTTGGTGCAAAGGGAATTATTGGAAAAATCTTTCAGGTGGTAGTACTGACTAACGCTGAACGAGACAAGGGTCTGTATCTTAGCACTGGTACTTATCACAGGTTGTGGCTTAGTGTGGCTTGGCTAACAAGAAGCAGTTATAAGTGGGATAGGGTGTTGGAAACAGGCACCCCTTACAACCGAAGGACTGCATTTTTTATTTTCATTTCTTTCTTTTCAGGCCCACAGTGGGACAACATCTGCTCTGGTTTAAGTTGAGTATTGAGAAACAGAATCTAAAGCAGATCTCATTACCTGTCTTCTCACAACTATAAAGATATTTCTTCTCTGTTGAGCAGTATTTCTGGTCACATTACACGATTATCGTGCCGCCCGTGCAAGCTTCACATGACACCCATGCCTAAATCTGCCAATGCTCACGTTTGTTATTGACTCTTAACTCTACATTATGTGGTTTAACCATACCAGAGCATTTTTACAACTGTCAACATGTCACAATAATCGATAGATCCAACAGATGGCCCACAAGAAACTTCATTCGGGATATGTTTGCATCATGATGACAATAATATGTGTTGTCTCCTGAATTTTCTAAAATTGAGGAATCGGGAAGGAGTCAGGTCAGTCCTATCCTCACTGACCAATCATACTGCTCAGTTCCTGATCTTCAGCCAGACAGACAGTGATTGCCTCAGCATGAAGCCCAGACCAATGGAAGATTATTCAGAGAAATTTGGGATAAGTATGTTTTTCTGCAACACTGATTAATGGGGGTGGAGTGGGGGTAGACACTGATTAATGGGGGTTGATTTTTGCTTCTCAAATTGGGACTAGATTTGGGATTAATTCCTTTTAATACAAGACACACTAATTATTATTTAGTAGCGCTAAGTAGCAAGAAACACCTTGTCTTGTTTTCAGGAATACTGTAGACTGAGGTGTGTTAACATTTTAAAAGTGTTAAGATGATCTTAAAGGGATAGTTCACCCAAAAATGTAAATTCTCTCATAATTTACTCACCCTGATGTTTGGCTTTCTTTCTTCTGCTGAACACAAAGATTTCTAGAAGAATATTTCAGCTCTGTCGGCCCATACAATGCAAGTGAATGGTGACCAGACCTTTGAAGCTCCAAAAATCTGAATAAAAGTAATCCATCCAATACAAGACTCCAGTGGTTAAATCTATGTCTTCAGAAGTAATATGATCTCCAATTTCAGTTTCACATATCATAAAAAAGGACTTCTATATTGATCTTCTCACCCACAATTATCATACCACTTCTGAAGACATAGATTTAACCACTGTCAAATTGATTACATTTATTGTGTTTTTTGGAGCTTCAAAGTTCTGGTCACCATTCACTTGAGCTACAGAGCTGAGATATTCTTCATACACAGGCATGCACATCTGGGATGGCATGAGGGTGAGTAAATTCATTTTAATTTTGGGGTGAACTATCCCGTTAATGTGAGTGGTATTGAAATAAACAGTTGACAAATTCAAATTCTGTTATTATTTACTCACCCTTATACTGTTCCAAATTTTTATGCTGATACTTTTCTCTATGGAGCACTAAAATAGAATTTTTTAAGAATCTTAACAGCTTTTTACATACAGAGATGGTTCATAGTGACAACTATGAGTAAATAATGTCAGAATTTTAATTTTTGCTGAACTATTTCTTTTTAAGAGACCGTTTCAGTTTTATCTGTAGAGCACTTCTTTAAAAGATTTTGTTCCAAAGCAGATTACCAGAAAATATATATATATAAAAAAAATAAAAATAAGTGCCCAGTGTGCAAGACAATGGCAACTGTGGCAAGGAAAAACTCTCTAATAAGCCATATAGATGAAAAAGAAACCTTGGGAGGGACCAAGACTCTGGCTAACACCAGAGGCTGTGTTACCTGCAAGATTTTCGACATTTTATAACAATGGAATTTAATAATAGAATAGAATTTTAATAACATAGATGAAACAAACATAATTTATACTTATTTATAATAACAAATATATAGTTATTTATTTAAAACAGGCTGAGAGAGTGATGTGTGTGAGGCTTTGTGGAAGGAAAGAAACAAGAGATTACAAGATTGTGTGTCTAATGAAATTATTCATAGGACATTGTTCATTAAATTGGGAGACCAGATCACAGAACAGATGCGTGTATTCTTTTGCCTCTTATGTATGAAAGTGAATGAGAATTTGAAAATCAATTGCTCAAGTTAAAAGCCAGAGAGAGAACACAGCTGACCATATTTTTGTTTGGGTGTGACTATGCAGGCATGTAACTGGAAATGCTGATTGGGTTTCAAGAATCAGTAAAGCTAATGTAAACCCTCTATCCCTGCCCAAACCCCCCTCTCGGCAGGACGGCCCAGCAGGGTAACTTGCCGATTCAGCACTGGAAACAAACTCGTCCAACTCCACCGGCCCAGTGGAATTCCCATCCCATGAACCGCTCCTCTCCTCAGGAGAGCTTCTACCACAAGACCATTGTTTCACACAGCCTCCACCCTACAGTCAAACAAGGCTGACACTACATTAACCCCAAACTGGTTCCGTTTTACATACAAAGAACAAAAGTGTGCCGTGACATTTTTAATGAGAGTCCCAATTTAGCCCATTGTTGTGTAAAGTATTTTGGTGGGCATATATGTGGGTACCTTCTTCTTCCAGGTATTCTCACTTTCCTGCAGCTGGGAGTAGCGGTCAGCCAGGGGCGTCTGAACCACATTGGTGGCTTTATTCTTCTTCTGCCAGTCATCATCACCACCCTTAAACTCTGCCAGCCTGCCAAACAGAGATGGAAAGTGCTATAGAGACAGACAGAGACAGTGCACTTTCCACTTATGCAGTTTCTGTGTTTAGATTGTGTCAGCATTATTACAAATATTCCTCTAATGCTCTGGATTAATTCACTGCTGGGTAATTCTGGGTAATGCTGGGTAATAGCACTCTGAATGAAGGTTAAAAGCTTAAGCAGAGTCAGAACTATGGCCTAGCTGTTAGCGCATACACTCCAGACATGCAGAGCCTTGGTGCTCATGTTGGAGGTACAGGTTCGAATCTGGTCTGTGTTGTTTCCTGATCCCATTCCCAGTCTCTTCTCCACCCACCCAACTAAAAATATTGAAGCATCCACCATTAACCACCATTTAATTTCAATAACTAGACTATATAGATCTTAAAAGATAATAATTTTGTAAAGTAAATGTATCTTAAATATCTAAAAAGATTTTTTGCATTATTTGTCTCCCATCATACCTTTCTTTGAGAGAGGAGCTCATGCTCCCATCCAAGCTGTCTAACTCCTCTCCCTCTTCAGATTGGGAGACGGAGGGAGTTTTGTCCACAGAATCTGGGGATGGAGTGCGAGGAATCTCACTTGAGCTGCTTTCCTCTCTCAGCAGCCTCCTCCCCTCTGTATCCTCCTCCTCTTCCTCCTCATTTCCATCAAGAACACTCAAATCCTCATTGGTTTTGGTGGTAGGAGTCATGTTCCTCTCCGGTTCATCAGGTTCTGTGTCCAGGCTGGTGGAGCGGCTCATCTTCAGAATGCCTTTGATGCTGCGCTGAGCTGAGTCTTGTCTCTGTAGGCCTGGTGTGGTGGCCTTCGCCTCTTCTTCCACCTTCAGAGTTTCAGAGGGAGCATTCGACTCTTGGGAGCTCGCAGAACACTGTCTCTCTCTCATTCTTGGATCACTCTGTTTTGCCTAGAAAATAAACGTAAAACAAAAGCATATAAGTTAGAGGCAGTTTGGTCTGAGTTGGATCGAGTCTGACATTGTGGTCTCATCTAAACCCCCTCGGAGCTCTGACAAATTTAGTTTTTTCATTTCTTTGTCTATCTCTCTCCCTCTCCCATTGTATGTCTGCAGGTTAGGGCTTGGCGATATATTGAATATATACAATGTTATTTCAATTAATCGATTCAAAAATGAATTTGGATCACTGAAGTCTATGTGTGTTTTTCATTTGAGTAAAAATATATGCAAGTAAAAATTGCTGTTTAATAATATCCTTGAGTTCTTTTAATTAAAATAGTGTGAAACATAATTTCTGTGATTTAGTTTTCACATGACATTTTTTAAATCTACATTTTTTTTTAAATTTAGCTACAATGGATCATGGAGATAGATAGATAGAGAGAGAGAGAGAGAGAGAGAGAGAGAGAGAGAGAGAGAAAACACCAAAACACCTCACTTTATTTCACTATGACTTCTTTCACTATAAGCTCTTGGAATATTCAAGGCCTCTACTCCACAATCTTAGGGGCCAAGACTATAAAAACAGAGTTCCTTAAAAACATTTATAACCAGCACATAATTATTCTGCAAGAAACATGGTGCAGACCAGATGTGGACAGTCACTGCCCTTTAGGATACAGGGAAATATTATTGCCATGACTTAAAATCTGTAACATGAAACATGGAAGAGACTCTGGTGGGATCATCATTTGGTACAAAGAGACTTTAAAAAACAGCCTATCAATCACGAAAAAAGACTCATCACATGTTTGGCTTAATCTTAAAAAAGGCATCATAGACTGTGACAAGGACCTTTACATCTGTGCAGCCTACATACCTCCATCAGAGTCTCCGTACTACAAGGACAATGTCTTGAGTAAGAGTCAGATTGGATTCCTTCCAAACCATCGCACCACCAACCACATTCACACACTACACACAATAGTCAACCAGCACGTTCATCAAAAAAGCAAAGGCAAAATGTATGCAGGCTTTGTTGATTTAAAAAAAGCATTTGATTCCATTTGGCATGATGGTCAATATTATAAAATTCTACAATCATGCATTGGGGGTGGCAATATAAGAACAGAATTCTTCACTCAAGGGTGAGGAGTGAGACAGGGCTGCAGTTTGGGTCCAACTTTGTTCAACATTTACATTAATGAGTTAGCAGTGCTACTGGAACAATCTCCAACACCCGGTCTTACTCTAAATAATTCTGAAGTTAAATTTCTTCTCTATGCAGATGATCTGGTGCTGCTGTCAGCTACTGCACAAGGGATATAGCAGCACCTGGACCTGCTGGAGAACTACTGTCAGAACTGGGCCCTGACAGTCAATGAAAATTATGATTTTCCAGAAAAAAAGACAGATTACAGGACACCAAATACACATTCACTCTGGGGAACACTGCAATAGAACACACCCTACACTATGACTACCTCGGTCTAAAAATTAGTGCTTCAGTGGGTTTTGGTCAGGCAGTGAATGCACTAAAAGAAAAAGCTAGAAGAGCATTCTATGCTATTAAGGGCAAATTTACCCAAGTTGACATTCCTGTAACAATCTGGTGTAAGATCTTTGATAGTATTATAATGCCTATTGCTCTGTATAGATGTGAGGTTTGGGGTCCACTCTGTCTGGCAGATTACTCGAAATGGGACAAACACCCCATAGAATCCCTGCATGCAGAATTCTGTAGAAACATTCAAAGAGTTCAGAGAAGAACCCCTACTAATGCATGCCGGGCCGAACTAGGCAGATACCCCCTTATTATACATATTGAAAAATGACCCCTCAAATTTTGGATTCACCTAAATTCAAGTTCTCCTAACACACTGCAACATGAAGTCCTTAAAGCCCAAGAGCTGAAGCCTAAAACCAGTTCCCTTTGTCAGCTGGCTCTGAAACTCACAAACCCACTAAAAACTAACAAACACCAGTTTCAGACCAGCACTGCTGAACTAAACCAAATCAGAATAAACCAAATCATAAAAGAAAGCAAAAAAATCATATTTGGACCATTGGGAAAATGAAAGTTATCAGGCCCTAAACAGAACATATAATCTGGCAGAATATCTCCACACTGTAAGAGGTCCAAAACAGAGACGGATCCTCCCCAAATACAGACTCAGTGATCACAGTCTGGCCATAGAAAAAGGCTGACACGGACAAACATGTCTTTCAAAGGAAGAACGAGTCTGTGCTCACTGTGACACGGGTGAGGTCGAGACAGAGACACACTTTCTCCTTCACTGTGAGAAATTTACAGAGGTGAGAGAGAAATACCTCCACAAACTCTAAAACCTCACGCCACAGTTTTCCAGTTCAGCAGAAACAGATCAGATGCTGGAGTTACTGGGGGAGAACCATCATGCATCAGTTGCAGCAAAATTCATTTTTGAGAAGCACACCCTCAGAAACCAATCACTGCCTTAATGTACTTCAGACACAGTACTTTTATTCTCTTATGTTCATAATGTCCTGTTAAATGCTTATTTAATTTTATAGTGTATAGTGTATAGATAGAGGGGGGAGGGGGGGGGGCATGGACTCTACAAGACCTCTGAAGGTGTCCTGTGGTATCTGGCATGACGACATTAGCAGCAGATCTTTGGGATCAAAATCATGTCAAAAGTATTGTGGTCACGGATCCAAAAATAATAAGCGTGAATCAAAAAAAATTGAGCGCATTAAAAAATAAGTGCAAAAATAAATAAAAAGCGCAGATCAAAACAATAAGCAAAGATCAAAAAAATAATAAGCATGAATCAAAAATATATAAACGCATTTAAAATATACTGCAAAAAAATAATCAACAGAAAAATTAAAGCAAAGTCATCAGAATCGCAAAGAAAATGATATTTTCCTTGGTTATATTACTGTTTTTTGTGCTCTCTGACAATTTTGCTCATGTTTTCATTTTTTGAATGCTTACTTGCTTATGTTACCAAGTTCTGCGCTTGATTTTCCAAAACTTGTGAGTAGAGTTTCATGTACTGTAAATCAGGGGGCATTTTGCGTCTCTATTGGTCCACTGGTTCTTGATCGACAGCTCCTCCTCTAACTAATCATTCGAAAAGGAAAGGTGACGTCACTCCAATGCAAATCCAACGGCTGCTGCAGCTCAATATTATATTACTTGTGGTTGATAGATACACTGCTTGTGTCTGTTTTGAGTATTTTCTGCCAGCTCTAGGAAACAATGTGTTGACAGAGTAGGACATTATCATAGTCCATTAACACATGTATCGAGTCAGATGAATTTAGTTAGCAGATTCTTTAGTTTAGGCATATATCGCAGATCCTTGGCATTCTAGCTGTAAGTTTGTCCAGATACTCAGGTGACATTTCAATGCACACTTCCTGTAGCACTTGCCATAGATGTGGCTGTCTTGCCGGGCCCTTCTCACGCATCTTACAGTCTAGCTGATCCCACAAAAGCTCAATGGGGTTAAGATCCATAACACTCTTTTCCAATTATCTGTTGTCCAATGTCTGTGTTTCTTTGCCCACTCTAACCTTTTCTTTTTTCTTTTCTTTTGTTTGTTTCAAAAGTGCTTTTTTTCATTGCAATTCTTCCCATGAGGCACCCCTGAGTCTTCTCTTTACTGTTGTACATGAAACTGGTGTTGAGCGTGTAGAAATCAATGAAGCTGTCAGCTGAGGACATGTGAGGTGTCTATTTCTCAAGCTAGAGACTCTGATGTACTTATCCTCTTGTTTAGTTGTACATCTGCCCTTCCACATCTCTTTCTGTCCTTGTTAGACTCAGTTGTCCTTTGTCTTTGAAGACTGAAGTGTACACCTATGTGTGAAATCTTCAGTTTTTTGGCAATTTCAAGCATTGTATAACCTTCATTCCTCAAAACAATGATTGAATGACGAGTTTCTAGAGGACGTGGTTTCTTTTTTTGCCATTTTTGTCCTAATATTGACCTTAAGATATGCCAGTCTATTGCATACTGTGGCAACTCAAAAAGTACATGTTAAACTTAATTTAACGAACCAAATTATCAATTTAGCATGATTGCTCAAGGACAAGGTGTTGGAGTAATGGCTGTTGGAAATTGTCTAGATTTGATCAAAAATGACTTTTTTCAAATAGTGATGGTGCTGTTTTTTACATTCGTAATGTCCCGACTATACTTTGTGATCAGCTGAATGCCACATTAGTGAATTAAAGTACCAATTTCCTTCCGAAAGAGCAAAATCTGTACATTATTAATCTGTGCATTATTCCAAACTTTTGGCCACCAGTGTGTGTATATGTGTGTGTATATATATATAAAGCTCATTCTGATCTGTTCTGAGATATCTATCGCTGCTTAAGAAAGTTTTTGCCAGCAATTACAAGAAAAATGCAATTAACAGACAGCAGCTCTCCTTTTGGGGTAAAAGACCTTGCAAAACGGTCACAAGTGCTAACCTAGAGACCCTTAATTTCCTTCTTCTGAATACAGGCACCCAAACACTCTTCCCAGAAAGAGAAAGAAAGAGAGCAAGCGAGACAGAATCAGAGTGTGAGTGAAGGAGTGAAAAGCATGGCTGGTGGTCTGCTTAACTGCAACACAACCGAACACACTCTCAGAGAAGGGAGGAATGCTGAGGTACAGTGACTCAGAGAGAGAGAGAGAGAGAGAGAGAGAGAGAGAAAGAGAGAGAGAGAGAGAGAGAGAGAGAGAGAGAGAGAGAATGAGGGAGGAGGGTTTATCTGGCCATCTGTTTTGTTGCAGAAAAAGTATTGTGTCATGAGGGAATTGAGAGGATGTCTGGAGCCACTGTACATCCACATTAATGAAAACACTACAGTAAGACATTCAGGCAGAGATAAATGAGGAGTGTTATGAGAAGACATAAATGTCAGAGAAGCACAGTTCAAGCTCTGTTCCAAAACATAGCAAGCTGCCTATCTAGACAGCATTTAAATTCATGCTGCAAATATTCTACTTTCTTTTGGTGACATTTTTACAGGCATCTCATGTACTGTATCTTTCATGAAGGCAATCCAATAATGTATTTTGACAGTCTCAGTAAAAACATTCATCCAAAATAGCAGAGAATTCGAGAGAAATGTTGATAAATAAACGTACAGTATATTTAATTAAATACGAAAAAGTATCAATTAAATAAATAATATATAATACAATTTTAATAAGGCTGTCAATTGATTACAATTTTTGCATATTAATTAATCGGATTCATCGCATATATACATATTTGCTGAGAAAGCGCAATGTGCCAATTTAATCATATTTGTAGCTAATAGAAAGCAAGAAGTACTCTAGGCTCTGTTGTATTGATTTTATACCATGTTTAAATCCATTAAACAAAATTCTGCAGATTTTGCAGACTCACCATGACAGACCGCAACATTAGCACAGCACTGATCAGCAAAGCTTTGGTTAATGTGGTTTCTCTGGAACACTCAAACACTTTATCTGATGATCTGGAATACTGAAGCAGTGTGGAGCATCCTGATATATCATGAAATCATCCTCATTTCTCTGCTGTTGCACAGCACTAACTGCTTTACAATTTCACTCTCACCTTCTCATCTTCCTTCCCTTCCTCCTCATCCTCGTCTCCTGCAGTGAAGGCCTGAGAGCAGGAGATCTTCTCCTCATCCTGTCTTTCTTCAGAACTTTTCTCACCCTCATCTGATGAGGAAAACTGGGAGTGACTGTCACTGCAGACATAGACAGAGACAAGAGATACATTTTTTGAAAAACTTTTGCTAGTAATATACTAGGACATTTTTAAACAAAACACATCATACCAAAAATTCCCAAGCAGGAGGTATTTAAGCAGAGTCCAAAGGGGAGTAAAAGATTTCAATTTTTCTTTTGTTAAGCCTGTAATTCTTTGTTACCTTTAAGTCGTAACATAAACTGTGTACAAATTTCTTACTTGTTGAGCTTCTATTGTACAGTATTTAAATTTCACTATACAAAGAGTGCAAATGACTTTCCTTCTGTTAAACGTCCCATTTAGATTAAATGTATGCACAAATTTGCCCTTAGGTCTTTCTTAGAGGAAGTTTCTTTATGTTTGCACCAAGAACTCTCAAAAACTGTGACAAAAAAGCTCAGGTGTTGTTTTAAAGATAGAGAAAGCTACTAGCCGAGTTTGTTCTTCATCCAGTACTGATGTTTTAGTTTAAATGTGAATCATTGTAACAATGGGCACTTTCTTAAAGTTAATAGTTGATAGTGCTAAATGGTATCCACTTTGAGCCAAAAGGAACAAATTTCTGGTTTTGTGTCGATTAAGGCGTACTTGAGGCTCACTGATTGGGCTGTGGAGTTTCGTAAGACAAAATATATATATATATATTGTGTGTTCATTGTGAGCATTACCATTAATTAGCCTAACTGATCCTTTGGGTCAAATAAACAAATGAAAACAGCTGTTCTGTAATGTTTTTTCATAAAAAATCAGGCAGCTTTCCAATGGTAATCATTGTGAATGTTTACACATATTAAACTGAGTCATAGCGATGTTTGCAGCCAATGAACGAAAGTGAGTAAGAGCATTTGGTTCAAACTGCACCAAAGGGAAGACACACACACACCACAAAAATACAAAGAACACACAATAGACTTAAGTAATATCACATGAGAAAGAGTGCTGTGGTTGGCCACAGTTAGTCACAGCCGTGCTGATTTAGAACCATATAGCACAATTGCGAGTTTGATATTGCTTAAGTACAACAGTTCAGTGAACAAGTAAACAAAAAATGAGGAAAAACTAAGGACTGTCACAAAAAACTCTGAAGATTCTGAAGTTGATCAGAATCTGCCATTGCTAGTTCAAAAGATGCACACAACCTTCCGCAAGTATCATTCATTATAGAAACCGTTCTCACCGCCGCCATGTTCAGAAACTGCGCCTTGAGTTTGTGTGTTTAATCAGTCTATTGTGTCACTCAGCTGTGATAAGTCTTAATGCTGAAGCTGTAGTGTAGTAGTAATCCGAGCGATCATGGAGTGAGAGGCAATGCCGATGACTTCAAAGAAACTGCACATTGATTGAGCGCTGACTCAGTTGCACGTCAACTCAACTGGCTCATAATACAAAAATTGTCAAAAACATCCTATTTTCTCTGTGTAAAAATACACATCTCATCGGGGGTCCCCCCACGTATTTCACAGTAGCCGGTGAGCAAGAGTCATTCACTGCAGAATCAGTTCTCTCCTTCGCCATGTTGATTAGATCTCCTCACACCGTGGAAACTCCGGTATTAGCCAAGAACCTGGAGTATGTGTTTGATTATTCCATCTGTTGTGTCTCTCTTAGCCTTAATGCTGACGCTGTTAGTTTAACTGTATTTCCCAGTTGTAATATTGTAGTAGTAATCCGAGCAATCATGGAGTGAGTAACAATGCAGATCATTTCAAAGAAACCATTTGCTGACTGATGCGTGCTGACTCAATGCACGTCCAACTTTACTGGCTCATAACAATAAGTAGACACACATCTAGCTCTTTTACACAACTGCGCTGCTCTTACACTTTAGTTTAGAATGTCACAAATACAAGAGGAGTGAAGCGTCTGAGGGCTGATGATGTGAGACATCTCATGGAACGTCTCTCGTCCAATCAGATTCGAGGACCGGAGCTAACAGTTGTATATAATATAATATAATATAATATAATATAATATAATATACAGTATAATATTGGTTCTTACCTGGTTTTGCTTCAGGGCCCAAATTTTACATTGTACATTAATTGGACAATGCAGTACCAAAATTCATTGTACAAAAGCAAACAAAAATCTACTTCAAACATAAACTAAATCAAACTAAATCTAAAATGTAATGTATTAACATTACAAATAAATAAAAAGGCCAAACATATGCAAAATAATTATCATGACTTGTAAAATTGGCAATTCTGGTTTCTATTAAATATATTTTTTTTTTATACCTGGCCTAGTTTTGTTCCTAGTTTTTGAGGATGAGGATATGTCAGACAGCTTTTCCATATGGCATCTACCTAATTTGGCTAGCTTCAAACATGTGACCGATGAATTTGCATCACATTTGATTGGACTGCGTTTGATTGGACAACCTTTGTTATTAAGATATGGGAACTGTTTTTTTCCATTTACAATATGCCCTACACATACTAACATGGCAAGGTGTTTTTATTATTTGCATTAGTATTCCATTAGTAGCATTGTCCATGACATCAGAGCAGATCTAGGACCTATTTTTGGGTTGTGACACAATGATCCACACTATTAACTCACACTAGCTGATAAGTGAATACACAAATATCATACTGTCATTGATAACACACAAACCTAAAATCACACACGCAATCACCCTAATGTTTTACACCCTCACTTCAAAGCAATCCATGTGAGTCCAAAGCCTCTGAACTAGGACTGTAAAGCTACACCCAGAAGATAAAAGCACTATAAATTTAAGATCTGAAAACTGCCGCTGGAAGTGAATTGTATGCCAATGAACCAGAAACACACACACACACACACACACACACACTTATATGTGTATGTTGAGTGTAGAGGACCTGGATATTGTTGTCTTGCACCAAATCAGACTTAATAAAAATAACTAGAAGACCCCTGCTAAGAGAATGGAGCCAGATCAGATTGGATCCAGAACTCGGAGTATAAAGTTCCTACAAAAAGCTAAATTTATAGCAGATCTCAGTCTTTAAAACAGTAACACTATCAAAACCCTACAACCATCCTGCCTGCACTTCAGAACAGCAGTTGTTGGTGAAATCCCAGAACCCCTCCGTTTGTGACTGCTTGAGAGAGTCCAGACAGTGCTGAGAAAGATCGGTAATGTGGAGCACTTGGGCATGATGCAACCAACCAGCGAAGGGTAGCAGAGGTCTGTTCTTTAGTGTAATAAGAACCAGATCTACAATCGCCAATAAATCAGACTCCCTACGTTCTAGAAACATGTGTGCAAGCCACCTACACAAACACACACATTTACTTAACTATCTAAATAGGGAAATACCATAGACCTCTATTGTATAAATCAATTATAATTACTACAGTATAGACTAACCTTCAACCAAACCCTATGATTATAGGTCAATTAAAATGTCTGCATTTAAAAAAACAAAACAAAAAAAATGGTGTTTGCTAAACTTATTAATACATTTTCCTATTGAGGACATCTTCAAGTGCATCCAAAGGAAGGTTTTGTCAGATTAGCTCATTTTTGGAGACCAGTTTTATCCCAAACTATATAAACATGGTTTTGGTGATGACTTTCAATTGACCGCTATTGTCTGAGCTACTGATATTTTGTACCCTCTAATTGTACCCATACCCCTAAACCCAAACTTTATAGCAATCCTTTTTGATTATTTTCACATTTTGATTAAAACTCTTAATTATGTCTATCAAGTTGTTTTCCCTGAGTGTCCCAAAAAGCAGATTTTTCTCAATTTTGGGGAAAATTTTGTCCTGATATTACAGTATAGTCAAGCACGTACCCAAACACACACACACACACACACACACAAAAAGCGTATTTCAACACCGAGGGAATATTAAAGGTTTTAGTGAAAAAACAACCCGCTTTTAGCGTTAAACAACACGAGTTCTCACATGAAAATGCGAGCCACTGTGAACAAGCTTCGTTTATAGTGCTCATGAACTGGAAAATGACTTAAATGTCTTTTTATTTTCTTTTTTTTTCCACCAAAACCAATTCTTCCCTTCAGAAGAATTGGAATATGATATGTAGCATGTAAACTTTTATGATACTTTTGGGTAACTTTTTAAGCTTTAAAGTGATTTACTAGCCACTGCCATTGTATTAAAAATGGGCTGATATTCTTAAAAAAAAAAATTCTTTGCAAAGAGAGAAAGCCGTAAAGGTTTGTAATGACATAAGGGTAATTATGACTATGATTATATTTTTTGGGTGAACTATTCCTTTATTAACCTCAGACACATAACATGGTTGAGCTACTGGTTTAACTTCTGGAAAGCTCATTATAAAAGAATAAACACAGCCATACACTCAAAACACACACACACACACAGACACACACACACAAGGCTTCAGAGAGATGCTTATCTCACAGACAGGCATTTTGCATTGTGACTCACTGCCCTTCTGGCAGAAAACAAAACAACCAGCACTGAGGATTATACACTCCAAGAACAAAGCTTGTATGAATCCCCTCAGAGGAACTGTATACAAATGAACTCCAAACTAGATAAAGGCTAAACAAACTAGCTGGCAATCCATTTTTACCCATAATTACCTGGTGGAAACTTTCCTCTTCTCATTGTTGATTTGGTCTCTTTGTTGCTTGGCACTGTGGGTAATGTCTTCTGCCTGGTTCTTTGGGGTAGGTGAGGCATCGGTATTCTCCAGCCCCTGTGTCCAAAGGAAAAAGAAAAAAACAGTAAGAATACCAGCACATTAAAGTGCGGAAAGCGAGGAACCATGGGTACTTTCCACATTAAACTAATCCTCCAAGGATGGTCCATTCTGCTCTCACATTTAGCCATTCAGAGCCAGGAAGTTTTGTGAAGTCCTTTACAAAAGACATGCTGGGCAAAGCAAGAGGTGCTATGCGGGGCTGCAGGGGTCCTGACACACACACATAGACACACAGAGCCTGAGAAAAGCTGTTGTATTAAGATTTAATGAGGCCGGTGGGAGAGAGGGACTTAACAAAGGGCACAGAGGTCAGAGTGGTTTCGGCTGCTCTTGATTCACTCACTATGAGGGGGAGAGAGAGAGAAAAATGTTGGAGGGGAGACTCATTCAATAACTATTAAAGAAAT
The DNA here is from genome assembly GCA_032164185.1 of Moxostoma hubbsi. Taxonomy (NCBI): domain Eukaryota; kingdom Metazoa; phylum Chordata; class Actinopteri; order Cypriniformes; family Catostomidae; genus Moxostoma; species Moxostoma hubbsi. The sequence goes on from JAVLUX010000035.1 coordinate 23,680,107, forward strand.
GCTCTGGGTTATACACAAGTTCAGCTCTATTGACTGTATCTGTTTGAAAAAAAATAAATATTTACATGAATGCATTTAAAATGGAAGCAAGTAGGACAAGCCTCAGCATCAGGAAAAATGCTAAAATAAATAAATACACACAGTTTTGAAATCAGTGTTAATATGGGTATACAGTATGTGCTAACATGGCACTAGGGTGTTAAAACTGATTACTCTCTGCACAGTTAGGCCTGCATTCCATTGATCAACTCCTGTCATGACCATGCAAAGGTGGTAATCCCAGTTACTTTTGCAAGATATGTGCAAAGATACATAAAAAAGGGACTAGGGCTGTCAACTGAGCTGAGAAACTAACTTAAATATTACCAACATTTGAAGTAAATGAGAATTTTTAAGTCACCAGATTTTTCAATCGATGTTCTTTCCGTAGTCCACAAGAGGGCGCAACAAATACATATAAACTACAGTATGGTGTTATACAGGTGCTGGTCATATAATTAGAATATCATCAAAAAGTTTATTTATTTCAGTAATTCCATTCAAAAAGTGAAACTTGTATAATGTATGCATTCATTCCACACAGACTGATATATTTCAAGTGTTCATTCCTTTTAATTTTGATGATTATAACTGACAACTAATGAAAACCCCAAAATCAGTATCTCAGAAAATTAGAATATTGTGAAAAGGTTCAATATTGAAGACACCTGGTGCCACACTCTGATCAGCTAATTAACTCAAAACACCTGCAAAGGCCTTTAAATGGTCTCTCAGTCTAGTTCTGTAGGCTACACAATCATGGGGAAGACTGCTGACTTGACAGCTGTCCAAAAGACGACCATTGACATCTTGGACAAGGAGGGCAAGACACAAAAGGTCATTGCTAAAGAGGCTGGCTGTTCACAGAGCTCTGTGTCCAAGCACATTAATAGAGAGGCGAAGGGAAGAAAAAGATGTGGTAGAAAAAAGTGTACAAGCAAAAGGGATAACTGGACCCTGGAGAGGATTGTGAAACAAAACCCATTCAAAAATGTGGGGGAGATTCACAAAGAGTGGACTGCAGCTGGAGTCAGTGCTTCAAGAACCACCACGCACAGACGTATGCAAGACATGGGTTTCAGCTGTCACATTCTGTGTGTCACACAGCGTCAGAAGCGTCTCGCCTGGGCTAAAGACAAAAAGGACTGGACTGGTGCTGAGTGGTCCAAAGTTATGTTCTCTGATGAAAGTAAATTTTGCATTTCCTTTGGAAATCAAGGTCCCAGAGTCTGGAGGAAGAGAGGAGAGGCACAGAATCCAAGTTGCTTGAAGCCCAGTGTAAAGTTTCCACAGTCAGTGATGGTTTGGGGTGCCATGTCATCTGCTGGTGTTGGTCCACTGTGTTTTCTGAGGTCCAAGGTCAACGCAGCCGTCTACCAGGAAGTTTTAGAGCACTTCATGCTTCCTGCTGCTGACCAATTTTATGGAGGAGATGCAGATTTCATTTTCCAACAGGACTTGGCACCTGCACACAGTGCCAAAGCTACCAGTACCTGGTTTAAGGACCATGGTATCCCTGTTCTTAATTGGCCAGCAAACTCACCTGACCTTAACCCTATAGAAAATCTATGGGGTATTGTGAAGAGGAAGATGCGATACGTCAGACCCAACAATGCAGAAGAGCTGAAGGCCACTATCAGAGAAACCTGGGCTCTCTATAACACCTGAGCAGTGCCACAGACTGATCGACTCCATGCCACGCCGCATTGCTGCAGTAATTCAGGCAAAAGGAGCCCCAACTAAGTATTGAGTGCTGTACATGCTCATACTTTTCATGTTCATACTTTTCAGTTGGCCAACATTTCTAAAAATCATTTTTTTGTATTGGTCTTAAGTAATATTCTAATTTTCAGCGATACTGAATTTGGGATTTTCATTAGTTGTCAGTTTTAATCATCACAATTAAATGAAATAAACATTTGAAATATATCAGTCTGTGTGTAATGAATGAATATAATATCCAAGTTTCACTTTTTGAATGGAATTACTGAAATAAATCAACTTTTTGATGATTATTCTAATTATATGACCAGCACCTGTATAATTGCAAAGAACATTCCTGGCTATCCTGGCTGTTTTCCATTTTAAACGAAAGTGCATGAATAAAAAAAAGGTTTAGCCAGTTCATATTCTCAAATGTTTCGTAAAAAGTTAAATGAGGGGGAAAGAAGCAACAATAGACAGTTCCATGTTAACATGGCGTTGCACCGGTGCCACAGTACTACCACAGATACAATCGACATAATAACGACAAAACCAGTGTTTTTCATTCATTACAGTAAAGTACGGTAGTAATATTCCCAGATAGTAATGGTATTCGGCTGATCTGAGACCAGACAAGGGCTGTTTAAACAGACAGAGTACAACAGAATGGGACAGAACGCGAAGATCTTGAGATGAACAATTTTAAATTGGAACTCCTTTCCCTCACAAAGTGTTTTAAAACCCATTGCTTTTTACCTAAAAAAAAAAAAAAAAGAAGAAAAAAAACCCAGCTCTAGATGGACAACTTTGACCATTTCACCATGTTTTTTATGCAATAACTATTATTATTATTGTAGAATATAATAATGTTATTATGCAATTAATATGGAGATAATGAATTGCCTTTTTACTTTCAGAACCCTACTGTTGCACTTTAATGCATAGCCATTCATGTTCCTATAATAGTAGAGCCACTATTTAAAATTAAGGACGTTTTATAAATGTACTGCTCACTCACCGCGGCTGATTTTTTTCCCCCTCCATAATCAACTGATTATTTCAATTTTAGCATCAAAATGGCATTAAAATAAATGAAATAAAACTTTAATCAATTGAAAATAACAATTCATTTTCAACATAATGTTGTATTATGTTTTATACATTATACATATTTTTTTTTTTTTTATTTATTTAAATTGAGCTTTTATTTTGATGCGTTTCTGTGTGACGACAGTAGCATGTCAGGGTTCGTGATATGAGTGTGAAGCGATCGTCTGTGTTCCGCAACTGCTTTTGGGTTCTTGAATAACATACAGTATAACGTGAGAGTAAGGGCAGCCGGTGGACTCTATGGTGCCCTCCAAGGGTAGGATGGTGCCCCCCTAGGGTGATAGTGCCCTACGCAGACTGCGTAATATGCATATAGGGAGCAGCGGTACTGTCTGCAACAAACAGAGCCCTCGATGCTCATGATGGTGTTTTCCCAGTATGAGCCAAAGAGGAGCTTTAAAAGGTATGTGCATTGTGAATTGGGCATTCCATATTGGGGAGAAAAGTGAGAAAAAAAATAAGTAAAGGTAGCCAGTGTCAGCACAACACTTTTTCCAGACATTCACAAGTGCTCTGCTCACATTTGAAGCGTGAAGCATATGCAAACTATCTCATTAAATTGCAGATTTTGTGGTTAAATAATCTCACTTGGACATAACGTGATTAGAATTTGTGTGCTGACCGTTTACATAATGACATTCGTATATCAGATGGTACTGTTTTTTTGTATCCGAGCATTTTTACGAGCACGAGTACATGATACCAGTATCGGGTTATCCCTAATAAGTGCAAGTTGCACATTTCTGTTTTGGAATGCCTTTCCCCAAGCAAAGACTTCCATTGTAAGTGTATTATTGTATATATGTTTTTTGTTTGCTTTTACAAAATGAGGAACATGTCAAAATGATTGTCTGTGGCAATTGACTGCATGTCACAGATGCTGTTGCAGCAGCTTGACTTGTTTTGAACTTGAAACATTCCTTTTTCAGACATCAGTATTTTCATCTGACATACAGCTAGTAAAACTCTAGATCATTCCCTTCTTCAAACAAGATTTTAACTGAAAAATGTGATCTGAAAATGTATTACATGTATTATTTAGTGCTAAAGGAGACATCTGAATGGCTGTGAATCCACTCCTACAGTCTCTTGACAGAGCCAAAAAGATTGAGCCTTGCGTGTGGAGCCAAAACATTCTGGGTACACAAACGATGGTGTATTCGCTCAAGTGTCCTTGAGGACACCTGGACATCTTCAAGTCCAACTTTCAGACATTCTCATAATGGCACACAGCTGAAAGGCATTACAGAGAGCTCCATTCAGAACAACTGCAGAGCTCGTCTGACAGCAATCCATTTAATTCAGTGTAAAGATCCTCAAAAATAATTTCCTGTCATGAAATTAGATGACCAGATGTCTACATAATAACGTGACGCATACATCTTAATCATAACTTGAAAGGGACGACATGACTTTGTCTTTGGGCTGTAAAGTTGTGGTTGTTACATTCTATCAGAATACTGATATTTTCAATATGAACTGCTTTTCAGGCCAGCAATTAAATGTAAATCATCTAATTTTTTGGTTAAAATAATTTATATTATCGCAGTGTAATGTGCAGAGACAATTACTGTACTGGGCAACTAAGTCATAGGTTGACTTACGAAGAATGTATGCTCTGTGGTGCTTTGTTTGAGCTGTCTGGTAAGTCAATGTCTGGCTAAACTAATGGTGTAAATTTGTTTGTGAGAGAAAGAAAATGAGAGGAGATGTGACGCATGGTGACAGCCGAATCAGATGTCTATTACAGCGTTTAAGTACAAAGAGCACTTACTTTTGAAAGAGACATCTTGGCAGGCACACCGGTTTTGGCGTCATCATCTGATTTCCAGTTGTCTGTCAGCACAAGGAAACACACAGGAATATCAGTGCGTGCACAAACACAAATGTATACATGCTGGCCATCGGTTCATTTGAAGTCATTACCCATCTGTTTCTGTTTTGTTGTTTCAACGTACAATAAACTTGAATCTTACTGCATAAAATATCAAATGCACTGAATGAAGTCACTCTCCCATGAGGTTAGTTCAACAGTTTGTTTTGCTTTTGTGATTCAAAAGAAAAATAGCCCTCTTACAGACAGACAGACACACACACACACACACACACACACACACACACACACACACACACAAACTATGCTCTTCTAGAAGCACTTATCGTTAAGTACTTCTCTTGACACAGCACACTGTTTGGTCCACAAAGATATGGACATACGAAAACCACCTGTTCAGTGAAAGCGTGATAAGACCAGTTCTCTGGGTAAAAGCAAATGTGTGAAAATAAGCACTCATGCACACTTAATGCCTGAACTAATGCAACACAACCTGTCGAAAAATTTTGTTTATGATCAGAGCGGCATAGTTGCATGTATAAATACTGAACTTAACATTACATTGGGAGGCGTATGTTACATCACAACTGCAAATGTCAAAATGCTATAAATATATTGCTAACTAGGAACAAACAATGGAAACACATCCACAACTTGCACACTTTCCCTTGCTTTGCCTCTCTTCCAACTCTCTTAAATGGTTCACATCATCAAAAAGGTTGGTGATATTAAAGGTGAAGTGTGTCATTTTTTCGATCTTAAAATGCTTTCTATCCCAGCTTAATTTGAGAAACATAAGAAGGTCCTTGGTAGGTTGGTTCTCCCGAAAAGTGTAAACACTGTGGTGCCATCAAAACATTTGCTTTGAGTATCCAGACCAGCCCAACACAACAACATTGGCTCTCCTAATGGCATGAGTTTGAGGCTGGACTATCTGTTTGGTTGACCTATGGAAGATTGGGAGTTTTGTTTAAAAACAACCATTGTTTTTTGCAATTTCATTTGTTGCCACTAGAGACACTTCAATTACACACTATACCTTTAAGCAAATGGAAGCAGGAAATGGGCCTGTTGTTTAGCTATTGCTGCCATTTCTCAACCATGATCTGCAACACTGCAGTTAGGCATCACACTAAATTGAGAAAACTACGTTTTTCTCGGTGAGTGAAAATGTGTGTACTGAATTAGCATTCGCCTTTCTCTAGCTGATATACGTCATAATTTTGTGGTAAAACATAACGTGCCGCTGTAGTAGAAAAGATGAGCTATTCAACGGTCTTTGATGAGCTTCTGATGAGTATATTGGCTCTAAGTGTGAAACTCTGAACCCACATAAATCCTTGCACCCCTGCAAAAGAACATGGTCCTCAATACCCTGTGGGTTGGGGTGGGTTGACTTTCCAGAGAAATGCAAGCTGACTTCACAAAAATGCTCAACTCCTCCAGAGCTTTTAGTGATGTGGACAAATAAAAAAATTTGCTGAGTTCACACATTCAAACAAATGACCTCACCGCATTGTACTCTCTATGGAACATGTCATAAAGGAGAGAAATATACTGCATCACAGAAACTCTTAAAACAAGAATACTAATATTACTTTGCTTAGAGGCCACTTAAAAAAACAAAACTTGGTGACCAGGGGACAAATAATAAAATGATCAGGTAAGAGCAATCATAAATAAAATTTGTGCAATTATCTTTTAATTAACTTCTAAAATGCAGTAACCAACAACCTAAGGACTAGGGATGGGCATTTAGAGTAATTTTGTAGTCAATACAAACACATAACAAAAGGCAAGTAATCGAAGTTCAACCCAAGTTCAATTTTGAACCAAATTTTCAATTGAAAAAATCTTCTATATCTATATATATATATATACACTACCGTTCAAAAGTTTGGGGTCACTTGTCTGAAATGTTTCTCATGATCTTAAAAATCTTTTGATCTGAAGGTGTATGCTTAAAAGTTTGAAATTAACTTTGTAGACAAAATATTATTCTGCCAAAACATATACATTTATTTAATTACAAATCTAAAATTTCCTAAAAAAAAAAAAAGTTTTTGAAATGGATGACTTGGATCAAAATATGAAGAAAAGAAGCCAATAAGTGCCCAACATAGATGGGAACTCCTTCAATACTGTTTAAAAAGCATCCCGGGGTGATTCCTCAAGAAGTTGGTTGAGAAAATGTCACGAGTACATGTCTGCAAAATCTAGGCAAAGGGTGACTACTTTGAAGATGCTAAAATATTACATAGTTTTGGATTTATTTTGGATTTTTTGGTCACAAAATAATTCCCATATTTCCATTTCTATTATTCCATAGTTTTGCTGACTACTATTATTCTAAAATGTGAAATAAATAAATAAATAAAGAATGAGTAAGTGACCCCAAACTTTTGAACGGTAGTGTATATCTTCTATATATATATATATATATATATATATATATATATATATCACATCTCAATATAAGCCCATCTGTGTTGTGAGCCTGTTTGTGTGTTTCACAAGATTCTCTCCAGCTGTATGTGTGTACAGCACTGTCTCTCCGCTCTTTTAAAAAGGAGAGTGAGGCACAATGGAGCCAAGAGAAAGGAACTGTGTTTCACAAAGAGGTTCATTGAAGCGAATGAAAGGGACAAGACTTACCCTTTGGTTTCTGGGCTTCCCCTGCTTCCAACGGACTGTAAGAGAGAGAGAGAGAGAGAGAGAGAGAGAGAGAGTGAGTAAGGCAAAGACTAATAAGCTCATAGATTAATATATGGAAACCACACAAAAGATGACAAAACTTCATCTGAAACCCTTATCCCTGCTCAGCTACCCCCTTACAGCACTTTTATTGTCCTCCTTAAGTCAGATAAGGACAGTATACACTGGTAGATAAATGCATGAGAAACCATACACTAAACACGATAAGTGCAGCCCATCAGAAAAACATTATACAAGCATTAAAATGAGGTATGAGGTTTCTGAGGAAGTGTAACAACAGGCCAATCTAGAACTGGTGAAGTCACGCTTGATTCCTTTATCATCGTGCAGGCTCCAGGACTTCTAGCTGACTGTCTGATCAGCCTCTAGGGACTTTGTTACGCTTTGAAAAATAAACTATAAATGGAGAATGGTGGTTTGAATCATAATTAAAATGTTTTTTGTCCATAACACTGCCAAATTTAACCAAGTACAATAAAAAGCAGTTGATAACTTGAGCAGTTCTAACTTATTTTTATAGCCCTCTAATCTCACTAAATTGTCAGTTCAAACAAAATGCAAGAAAGAAAATAAAACAGGTCTTCAGCGTTGGAAAGACCAATGTCTAAACTATTCTGCCTGCTCTCAAAAAAAAACACCAAAAGTACAGGGGTTGGCACTCACTCCTAACCTAAGGTGTCAAATACAAATAACAGTCTACGTGGTACAAGGTGTATGTCATGTGACGCCTTACCTGTCCACTTTTCCACTCTGGTTAGATGAGCAGCGAGTTATATAAATAACTATATAAATAACACTGATGAAAAGTCACATAAACAATGAATGGGTAACGAGTGACTTTGTCAGTATACAAAATGAATGTACAGGGTCACAAAGAACCAGGGACAATACACAATGTCAGAAGCTAACAAGCAAAGCTGTCATCAAACGAAAAAGCCCCAAACACATGAATTCAAATAGCTTTTAAAGGGTTATATAGGGCCATCCATTGGTTAAGATTGGAAGCCAATAACAGCAACCTAATCAGAGTGTATAAAAAGAGAGGGAAACAGAGAAGAGAACACAAAACAAGCATGCATGCACATACATGCATAGGGATGTAACAGGAAGCATTTAAAGATATCACAGACATGGTCCTGATTCAAAACTTTGTTCCACAAATTAGGAATCTTAATTATGTTGCCTCCTAAGATAACTCTGTTTTATGAAGGTAAAATAGTGCCTAAATGATCTGCACATGCAGGGCGAGGATTTTTAAAAGCGTAAATGAAGTTACAAGCGTGATAGAAACATTTTAATGCGCAGAATAAGATTTGTGAAAGTGTAAATTCAATTCCATGCACACAGGAGTTTTTGTAAAGGTGTAAATCAAGTTGCAAGCATAAGCAAAAGAAAATATCAGCAACACTTTAATGCTTTATTAAGTTTAAGTCATTTGTTGTGAATTTGCAATTTCATATTAACACAAAGTAACTGTGGTCTGTATTCTTCTGACATTTTTGGCACCGTTTATGTGCCTAAACATGGCCAGAAACATTGCAAACTTACAATCAGCGATAATGCAACCAGAGAAAGGGTGCAATGAACAGCAAAACTGATTGACATAGAATCAGTCTGTATGTGTAAAATAAACTACTGCAAACATGTAAATGACTTGTTTGTGGCATAAACATTTTCCAGAAATAATCCAATATACACTGTTCTGTCTTCCCTTTTGTTGTGCTCACACTTGGCACAAATTTCTCACTGAAAAGAGTTTCGCAAGCACAGGAGAAAGGCAGGTCTGCCTGCTTCTAGTATCCAATCAAATGAGGTTTTCCTTGACCAGTTTACTCTGATCTGATTGGTTTAACAACATGACAGACAGCTTATTCTTCAAATGGCTAAGGATCGTTCCTCTGGGTATCTCTTCTCTCTTAAATATTAAACTGAAATATTAATACATACACATGCTTTTATTGTGAGAGTATGGTTGAGCCGACACCATTTACTGATATAAATATAATTCTCTATCTGGTGTTCCAATGTTTCTTCTTGTTGCTGTTTATTAGGCCATTTTAATAAAATGTACTTTGAATTATCATTGGCCAAGCATTTTGATGAATTAGCTGGTATCATAGAACTGATGCAAGAAAACAAATGAATAAAGTAAGCCATATAAAACTAAACTCTCTGAACAGAGAAAAAAAAAAAGTGTTTATTTTCTTTTCTAGAATTAGTTTTATGATAGCAGCCAGTTCCATCTATCCTTTCACCCATGTGCCATGCCAATGATAATAATTGAAAGTAATTAAAATCATTTGAATATCATATTGAGAATAATAATTATATAAATAAAATGTAAGATCAACTTTACTCTCAATGCATGGCATTGATGTTTCAAATGAAAGCCAAACCAATGAAGCTTGTAAACAAATCAAGCTGCACTCCCGGTTGTATCATGTCAGTTCTTGCGTGAACATGCCAACGTGCTTACGTCACGTGTGAGATGTTGTGCACAAAGTCCCCTCAAGAGTATCTTCAAAGAACGACTAAAAATGATTAGATTCAATATGAATAGTTGGTGCAAAATATTGTTAGCAAATATTTTATACTTTAATGTTGTATTTAGTCATTTCAGACATATCAGAGCAAGCACAGAAAAGCCATTTCCATTTCACTTTAAGGCTTTATATAACACTGTAACAAGCAGGAAGGCACAGCCGGCCCACAATTGGGCTAATCAGCCGAGGAGAGGGATAAAGCCGAGCCGGATGTTCGGGAGAGAGAGCCACACGCAGCTGCCATGTGTATTGGTCTTTTTGTTTTCATTAAACATAATTTTGATGGTTTGTCCAGTTTCCGCCACCTCCTTGCCCGTTTTAACCTTTGTTACATGCACATTAAAATTTGTACGACTCCTTTGACTCAGTACCCCTGAATCTCCTCAACATTAATTGGCTGAGTGTGAAAAGAAGCTCTCACAATAAAAGAACATGTATGTATTAATATGTAAGTGTAATGTCAAAATCCTTTTAGCGTTTTATTTTGATTTTTGCTGTGAATGAAAAGGAGTCTGTAACAGATAGATCTAAAGTCTCTTCAATGGCATGCACAGTATACAGCTGAATAAAGCTCCTATAGATCTACATTTCCACAAATCATGTTTTCTGTAGTTTTCTCTTATCTTCTAAACATTTTAGAAAGATTATTTTTTTATAAATGTTTCAGCAGTGGAACAATTCAAACACATTAAACAACAGAAAACCCATTGAAGAGGCTGTTAGTCTATCCCTCAAAGCCTATTGTCCTGTAAAATGTAAAGTTGGTAATACTGTGAATAAGAGCTTATACGGTTTCATTTTCCCAGTGAGACCAGACTGAGTGTTGTGTTACAATGAGTCTACAGAAGATAATTTCTGAGAAATAGACAAAAAGCCTTCTGTTTTTAGAGTGTAGAGATTAATGCTAGAAAAGCATGGCATTGATGTTTAAGAGACGCTCCACTAGGGGAAACACTTCTAAATACCATGACTAGGTAATGCAATAGTCACACTTTAAGTTCACACAAAAATGAAAATTCTCTCATCGTTTACTCCAGTGTTTCCCAACCTTTTGTCTGCCACGGCACACTTTTTACAACTAAAGAATTCCACATCACATCACTATCCCATCGGCTAACCATTGTCAATATTTTTTCCTTTTTAAGATCTTGTCCATGTTTTCTGTGCTTCTTAGTAGCGCGTTTACTTGTAATGTTTGAAATTCGGCTATGAAATATAAAATATATACACATACAGTGCTTGCATTAGACTTTCTCATCGTCTGTCATTTTGACAGACAAGGTCGTAAAAATTCCGTCATAATCTATTATTACTCGTCATGATAATTTTCATATTATAATGATAATAAGACATTTAATAGCTTTTATATTCATTCACATTTTCATTTTTAATCATGAACTTACAGGAGGAGCATATAGCAGATTATGCATTTATTTATTTATGAAGAGAACAGATGAACAGCAGAGACAACACGAAGCAGATGAATGTTTTTTCCCCCGCAGTGACAGCGGAGGCCACTAAAACACAACATATGAACAACACAATATTACAAAAAACAAATAGGATTAAAATATGAAAAAAAACACGTAAAAAATTAACTGAAAAGAACTCAAATCGACAACTCAAATCTTCCTCCTGATCCTCATCGACTTAAAACAACGAGACTGATGCTGAGGCAATTGTCATTAGATGTTGCATCTTTGCCTCGGACAGACGATTTCTCGTGGCAGTTTTAATTTGGTTCTGGGGGCTGAACCCCACGTCAAGCGTCACATTGCTCTCCACATGACAAGAGTAGCAGAAAGCATCACAGAGGGGCGATTTTAAGATTTTGCCACGTAAAAAAGCAGGAGGTGTGCACAATAAACATTGAAAACATGTATTTGGAAGAGAGAAAAAAGCTTGAAGTTGCTTTGATTGCAGAAAGTAATAAAATGACTCGTTTATGTTCAGGTCTAAGTGTTTTCTTGGTTCAATTACTGGGGTCTCTGATATTTGTAAACGAGAAGGTAACATTTAATTAAAAGAAATTATGAGACATTCAATCTCTTCACAAATTTGGACAGTTTTTAAATATATCTTGTTGCTTAGTACTCTCAAAGACATTATTGGTGAAGCAAAAACATGTGTGTGAAAAACACTTTGGTGTAAAGTCACTTCATAGACTTCAATGTATTTTGCAGCATTGATGGGAGTCATGTGATGACCCTTAACGCGTTTAAATATCACTCACTTTTGCACATTAATCATTGCTCTTCACAACCACAAAAGTGACCGATTATGCTTTCAAAATGGCGACTTTGTCGGAAAAGGTGAGGAGTTTGGATCCCAGAAATTATTATAAAAATAATTCATGCATTTATTTTGTGGAATTTGATCATTTTCACCATCCCTGATGTGTATGACTTTCTTTCTACAGCAGAACACAAAGATTTTTAGAAGAATATTTAAGCTCTGTATCTCCATTCAATGCAAGTGGATGGGGATTAGCACTTTAAAGTTCCAAAATGCACAGACAATCGTAGAAATAACAATCCATACAACTTCAATGGTTAAATTAATGTCTTCTAAAGTGATAAGATCACCTTGGGTGATACATTTTTAAGTAATTTTCACTAACGGTTTACTTCTCCGATGCGCGTCCACGAAGGGACACAGTTCACACCACATTTCGTGTGACGTAAGTGCACTGGCATGTTCAAATGAAAGCCAAACCAATGAAGCTTGTAAACAAATCAAGCTGCACTCCCGGTTGTATCATGTCAGTTCTTGCGTGAACATGCCAACGTGCTTACGTCACGTGTGAGATGGTGTGCACAAAGTCCCCTCAAGAGTATCTTCAAAGAACGACTAAAAATGATTAGATTCAATATGAATAGTTGGTGCAAAATATTGTTAGCAAATATTTTATACTTTAATGTTGTATTTAGTCATTTCAGACATATCAGAGCAAGCACAGAAAAGCCATTTCCATTTCACTTTACGGCTTTATATAACACTGTAACAAGCAGGAAGGCACAGCCGGCCCACAATTGGGCTAATCAGCCGAGGAGAGGGATAAAGCCGAGCCGGATGTTCGGGAGAGAGAGCCACACGCAGCTGCCATGTGTATTGGTCTTTTTGTTTTCATTAAACATAATTTTGATGGTTTGTCCAGTTTCCGCCACCTCCTTGCCCGTTTTAACCTTTGTTACATGCACATTAAAATTTGTACGACTCCTTTGACTCAGTACCCCTGAATCTCCTCAACATTAATTGGCTGAGTGTGAAAAGAAGCTCTAGAATTTCAGGAACCATCTCCTGCCCTGGTGCTGTTGTGACCATCACTCCAATGGATGTCCAAACATAACCCTACACATGACCCGATAACAGTCCTCTCAGATAGATCAAGAGACATGGACAGAAAACCAAAGAAGAATGGAAAAAGGTGGAATAGAAAGACTGAGAAAAGTTCAAACAAAAAAAGAAATTGAAGGGGGGAAAAGAGAATAGAGCTAAGTGATATTTAGAATACTTGCAATATATTTTTAATGGTTTTGTGAAAGATTACGCAATATTGTGATTATTGTGATAATTTGAATGTGCTTTTTTTTTACGTTTTCCAAAGAACATGTCATTAGTCAAATTGTGCAACCCACCCCTGTCTCTTAATGTGCGAGTATAAGAGTGTGAGGAAAGACATTTTTTAAAAGCATCTCTGATTTAAACCTCAGCAGCAAAAATGCTGTTAGAATTGATTAATTAAAAAATTTACTAAATCTTCTTCCTTGTGGTCATTTAGTGATTAATGTTCACTTGATTTTTACATCATCTTCTTGCATTAAACATTTTTAATTGACTTTGTTCAACTATGTTGAAATTATGGTTCCACTTATTGAAAACACACACACACACACACACACACACACACACACACACACACACATTTAAGCCACTTACAAATACATATCCTAAAGATAAAAATAGTACTGTGAGTTGATTCAAGAAAATTTGTATCATGGTACATTAAAATTTTAAAAAGTTACAAAAATTTAAGTATAATCATAAATATATTAACTATTTATACTTTTTCCTCAAAGAGCTTGCAAGAAATTGGTTAGTCATAATTTCCAGTGCATTAATAGACACTATACATCTGGGCTGCACAATTAATCGAAATAAAATCGAAACCGCGATATGACCTTATGCGATTATTAAATGGCAAATGCTGCGATTTAATTAAATAAACAAATAAATAGTCTGCCCCTTCAAAGTTTATTTGCGCTGCTCTGTCCAGTCTATATTAAATTAGCACATTGTTACAGTGTTTTCAGAGCGGTTCTGTGCTCCACAACTCCTCATGCTTAAGAGTAACAGAAGTGCTCGGAGTTCGGTTCCATGTGCGCTAAACGCTTTATTTACACTAAACTGTCGCGTCCTGCGTGAAGCGTTTTTTATTATTGTCTGCGGTAGCAGCATCTCAGTCTCTGCAAGGCAAAGATATCATAATAATATCGCAGAATACAAGATGGGGTACAATTCAAACATCTTTATTAAATGATTGCTGAGCAAACAGCATTAACAGTAACACCTGTACAGTCCAGAAACAGAGAGAGCGTGTCGCCCTTATAACACTCCCCGTGGAAACAAGTGAAAGCGGAACTAATATTACCAACATCCAATAAAATGAAAAGGAAGGAACATACATATAATAAATCAAACATTGAGTTACTATAATATAATGCATTGCTAAATTAAATATAAAAAAATAATGTTTAAAAATAATTAAATGAAATGGTGACAAACTAACTAAAATTTTCAGATTAAATGTAATTACACTTATGGGTTATCAGTTCAACTTCAGTTTGACATTAAGCCTCATTCTTTAGGACTATCTTATATACAGTAAATAATAGTTTGGATAAGCCTTTTTAAGGCCTATAATGACGAGTAAAATTTATATTTTAAAATTATATTTTGTGTTTATTGAATTATTCAATCAACCAACATTATTTTTGACAGCAAAAACTTTTTGACAGAGCTGCTGATAAATGATCAGCATCGATTGATGAGATGAAAAGAAAATTGGAGATCGGTATCGGATGTTAAAATCCTGATTGAGCATCCCTAATATTCAATTATTTGGACAAAAATGGACATATGTTTGTGGCTGAACTGAAAAAAGGTCTCAGTTTAATTATTTTTAAGAGGGCTCAAGTGTGAAAACCCCAGCAGCCTTTTTTAAAATAATCGCAATATGACTTTTTGTCCAAATCGTGCAGCCCTACTATACATATAGATAAAAAGCTGAAGTTAAAAATCTCAAAACTATTATTTTCTCTGGCTGCCAATTAGTCTTTATCGTGCACACGCTGGGTCTATCTCACACGGTTTTGCTTTTGACACTGGTTCAGCTGACAGGGAGCGAGCGTTTCCGAGTGATGCGAAGAGATGCGGGTCAAGTCTTCATTTTCCATACAGTAAATCCGCTTCTGTAACCCATTCATTCATAAAGAACAGTGCTGATAGCACAGGCAGCCTGCAGCTGAGCCCTATTAGCCATGCTGGATATGTTTACAGAGGGCAGAATTACATAGGTACACATAATTCTTTGTCATGCTGCTTCCATCTCCTAAAATATATGTGCTGGCTTAGGCACCTCTCTACTGAAGTCCACTTTGAAGTGATTCATTATTTTATTTTTTTCTGGTGGCAATCAAAGCCATACATTTATCAAGATCTAAAGCAGTGCAAAGTCTAATAACCCCAAATATTTAAACAATGCAACATCAATGTAACTTCACTATACCTAGGGGGATTAGTGGCATGACCACAACATGGGTGCATTTGCTGTATATATGGCGTACAGATGAGAAATAAACAAAAACTCCCCTACAAATTTCATTGTTCGTAGTGCTGCCATGCATCCGTTGGAAGATTTCCACAGCATAGCAAATTACGGGTGTTTACTGTAAACGCTGTAGGGGAGCTAAAAGAAAGAAAACACCTCTTTGATAGAGTCAAAGATAATCACTCGCACTGTAACAATTCTCCTCTGTTGTATTTCTCTTTATTTTGCATCTCTCTTGGTTGAAATAACACTGACCGATGACATAAGCAGACCCATAAAACATGATTAACAGCATCTGGAATCATGACGTGTCTGTCTTTATGGTTTACAAGTTAACATTAAAAATCAATTAATCTATGGATAAAATTAATAAAATTTATTCTTACAGAACCAGACTGTTGCATTCCATTTGGTGACGCAGCAATTAAACTCTTCAGCTTCAAGGCGTACTATCACATTGTAACATCAACCATACCACCATTGTGTCCAGCTGACCAAAGAACATACCTGAGCAAATAGCTAAGTACTTCCTGGCGTCACAATTCACACAGGCATACTTTTTGGCCTGTGTCGACAATTAAAAAAATTCTATCCAGGCTTACTTTCACTTTGACACATGGCCTACATGGTCCAGATAAACCTATACAACATAGAAAGATTAAAAAGTGACATGCCGGGGCAGGACTGGCTGGTTTGACGTGTCATAGTAGAGTCTGAGAATGAACAGAATGTCACGTTCATGTTTACGCTTTCAATATTAATCTTTGCGAAAGTAATGAGCGACTCGGGGCAAACGCCTTAGATCTGACACCTTTGTTTGCCTTAGTAATCAAGCAACTTCATCTTAGAGTTTTAATAAGACATCAATCAAGTCAATCAGATAGAAGAAAAGGATGTGGCAATACAAAGCATTCCTTGAACATCCAGACTCGTGTGGGTGAGAAATACTTACATTTCCACTAAGCACAGCATAGTTCAGTATAGAGAATTAGCGCCAAACAAGGAAGAGAAATTCTGCTCTGTTCTCCATAAAAGAACATTCCCAAGTGGTGGATTTATGTTGCCCATCCACACTTATTCTCTGGATTCCCCACACATTCGCTTATAAAAATCCATGTCTGTAATTTCCTCAATAAATATGAAACACGCAATGTTGACTAAATTCAACAAAACAAAAAGCTCAGATGACGGAACTGCAGGATGTGTCCTGGTGTTGACCCTCTGTAAAGCTTTATCTCCTTAACCCTGATGTTCTCAAACATCTAAGGCTGATTCCACACTTGGTTTAATTGCTTGATACAAAATAAGAGTTTGCCTGATTTCTTTCATAGCAATTGTGAACTGTAAATGAGTTTAGATGAACCGTAACCTAGACCACCTTTTCAAGCAGACTCTGGTTTAAATTGCTGGTGCGCACTTTGGTCGAAAACTGCTTTTATACCAATAAAACAAATCAAACTCTGATGCCAAATGGACTTTTGTTTGAACTAAAATAGAGATGGGAGCAAAGAAAATGTTCTAATACATAACTGGTTCTGTTTAAAAAAAACAAAAACAACACTGAAATTAGGCTTGGGATCAATGCCTTTTTCATGCATAAATCACTGCATGAAGAGTCAAATCTGTATAAAGGTGGGAATAGTGAACTCCCACTTAACCTCAGATGTATTAGGGAAAAAATGGATCCAAGTAACATGTACCCGTTAACGTCCACAAAAAGCCACATACAGAACCATGCTGGTTCTGTGCTTTAGTAGATTTAATGAAAATAAAATGTATAAACTATATTTAATAGAATTATGTTTATGTTTTTTTAACCAAAATGTCATTTAAAATAAATAAAAAAAAATCTTTGGAATAAAATGTAATCATTTTTGTCGTCAAGAGTAGAAGCATTTTGTTTAATTAATTAATTTAACTGAAGCGGTTTTAAATTTAATTTCAAAGGAAGATGTTATTAAGTGAATCCAAATTAATCCAATTAAGTTGTTTTAAATTTAAAAGCATTTCCTGTCCAAATGTCTGACGATCAATCTGGTTCAATCCAGTTTTTCCTGCTTTGGACCTTTGCAACAGACAAGGAAAATCTGACTGGGATACTCTGGGTTAAAGGTAAGGAAGCCTTTTATATTTATATCTTGACAAGTGTTGTTTTTGCTTAAGATGCCAGCGTGTGTTTTAACGGTTTTAAGTTAACATCCTTGTATGTGTAAGCATACCTGGCAATTAAGATGATTCTGATAATCTCTCACATAATGGTTCCTCTTTTTCACAGAATATATTCCCCAAACAACCAGACTCAACTCGTCTTCTTAGATTATAAAAGATAACATTCAAACCGTTGTTGCATTCTTTTAATATCCATTTTTATGTTGGTTTTCCTATTCAGTCTTCTGTTACTAACAATATTTTAAGTATTTTAAGCATCCTGTAAGGCTTATAATGAGACTATGAGGAAGAAGATTTTCTACTTTCTTCATGGAACAGGCAGAGCTGAGAGACTCAATCAAGATTGTGGCAAAGAGAGAGATCTATTATACATTTGACATACGTTTTTGCATATGTTGTTAGTAGTTCAAGTGGCTGTTTTCAGTGGTTAAGTGACTGTTGTGTTTTGCAGTGGCTGGAGAACAGACAGACACAGGATTAGTGTGTATTCCATGGACATGATGTCTGATGATGAAAATGGTCTTGTCTATGTGAGGCCAGTGTGCTGTAAAACCAGCAGCATTGAGAAGATCTTATCCAGGAGCTACAGAAGAGACTTGATGCAGACCCACACAATACAGGGAACTAATCACTTTCATGTGATGACAAGTGACAGAGTCAGATGCCAGTTCATTTACTTAACTCTAATTGTAACTTCACAATGCGTTTCAGATATTTGCATATTTTATTATTTGTTATTATTATTATTATTTCACCTTTCCTTTTAAATAAAGATCTTTTAATACAATCATTGTCTCAGCATTTATGTTGAGTCAACATTGATGTAATAAGAGACATAAGATAAATGCTTTTTGGGTTCGATTGTTTTTTTCATCATTCATCATTATTCATTTTGGACTCTTTTTCTTTGCCCTTCATAGAAAAGAAAGAATACGATTTTTGTTTTTCTTTTATTCTATAACTATCTGCTGATTAATCGGTTATCTGCCTTTCCCACCACCTTAGTTATCAGTATCGTCAAAATCCACTATCGATAAACCTCTAGAAAGCACCTTAAACTTTTGCCTCAATCTGAACTTAAAGAACTGTGAAATGGGAGATCTGTGTTCCTTTTCTAAAAAGGTCCAATTTTAAGGATGTTATGGTACTGCCTTGAGACTCAAACTCACCTGTGCTGTTGGCGTGATCTTAATCCATCCTTGTTTTCCTCACTGTGAGCAATGGAGATCATTTTGGAATCCATTTCAGACTTTCCCTCATATTTTTTCCCTTCTCCTTGCTCACTCAGAGCACTGGTAACTTTATTGGACTTAATACTCAGTTCGGAGGAAACATCTGTGTTCTGCTCAAAGCTGGGCACTGCATTTGATGTGTCTGTTGTTTCCCGATGTCTCTTTGTGCACTTGGATGAACTTGCCTCTAGGTTGGCATACCGGTCTGCCAGCTCACGCCTTCTCTCTGCCTTGTAGCGGGCGATACGTTCAGCTTTGGATTCCACAGAAGAGGATCCTTGCAAAGAGTCCAGAGCATCCATCATCTCTTACTCCAGAAATGTAATTACACTTCCTTTGAGTGTGTAATAAGCTACAAAATGGAAAAGTCCACTGCTCCAATGGCTGATGGCGACAGCGTGAGTTCTTGTTTACTTCTCAGTGGACAATGAGCTTGCCAGTACCATTGCACTGTTGAGAGAGACAAACTGAGTCATTGCTACGGAGTTGCTTGAATTTAAAAAAGTCTTTGTTTAATTAAAGAATGAAACTGAATACAACACAAAAAGAAAACAGGATGTTTCTCTGCAAATAGATTATAAAACATTGGTGCGATCACAAACACAACTATACTCTGTTATTACTTACTATGGCTACTAACTTACTAAGTTTTTTTGTTAACCAAGTTCTTTGAAAGAAAGCCTACAAAGTGCAATGATCAAAAAAAAAAAAAACACACAGGGCTCAAACACCGTGCCCATATTTCTCTGATTCTCATATTACACTAAATAGCCCCAGAGAAAGATGGAGAGAGAGAGAGATAGAAGAGTGAGAGAGAGATTAGCACAAGAGTGCACTCAACACACGTGGTCTGTGAAATCCATTCTTACAGAACACCGCCATGACCAAATTGCTTGTGTTGCAAAAGAAGTCTTTCGCCATAGATATATTTGCACATTTGTTTTCATTCTACGTGTATCAAAATGCACCCTCTACAAGTCTGACCATGTCTGCATCAATGCTCTACTTCAACTAGTTGAGCAATAATCATCAGAAGAATATGTGTGAGAGTGTGTGTAAAGAATATTATGTCTCAACATTTTTGAGCCTTTTCTGACAATATTTGATATAGACACTTACTGAGCACTTTATTAGAAACACCCGTACACCTAATTATTTGTGCGATTATCTGATCAGCCAATCGTTTACCAGCAGTGCAATGCAAAAAATCATGCAGATTCAGGTCAGGACCTTCAGTTAATGTTCACATCAAACATCAAAACGGGGAAAAAAATGTGATCTCAGTGATTTCGGACATGGCATGATTGTTGGTGCCAAACAGGCTGGTTTGAGTATTTCTGTAACTGCTGATCTCCTGGGATTTTCATGCACAAGTTTACTCAGAATGATTGCAAAACAAAAAACATCTAGTGAGCGGCAGTTCTGCGGATGGAAACACCTTGTTGATGAGAGATGTCAACGGAAAATGGTCAGACTGGTTTGAGCTGAAAGAAAGGTTGCAGTTACTCAGATAACCACTCTGCACAAATGTAGTGAGCAGAAAAGCATCTCAGAATGCACATGTCGAAGGTCGTCTATTAATTCAATGTGAAATTGAAATACATTTATTTTAATTTATTCTTTATTTTAATGGTCAGCAACTGACTGATACTAAACAGAGTACTGATGTTTTTTTTAAGCTATTTATATTTATTCTTTATTTTATCAGTGTTCATTTCAATAATTTGTTGCCAATGTATAATAATAATGTCAAATATTCTTTGATAAAAATATTTGTTTAAGAAAGCAGCCTACTGAGTACCTTTGCATAGTCATATCGGTGCAAAATCGGTGAACAATCAACATAAAAAAAGTCTGTTTTCGTTCCAGCGCAAACATTCACTATATCGGCCACCATATCTGTAATCGGTGAATTTTGCCCCTCTAAAATCGATATACTTTTTTGCCTTAAAACAAAAGTTTGTGATGTTGTGATTCTACTCGGAGCTGGTTGGTATGGTTCATGGCTTACAACTTTTTTATGAAGGATTTTATAAATAGTCTATGGAAGAAATTATTGGGGAAAATACTTCCGGAACCCAGACGGCTGAAAAAGTGGATGGACACTGTTGCGCTCTATTATTATACTGTGATGTATCGAGATATATTGAATCATGACATAAGTATCAAATATGTATCGTATCGTGAGGTGGCTGGCAATACCCTGTCCTCTTAGCAAACTTAAGGTCAAATGAAAAGCGCATTAAAATCATGATATTCACAACACTACTTCGTGATATATTGCCAACCAAATCAACGAAGATATATTAAAAATGTTCAAAATATCGCCCAAGCCAAGTCTGTAAACAATACTGTATGTGATTAAGGTTAGACGTTGCTAAAAAACAGAAAGACTTATGAGCTGGTGTGGGTGTGTTTGTATTAGTGGGGGTTTGGGGGGCAATCGGGGAAGTTAGCATGGCTGATCTGGATTTCTGCTGCGGGGTGCAGGGGTTAATGGGCCACATCTGGGACCTCGCATTTAATAGCTTCCACACTGGGAGAAACAGAGAGAGAGCAGGAGGACGAGAGGGAGAATGGCAGGGAAAAACAACTTGAATGAAACAAGGCAAAGGTAATTGGAAGGGAAAGAATGAGTTTATGATGGGGAGAATACTGATGTGGATTGAGTACTGCTGATTCAAATATCATGTTCATGGGAAGAATAGATGACAGATGGGAGGAGGATGTGGAATTTTGAGGATGAGGAACATCCCTGGTGTGCCCATAGACTGCCCTACTGCATAGCAGAAAGAAGTTAAAAGAGCACCACTCGTGAGACAGAGGACATCATCACAGGGGCATTGAGCTCAAGTCAGTGTGTATTTGAATGGACATACATCAAGGTCTAGTTACAGATATCCTTCAAATCACCTTTGTGTGTGTGTGTGTGTGTGTGTGTGTGTGTTAAACTAGTACAGCAGGTAAAATGGAAACTCGAACGTGTGATTGTCTGAAGTCCTCTAGCAGTAACAGGGCCCCGGAGACATCATCAAATCATGGTATTTTGATGAAAAGAAAAAATGCCTAAAACAATCAAAACTATAACACACAATGCTCCTTCTAAGGGAGTAAATCCTAAAAGAGGCAAAACTGCTCACTTTGACTATGATTAGAAGCGTACGTAATTCTACAAGCCATACTGGGGTTATCTGTGCTCTTTGCCATTACCTATAAAGGAGTGTTAAAACCAAGCAGCTCCATCTGAAAAAAAAATATTATAATAATGTTTTGGAATATGTTGGAAACCAAATCAAGGTGAGAACACTTTGAGATATGTAAATACATGAGTAATTTTCAAAGACATTGGCCATATCATCAGAGCAGGATTAATGATCTTTTATTGATTATTGAAGTTTCAAAAACATCTTGTTCTAAACATCTGCAACTTTCCGACAGACAGATGAATACATTCACATATAACTGCAAACATTTGCATGTAAACTACACCTACTCAACCTATAAGCCAATAAGATGATATACTAGGCTAAAATTATGAAAAAAAATATCATATGACCCCTTTAAAAGCAATAAGCTTCTTAATAACTGCAAGCTCATTTTTCTTTTGTTATGCAGCCAAGCAATCACTGCTTGTACAGACAAGTGTTGCCAAAATGTATTTAAAAAAAAAACTCTTTCAAAAGACTGCAAAGATCAGTACAAATGTAATGAACATTTCAAATGATAATAATACAAAAATTATAATTTTTTAAAACAAGCACTTGTTTGACATCAACTTAGAAACCTATTTATCTAAATGTCTGAAGCCTTATTTATACATCACAATCTGACACATTATGTTTGAAACCTTGCCAAAACTCTAATAATAAAAATCCTTAAAGGAATAGTTCACCCAAAATTGTATATTTCCTTTTCATTTACTCAAACTCATGCCATCCCAGATGTGTATGACTTTCTTTCTTCTGCAGAACACAAATGTAGATTTTTAGAAGAATATCTCAGATCTGTAGGTCCATGCGAATGCATGTATGAAAAAGTTGATGCTCCAAAAAGCACATAAAGGCAGCATAAAATTAATAAACAAGAATGTAGTGGTTAAATCTATATCTTCAGGTGTGATATGATAGGTCTGTGAGAGAAACAGGTCAATATTTAAGTCCATTTTTGCTATAAAATTCTTCTTCCTGTCGAGTTGAGGGCGTATGCATGAAGGATATGAATCACCAAAAACACTGCTGAGAGTTAAAGTAGAGATTGACTGAGCAGGGAGTAGAATTTATAGTAAAAAGTGGCTAAATATTGATCTGTTTCTCACCCACACCTATCTTCTTAGGTGTGAAGACATGGACTTAACCACTGGATTACTTGTATGCAGACCTATGGGATTTTTGGAGCGTCAAAATTTTGGCACCCATTCACTTGCATTGTAAATCAGAGACATTTTTCTCAAAATCTTCATTTGTGTTCTGCTGAAGAAAAAAAGTCACACATCTGGGATGGCAGGAGTGTGAGTAAATGATGACAGAATTTTCATTTCTGGGTGACCTATTGCTTTAAGGATTGTCTGGATGTTCTTGACCTCTGAACTCTGAAGTCAAAATGGGAGAGAGAGGAAGTGCTGTCTAAAAAGCAGCATCCTTGTAATATCCTGAAATCACATGTAATCCACATCCTTCCTAAGTGCAGTCATCAGGCCTGCAGGTCACGTATAGTATTTGGGAATATATAGCATTCATAGCTTTACATAACCAGCTATATGACAGAAAACTTACAGTTAAGCCTTGCCCAGCATTTTCCAGAGGATAAGGGGAAAGAGAAGTGCTTTGGACCACTTTCAACACCAGATTTCTTGATACTGAATCCACAGACCCAGGCAATGTTTTACCTTCCGCTCTACAATGGAGAACAATTTCGTTTTTTTATACATCCCTGGACCACCAGCAAAGAGTAATATCCACCCAATATCTATCCACACTTGACCAGAGCAGTTCTCTTTCTTATGTTGATGTATTTCCAATGGAAACAGGAAGTTTGGGTGGGGCTTAAGGAAGGGCAATTTTTTTTTTAACAGCCAAAAGTAGGGCACAATGATTTCCGTATTGTGGAAAACACGGACAATATTGTGGAATCTAGTCATAAAAACTTAACTATAAAACACGAAATGTCACAGAATTTGACATTTTGGGGATTCAATTAATGTATAAATGCACAATTAATAAAATTGAAATCGTGATATGTCCTAGTGTGATTGAACAACAAAAGGCTGAGATTTAATTAAACAAATAGCCTATTGGGTCTGCATGAGCTGTGCTTAAATAGTAAGTTGAATGTGAGAAGCCACTGCTTATACACTAACTGCATCATTAACATCATGTTCGCTCTGTATGTGTATTAATGACAAATAACAGAGCATTTTATTCACTGTAAAGCACATAGCACATGCAGACTCTATATTTATCTAATTCAATCATAGCCATTTGCAGTTTAATAAGCACATTAGCCCGCATAGAGCACAACAGTCTGGTTCTGCAAGTAAAAAAACTATAACTTCTAAACCTTTAAAGACAGACCTACCTTGAGCTCTTGAGGTTGTTCATCGATGGTATTTGCTTCTGTTGAGCCATCCATCTGTGTTATTTTAACTTCAGTGTTTAAAATATTTTTGTTAATAGCTGAATTCATGTTGAACAACTACATTACCCATAGTCCAGCAGAGAAAGCTACACCAATTAGAGAACCGCGGCCAACCAAACCCACAAAACATCACTCGGAGCGGCAGCGAACTCCCATGACGCAATGTGATTGACATAATCGAGTTGTTGTCTCTTCACCCTTAAACAACTTATCTATTAGTACATATCTAAATATTTTGCAATTAACGAAAAATATATTTTTCTATACTTATAATCAACGACCTAAAATCAAGTTTTATAATTAAAAATGTTTTACTCTACGTCATTCGCAGTGCTTCATTGGATTGTAGTCCATGTCCTCATGAAAGACGGTAAGTACACAGTGTTGTACCTTTGACTTTTTATCCGATTTTCAAATACTTTTTTTGCTTCAAATCAAAGTTTGTAGTGTTGTGATTCAACCTGGAGTTCGTTGGATTGGTTCATGTTTTAGAAAATTTTATGAAGGATTTTTTGAAAAGTCAATGGGAAAAATATTTGGGAAAACTACTTCAGAGACAGACACGGCAAAAACTATTGAGCAGGCACTGTTGCACTCTATTGCAAACTGCTTTTACGGAGGTGAGAAGTGAAACCGTCAAATTAACAATATGCGTGAAATTGAATAAATGCAAGAGAAATATATTAATTCTGTATAGTAAAATGTAATATTCAATGTAGTAGTAGTAATAATAATAATGATAACAATAACATATCAATAATAATGACATTATATTAAGCAATATCTCAAGCAAGAGTTTCATCACTGCTTTCATTAGTAGGAATAGGTTTCATCTGCACTGCAAAGGACCCCACTGTCAAGCTCCTGAAGTTTGCGGATGACACCACGGTCATTGGCTTCATCCGTGACGGTGACGAGTCTGCATACAGACAGGAGGTTGAACAGCTGGCTGTCTGGTGCGGTTACACCAAACTTGAGCTGAACATGCTCAAAACAGTGGAGATGATAGTGGACTTCTGGAGAAATCCCCTCACACTACCCAGCTGCCACAGCACTGTGGCAGCAGTGGAGTCATTCAGGTTCCTGGGCTCTACCATCTCTCAGGTCCTGAAGTGGGACACCCACATAGACCCCATTGTAAAGAAGGCACAGCAGAGGTTCTAATACCTTCACCAGCTGAGGAAGTTCAACCTGCCACAGGAGCTGCTGACACAGTTCTAATCGACCATCATAGAGCCTGTCCTGTGTACATCTGTAACTGTCTGGTTTGGTTAAGCCACCAAATCAGAAAGATGGAAAATGCAAATGCAACGTACATTCAGCACTGCTGAAAGAATTATTTGTGCCTCCCTACCCACCCTCCAAGACCTGAATGTCTCAAGAGTGAGGAAATGTGCAGATAAAATCACTCTGGACCTCACACACCCTGCCCACTCCTTCTTTGAACTGTTGCCCTCTGGCTGGCGCTACAGAGCACTGAGGCCCAGGACATCCTCAGGCCATTTTCCACATGAACAATTAAACTGCCTCAAGACTCCCCCTTAGTGCAATAATGTAAATGCATATCTCATTTATATAAGCAAATTCACATATTTCATTCAATAACTGTACATACCCCTACAACGCACATAGATTTCTACTTGCACATGTACGTACATATGCCATTCTGTTACATGTCCTATTATTTGTATGTCTATTTATACTTGCGTACATGAGAACACTTGGCAATAAAACTCACTCTGATTAATACTGTGATGCTCTACAGTGCAGCAATATTTGAAGAAAAAAAAATTTGTAGTAATAATAATAACACAAATAATAAATTGTGTGGTTTTGGATTACGCTCTATTATACCCTCTTTATTTAATAAAAAATTATGCAATGGTATGTTGAAATGTAATTGTTGAATGTGTGAATTCCATGAATTAATTTGATTAGACAGTTGAATTAATTATAAAATTTAATTAAACCTGGAATTCAGAGAAAATAAAACAAAAAAATAAAATGGAATTCATAGGGCCTTACAATAGGCTTAAACTACATCACATCCATGAACCGTGATTTGCTACTTGCTAGTAATTAGTCTCTTGATATTCTCGTTTAGGAGAACAATAGATTGGACAAAAATCTGTGTAGAGCAAGATGAGTCAACAATTGTTTTTGTCCATTTTCCCAGAGAAGGACTGCAAAGGACTGCTTTTAATGTATATATATATCTGGTCAAAGTCAACGTTTAGTTGTACACTAGCAGCATATAGGTGGACTAAAAGCACATGGAATGAAAGCCATAAAACTCTAAAGTTGACAATAAAAAATGATTCTTTAAAAACTAAAGTCACTATACCACTGAAGTTTTGCCTAAATAAGACCAGCAGAGCTCAAAATTCCTGTTACCAGTGCCCCTGATATCACCTTCTTAGTGTCAGTCGGGACTAATCGATTTGATCCAAGGGCTAAATCCACTGTCTTACCTGCTCGGCTGGAGGTGCCTTTGGGTGTGATTTACTTGGAACAGTGAGAGCACCTAAGTGATTCATGCTGATTCATGTTTATATGCATATGAAGGCAACAAGACATTTGCCTGAATTGTGTTGAAGATTAGCCAACTCCACACAAGCCCATTGCTTGTACATGAATGATAAATAGCTATCATTAGCATACACCAAAAGGCCAAACAGGAGTGTCAGTTATCGTGCTGACAGAATAATATTGCTTTCAAAGCTCAACGCTGTGGGTGTGAATTTATGTGCTAATGTATCCTGCAACAACAAAACTTTTTTTCAAATCTGATTGAATTGTCTGAACGCCATTGCTGCAATCATTGTTTGTTGTTGAAATTCTGTTAACAAAAACACTAACATGTTTGGCAAAAAAGTAAAGCATAAAAAAAAAGTTTAGGATAAGATGTCAAGAAGGACTGGGCACTGAGCCTATGACAACCATCATTCTTAACCAAATATTCCAAAGGTAAATGCTCGACAGCAGTCCTTCACCATAGACCGCATGGCACAAAGGAAATCCAACATCCCCACTGATAGTTTATTTAAGAGTGAAAGTGTGGCTATGGGGTGAGTGTGTGATAGTGTGTAATCGCTGTGAATCAGGTGAAAGGAGGCTCAGCGTGCATCATCAGCCTGTAATCCAATAACATTATCTGACAACTATATATGCTAAGCTGTGTCTTAGGCCCAAACAATTCCCAATGAAAGTCAGCACCAGCACTGTGCCTCACCTTGTACTCATTACACTGAATACATTTGTGAGTGCTGGAATAATACACACCAGCCACTCGATGGGGGAGAAGAAATATGTCTCTCATTAAAAACAAGCCTTCTGATAGAAGGTCTGCACAAGCCCTGTACTTCAAGAAAATAACCTGCAGTTAAATAAACACATTAGGGATGGGAGATGGCTTACGATATTATATATGTAGATACCTGGGTCACGATATGTCAGTGGCGAATTCTCAGGGCCAGAAAAGCCTTTTCTGCTGGCCTAACGTGCCAAATAAATAAATATTTTTCATTCTTTCATTCTCAATCACCTTTTTGCCTATGTATTTTTAATCCCTTTCCACTCTTAATTAATCTACATACAAATAGAGAAAAACTAAATGCTTATCAAGTCAAAATGTATTCCTTGATGCTTACAAGCAAAGTTTGACAACTGTTTCACAAAATCACATGCCCGAAGCAGAGCGTAAGTTTGAGCTCCACCCCGTCAGGCCTTCAGAATTTCCACAGAATCCCTCAACAGTGCAAATGAATAATCAACTAAAGTCAGATTGTCAGATTCATCAGCCAATCAGATTGATTTATTTGCTCTTGATGGGTGTGATCTTTAGTATATGTCCTGGTAGAGGCCTTCTACCTGGCCTTGAGTGACATAATCACTCTTTAAGTGATGTATGTAATTCAAGAGCGAAAAGCGTAAGATCGGCTGTCATCACTGCTTGTATTGCCGTTGAGAAAGAGATACTTATGGATTTAAAAACACAAGATGTTTTGCATGACCGTGTGATTGCTTAATTTATTAAACAGGAAAGGAGGGCTGATTTCCAATTCAAGCAAACTGGTAAGTGCTTTTTGCATTGTTATAGCAACATCAGGAGTTTTCCAAGTGTAAATTAGGCTGCTTGAGCATTCAGTGTCGGATCAAGTTTTGAAAAGTAGTGCTGTGTTCCATTCAACTCGGAAAGTCTGATATTCAAACTTACTACTAGGAAAAGTGTAATGGAATGCATCTAGCGACTGTAATGTGAGCAGGGGTTTAAAACAGGAGATAAATCCGACACACCAATTTAAGTATCTGACCTAAAGTGTCATATTCCATGATTCCCTTCACCCATTTCATCCGAGAGTTGGCCTGTTTTTCAAAAACTCCTAACTTTAAGTCTTAAACCTTGCACTCGTACTGCACCAAACAGCATCATGTCTGTGCTTCAGACATGAATGACACCTAAAACCATGCAGTTTGTTGAGGATAGATTTGCTATTACCTCTCTATGTGATAGGACCACAATACAGGTGAAAAATAAAACCCAAAGACCCATGCCATATCTTGGGACCAGAATATCATATAGAATTGGAGGCTGGGATCCTTTGACTCGGGCCAGTAATCAACCAAGTAGCACCACTTATAACACTCTTACAACCACATAGCAACATGCTTAAAATCATTGAGACCTCAGGAATTGCATAGCAATGCTTAGGCCCACACCCCAATATCATGGCAATCACTTTTGCATGGGAAAGCACTCCTCACGTCTTCTTCAGAATGTAAAAATCTAGTTTGAGAATTTCTTTACATTCGCAGTTTTTCTAAGAAAGCCTGGGGCATGATTAAGCATTGTCCCTTTGGACCAATGTCAACACCGGCAGAATTTCGTCATGTTCATTCAGTCTTTTGTCTTCACTTTCCTGCACTGTTTTTCTGCCACGCAGGATTTACTCTCAGTAAAGGGAAGAGCAAACTCACACAGCACAAACAGAGCTAATCTGCCAGATTTCCCTTTCAGCGAGTACATTTACATGCACTAACTTTAAAAGGTCATAAAAGCAAAACTCGAATCAAAAACTTAATCGGCACAACTAGATTTTTCCACATGAGCCCAATTTCTGGGTACATAGTATGTGTTATTCTTTTATTGTCATTATTTTAATGAGCTGATTTCTAATAATTATCAGCATTTTGACGTACATGAACAAACTGCTGCCAAAAAAGTCTGTAAAAGTTTGCAAATATGCAAATGAAGAGTGAGTATTGAACACTGAACTCCAAAAGAGAAGTTAAATAAATACATTAACAAGTCACATATTTTCCCATCAAGCTAGGGATAAACAACATGCATGTCCACACATGACACACCCTTTGCACCCCCCCGGGGCTGCGATCACATAATACAGAGGAAGGGTGGGGCAGAGGAGCCCTTATCAGGCCTGCTCATTAGACACTAGCTGACCAGACTGTCCTGTCCTTGTAGGGTACTGTCCTGTCCACTACAAACCCTTAGGCTTCTCAACCAAGTCAGCAATGGAAAAGAATCTCCTTTTTTATGCCAAAGTCAACTTCGTGTTTACCTCATTAGAGCAAATCGCCTTGGTGCTCTAACTAATTTCTCAGAACTGCAAACATATCCCTGTCAGAGCATTTTCCAGTGGGTAAGTGCACCGAAAAAGCCATAATGAATCATGGCAGGCCACAAGAGCAGGCAGAAAGATAACAGGCCAAGTTTTAATGTGAGGGCTCAGCTGATACAACACAGAGCTGATCAGAGCTGTTTCACCCCCGCCTAAGCTAAACTGATTCATCCAGGAATTCCAGCTTATTAGTTTTACTGATGGAGATCCCAGCTGACTCAGCGAAGACTTCATTTTTCCAAGGCCGAAAACTGGAGACTCTTCAAAAACAGTCCGTAACGGAAAACACACAGAGAGATGAGAAAGTATGTTGGAAAGAGAAACAGCAGCAGTGGAGAAAGAAATGTAATGCTTTGGAAGACTTTTGTTCTCTTTGCAATTAAGGAGTGTCCCAATACCCCAGACCATCTGGAAGACTGGAGCCTGATGGACTGCTGAGAGAGAGAGAGAGAGAGAGAGATGTAAAACTGATGCATTTCTAAAATGGGAATTCCATAAGCAAGCGTAGCAGCTGTGGTACAATGTTATTTCGTAATCGTGCACAAGTATACACTCTCAGGCATTTAGTGGGTTATAGGGGTGGGTGGTGTGACCCACGTCTTATATTATGTTATGAGAAATTTTACAACACGGTAATGGAATATATCATGATATAGTTATTTGTGCTGGCAATGCAATTAAAAAATGTGTTTATATTGTAATAACCATATGGTAATGACTGTCTAGATAATGAAAATACTTTACAAATGAAATGGACTTAATCTCATTTCATTATTCAAACATCATGAATCACAACAACAAATTCACAAACAACTAGGCTAAACTCTGCTTCGCATTACAACCGTTAATAAAATCATCCTCATCTTATTTGTGACAAATTCTGATTAAAATGTTCGCATTAGTCCATGATTCTTGCCTACTGCTGTGCAAATTTATTCGGCTCAATGGAATACTCAATGCTGATTGGTCAGTCATGCCTTCCAGTGGTCTGATATTTATGGATAATGACTGTATCTGGGAATAAATTGATATTAGACTGGTCATCCGGGTACTGATAGTCATCTTTCAAACTTCAAATAAGCTAATAAAATAAATTAAACTCAAATCAATATTTCTTGTGGATTTATTTATCATGTGAAGCCCTGCCGACTGATAGATAAAGCCATGCCACGGAGAGGGAAACTTGCATATCACGATATACATTATATATCAAAATCTCTATAGATTGACAATTTATATTGTCACCACAAAATACACTCACCTAAAGGATTATTAGGAACACCTGTTCAATTTCTCATTAATGCAATTATCTAATCAACCAATCACATGGCAGTTGCTACAATGCATTTAGGGGTGTGGTCCTGGTCAAGACAATCTCCTGAACTCCAAACTGAATGTCAGAATGGGAAAGAAAGGTGATTTAAGCAATTTTGAGCGTGGCACGGTTGTTGGTGCCAGACGGGCCGGTCTGAGTATTTCACAATCTGCTCAATTACTGGGATTTTCACGCACAACCATTTCTAGGGTTTACAAAGAATGGGAAAAACATCCAGTATGCGGCAGTCCTGTGGGCGAAAATGCCTTGTTGATGCTAGAGGTCAGAGGAGAATGGGCCGACTGATTCAAGCTGATAGAAGAGCAACTTTGACTGAAATAACGACTTGTTACAACCGAGGTATGCAGCAAAGCATTTGTGAAGCCACAACACGCACAACCTTGAGGCGGATGGGCTACAACAGCAGAAGACCCCACCGGGTACCACTCATCTCCACTACAAATAGGAAAAAGAGGCTACAATTTGCAAGAGCTCACCAAAATTGGACAGTTGAAGACTGGAAAAATGTTGCCTGGTCTGATGAGTCTCGATTTCTGTTGAGACATTCAGATGGTAGAGTCAGAATTTGGCGTAAACAGAATGAGAACATGGATCCATCATGCCTTGTTACCACTGTGCAGGCTGGTGGTGGTGGTGTAATGGTGTGGGGGATGTTTTCTTGGCACACTTTAGGCCCCTTAGTGCCAATTGGGCATCGTTTTATGCCACGGCCTACCTGAGCATTGTTTCTGACCATGTCCATCCCTTTATGGCCACCATGTACCCATCCTCTGATGGCTACTTCCAGCAGGATAATGCACCATGTCACAAAGCTCGAATCATTTCAAATTGGTTTCTTAAACATGACAATGAGTTCACTGTACTAAAATGGCCCCCACAGTCACCAGATCTCAACCCAATAGAGCATCTTTGGGATGTGGTGGAACGGGAGCTTCGTGCCCTGGATGTGCATCCCACAAATCTCCATTAACTGCAAGATGCTATCCAATCAATATTGGCCAACATTTCTAAAGAATGCTTTCAGCACCTTGTTGAATCAATGCCACGTAGAATTAAGGCAGTTCTGAAGGCGAAAGGGGGTCAAACACAGTATTAGTATGGTGTTCCTAATAATCCTTTAGGTAAGTGTATATCGTCTATGAAATCCTTTATCAAATTCATTACATGGTGTTCATTTGTTTCTTTTAATGGCAGCAGTGAATATATTAACTGAAAAATTATTTGAACTGTACAGTAAACTTAACATTTGAACATTTATTTTTATGTAATTTATCCACAAAGTGTGCAGCTTTTGTCACTGCAGTGTATCTTTCTGGGCTTCTGGAAGAACATTTCCAGAGCCTCTTGATATGGGAAGTCAGAAACGTCTGGCCCATTTATTGAGATCTGCATGCATGCTGCAAGATGGTCTCCTTGCAGCCCATTGCGGATGTTTGTCTTGACCTGCAAATGCATTAACTGTTAAATGTGATAGCTTAACATATAGCTAAAAGCAGCAAATCCTATTGAGAAAAGTTTGTATTACCCTGTTCATGGTTGAGAAGTCCCTTTCACAGTTTACACTACTGACTGGGACCGTCAGAGCAATAGAAGCCAGCAGGCTGTTAGTCTGAGCAGACAGTCAGAACAAATATGTGTGTGATTGAGCATTAAGGCCTATATTATTTAATTTTTTCTTTCTTTGAATTACTTAATTATATTAATTTAAATCTTTTGATTGTTCATATCTTAATTGTTTTTTAAATATTTTTATTAATAGATCCGGCTCTTCTGATATGCGAGCCGGCTCCCAACGTTCACCTACAAGAGTCGGCTCATAGAGCCGACTCGTTCGCGAACGACCCATCACTAGTGACTGGACTTTTGCTGCTTGTCAGGGAAAGGGCATGCAGCACATGGGCTCTTTTCTGTATTTGGACTCGGAGCAGTAGCGCTACTCTAGGTGCTACTTACAGGAGAGCGAGTGTTGCCATCTTCACCACCCTGGGAGCGTTTAAAAACACAGATATTTTTGTGTTCTTTTCAGGTGATTGACGCAACATATTTCCGAGTCCGACGCACACTTTCTGTCCGCTGGTGGGAGTGTGTGATGGGGATTCGACTCCAAAGAGTCGATTCCTCAACTCTGAATAGCCCCAGACTCGGGGTCGACTCCATCACAGGAATTGGTGTCGACTCTGTTACTGTGTCCGAAATCACTCACTTGTGAGTGTCTAATCCCTATAAAAATAATATTTTTGCAGTAAAGTCGAGTAGATTGTATATTTTTTTACATTTTGAGTGTATTACTATTTGTTATATGTTGAATTAATGTGACGTCATATCACGACCGTAGTCTCAAAGTCTAGTGTGTCCGCGGCATTACACCATGCCAGAGAGCTGTCGTAGAAACTTTGTATTTATCCTACACGTAGCTTGTAGCTTATCTCTTTAGAAATAGATAACAGTCATAGTGACTCTAGTTTGTAATTATGCATACCTCCGTACCAGAAAACCTGGAATCGAACACCCCTATGCTCACCTGTGTGCGCGCGAACGTGTCTGTGTGTGTGTGTGCGCATAGGGGCGGAACTCCGCCGTGCGCGATACAGAGAGCTGAGGAGAATAGTAAATGTGCGACCATGCAGAGACAGAAATTACATGCCGTCGTGTAAATAAGATAAATAACTTAAGGGCTATATAGTTTGTTTAATAAAAGAACAAGGTATAGACCTGTTCTATTGGAAAGGTAACCTTAAATTACTTCTGTTGTGATCTGGCGCTATATAGAAAATATAATTAACTTTACCTTCAAGGGGGGGCGGAGGGTGCCGTTGGGGGGGGCGGGGCGCCCCCCTAATATAATGGCAGGGGAAACACTGCTGCATAGAGCTTTAAACCAAAAAAACGCAGATGATGTTTCATATACAGTAAAGGGGAACAAATTAATCTTATATGTTGCAATTTTATACTTCTCATTTTTTACTACCATGAACAAAAAAGGACACTGCGATAAGGAAGTATATTTGTGTCATGAGAAACTACAGTACAAATATTATAACATGTCCTGCATTTCATAATATCACCCTTATCAAAGTGACCCAGTTGTTAATTGGTTGTGAAATGTCTAGAGTGCTGTGACACTCAACAAGACCCACAAACACCTTTGAGATCCAGTCCATTCCACAGACATCCCATTCTTAACACTCAAAGTGTTTAAATATTAGTAACCGCTCAGCTCAATGCAGCCCAGGCTCTATATACAAAATCAAATCTCCCAATCCTAAACAGTGTCAAACCCCCGCTTCAGTCCATGTAAATATTTAAGTTTGGGGACTGCCCAGCCAAACACCCATTACTGTCACTGGCTAGGAAATGGAGAGGCAGGATGTGATGGAGGAGCAGACAGACAGAGATGTAAGGTCACAGTTGAACAGCATTCCCCATTGCATGCCTGGAAAAACTGACCTTTAACCTCTCAATACAATTCTGTGAAGTCTGCGTGATTTATTAGGAGTGATGTCTTGAGATTTCAGGACTATAGCTGACTAATAGCCTTGCTGAACCTGAAGTATTTATCATGCCAACACTCTGTATTTTGGAGTACGTGCATGCCCTGCGTTGTGTAAATATTCTAGATGAAATCTAAGAAGTTGTCGAAGCACCTGCAATGAGATGAGCGTCTTTGGTTGAACACAGATTGAAGGCATTAGCCTATGTTTAGCCTTCTCAGCTTAAGTGCTTGGAACTAAAGGCTAAAGTATACTTCAGTTTTCCACTTGCCAGTACGTCTAGCAATTTAATGCCCAGTGTGACATGGGGGGTATGGTCATATGTCTGTCTGCGGGAGAGAGAAAGTGGTAAGGCTCATCACCTGGGTTGTAATTACTCTAACACCTGTCTCTCATTATAGTGATGGCGGAGGGAGACCTGATAAGGCACGCCAGAGCATCAGAGGGGGAGAGAGAGCGGCCGAAGGAAGTGGTGTGTGCGTGTCTGGCAGCACCATATTAAGAGACTGTATTTATATGAGTCGGCTACTGAGAGCCTATTTTTGTTTGTGTGTGTGTGTGTGTGTGTGTGTGTGTGTGTGTGTGTGTGTGTGTGTGCGTGTGCGTGTGTGCAACAAAGATGCACCTCAATTGTTCGCTGTCTCCTGACTCCTCCATCGCCCACAAACTTAGACTGATCACACCCACGTATACTTTGATTTTCTGCGTTCTGGATTGAATGATGAATGGTCAGCTGCATTGCCTTTCAAAGTACAGTAAACTCTAGACCGCAAGCAAAAACTATGACTATTTTGTGATCTGGGCCACACACCGACAAACCGTCCAGACTGTGCTGATGACAAAATTTGCATCATGCATACTATGCACATTCTACTTGCGGACAACCGAAGTATACTTTGGCCTTAAAGTTTGCTTGAATTTGTTTGTGTGCATGTATTATTTTGTGAGTAATCAAAAAGTACCATTAAGGTACCAATGCACAATAATGGAATCAAATGATAATATTATGGTATTCCAAATTATAACCTCACTGAGATCTTTATTAGGAACACTATGGTCCTAACAAAGTGCCAGACGTGGTCTTCTGATGTTGTAGCCCATCCACCTCAAGGTTCAAGGTGTTGTGCATTCTGAGATGCTATTCTGCTCACTACAATTGTACAGTGGTTATCGGAGTTAGAGAAGCCTTTCTGTCAGCTCAAACCAGTCTGGCCATTCTCCATTGACCTCTCTCATCAACAAGGAATTTCTGTTGCAGAACTGCCACACACTAGATGTTTTTTTTTGTTTTTGGCACCATTCTGAGTAAAATCTAAGACTGTTGTGCATGAAAATCCCAGGAGATCAGCAGTTACAGAAATACTCAAGCCAGCCCATCTGGCACCAACAATCATGCCACATTCGAAATCACTAAGATCACATTTTTCCCATTCTGAAGGTTGATGTGAACATTAAATGGAAGCTCCTGACCTGTATCTGATTGATTTTATGCATTACACTTTATTGCACACACACACACGGCTCTCAGTAGCTGACTCAAATATAAATGCAGTCTCTTAATATGGTGCTGCCAGGCACACACACACACCACTTCCTTCGGCCGCCCCTCTGATGCTTCAGCCACCCAAGTCATGGGCTGCTCTCACTGCTACATCAGGCAGGCTGTATCGTAGCATCAGGACCCATACCAGCAGACTACATGACAGCTTCTTCCCCCAAGCAATCAGACTTTTAAACACTTGATCTCTAACGATCAACAATCAGCACTGCACTTTATTAATCTTATATCTCACACTGGACTGTCAAAATTATATTCTCCACAAATACAACTACTGTATATATATATTTTTATATGCTCTTTATTTAATTTTTTTATTGTATGTGTATTCTATATTGTGTGTATTGTTTACTGTACATTGTATATTATTATTGTGTTGTGCAAGTATGTGTACATTTGATATGTAAATTGTGTTGTGTAAATATGTTGTTTATTGTAAAGTGGTTTATGTCTCGTCACTGTCGTGACTGCTATGTTGCTCGGAACTGCACACAAGACTTTCACCTACTGTTGCACTTGTTGTGTATATGGTCGTGTGACAATAAAGTGATTTGATTTGATACTGCTGCCACATGACTGGCTGATTAAATAAATGCATGAATAAGTAGGTGCAGATGTTCCTAAAAAAGTGTTCAGTGAGTGTATGAGTCATGACACTGCATTTTGTTTTGTTAGTAATAGAATAGAGTGGACATAAGATTCACACTTGTACACTTGCTTCTGTGCTCCATTCACTTCCATTTATATGCATAGAAACCCAGAAGAGCAAAAATATAAGCACAAAGTTGCGTTCCAGAGTTCAAGTTTGGTAAACTCTGACCTGAGATTTCGTATAGTGAAATAAGAAATGTGTCCCAAGACCCCAAACCATCTGGAAGACTGGAGCCTGATGGACTGCTGAGAGGGAGAGAGAGCTGTAAAACTGATGTATTTCTAAAATGGGAATTCTATAAGCAAGTGTAGCAGCTGTGGTACCATTTTATTTCGTAATCGTGGACAAGTATACACTCTCAGGCATTTAGTGGGTTATAGGGGTGGGTGGTGTGACCCACGTCTTATATTACGATATGAGTAATTTTACACCACGGTAATGGAATATCATGATATATAGTAACTTTTGCTGGCAATGTAATGAAAAAATTAGTTTGAAAGGATTTTATATATACACATATATACTGTGTATATATATTTAATAGCATATGGCAATGACTGTCTAGATAATCTAGAGCAGTGGTTCCCAACACTGCACATTTTGCATATCTCCCTTTTCTAGGCTAAACAAATAGGTTAAACTCTGCATCACATTACAACCCTTAATAAATTCTTCATCTTATTTGTGACAAATTCCAATTAAAATTTTCCCATTTTGACATTTTTTATTTTCTTTGCAGCCCCGCACACTGCTGTACAAATGTATTATTTGGCTCAATGGAATACTCAATGCTGATTGGTCTGTTGTGACTTCCAGTGGTTTGATATTTATGAATAATTAATGTATTAGCAAAAAAATATTGGTAATACTTTACAAAACATTTGTATTTGTTGAAATTTGTAAATGCATTATGTATCATAACGAACAATGACAAATATTATTTATTAATCTTGGTTAATGTTAAAATTAAATTGTTCATTTCATTCCCGTAAGTTCGTTAAGCATTAACTAAATGTCAGCATTAATTTTATAAAATGTAATTGTTGTTAATCAAGGTTAATAAATGCTGTAAAATGATTGTTTTTTGTTAGTTCATGTTAACTAATGTAGTTAACTAATGTTAATGAACACAACCTTATTGTGAAGTGTTATTAAGACGTTTGACCAGTTTATCTAAACTTCACAGATGGTTTCAAGGATTGTAGTGAGAAAAGTGGAGCTAACGGCATATGTTATCATTTTGAATGTATTATTTGTTATTCGTGATTAATCATTTCTTAAAAACAGAAGCCCTGGTGCAGCATTATATTCATTTCGGGATCCAATGTAAGTTGCATGCTGAAAGTAGTTTGACTGCACCTGTAGTGCTGTGTTAGTGGATGTGCTTATCTTACACCATTTTATATATGTAATAGCCTAAAATCTATCAACCCATATTCTCCTGGTCAGACACACCTGCAGATGAAACCTGACCTCTCCCAAGTCACACATTGCATTGCGAGACAACACTTCAACTGGCTCGTGACACAGACTTCACCACCTTGCAACAATAAGGCTTCTGTCCACTTCGGTTTCACATGGATCAAAATAAACAAGCCCTGAGAGAAGAATTATGAGCACTCTGAGGTTATGCTGGAACTTGTTCGGGCTTCACTTTTCTCCTCAGGCATTTAAAACCGTAAATTACCTCACAGGCAACAGATCTTTACCCTGGTATGTGAGAGTGTGTGTGCGCATGTTTTTGTGTTATTTATTATTTCTCTCTCTCTCTCTCTATCTATCTCTGCATGTCCTAAGCTTCATGTAGCAAGCTTTGTGTCCATTGTAATACATTTTGTCCTGATGTCTTGATAAGGCTTAGTCTAGTCTGGGCAAGAGGCCATGTGAGGCCTGATTGGTTGCTGTTGCCCTGAACTCAGGGACAAATGTTTGAGTGACAAACAAAATGACAGTCCGACTAGGGTTATATTACATTTTCAAAAGATATCTACGATGATTTTGAAATTATTGGAATGATTTCATACTTGTATTTTGCCAATAAGTTCGCAAAGGCTTTGTCATTCAACTATACACTGTAAAAATGTATTTGGCCTTTAGATGTGTCATGGTGCTTTTTTGAGTTGACGCACCTAACCTTAAAAAGTTAAGTTGTGATTCTATCAACTTGTACTTAATTTGAATAAACAAGCATTTTTATCATCTCAACTCGCTAATTAAAGTTGCCTGAACAAAGATTTGCCAGCTCCCAGCATGTCTTGCAGCATGAATAAATAATGAGATTCGTGTTGGAGGTAAAAAACAAATAACAATTTTCTATTTGGGGACTTTATCTGTGCTGTTGTGTTGTATTGTTGTTGTTTTTATCATCACTGTTAGTTATTAATTATATTTGTTGAGTGTCACAATTACTGAGGTTTGTCTGTCAAGTGACATCTACTTGCCTCCTAGCCAAACTACTGCGTGTGCAGCCATGTCTCTCAAGAAGAGAGACATCCTGCAATGCAAAGAATGCAGGCCTAAC
The DNA here is from genome assembly GCA_032164185.1 of Moxostoma hubbsi. Taxonomy (NCBI): domain Eukaryota; kingdom Metazoa; phylum Chordata; class Actinopteri; order Cypriniformes; family Catostomidae; genus Moxostoma; species Moxostoma hubbsi. The sequence continues at coordinate 23,720,114 of JAVLUX010000035.1, forward strand.
ATGACATGAAATTCAGCATCGCTGAATACTAACAACAGAGTGCCGGCCTTAGTTCAGTGAACTAAAAGTGAAGTTTAAAGTGAACTAAATTCAATCAGTTCAGACTACTTAATTTGTGAGATAAACTTTTCCAATGAAGTCAGTAAAACTCAAAAAAGCTTGTGCAAAAATTCACTAAATATAATGAGTTGAATCAACGACAAAAACATTTGCAGTGTAGTTTGCAATCTTATATTGTCTCCAAGTATGAGAGTGTTAAGAAAGATGTTTTAACAGCATCTCTGATTTAAACTTCAGTAGTAAAAACAGAGTTGGTAAGTTTGATTAATTTCCCTAAGTCAGTTCAAACTGCCTGCTTCAATGCATTGACTCAAAACTGTGGACTACTTCTGCGATTCTTCCTTGGATCTTTTTGTGATCCTTTCTTGTCTCGCAAGAACGAGAGATAGAATAGAGATGTTTTAAGAGTGTCTCCGATTTAAACTTTAGTGAAAAAGAGAGTTGTTAAGTTTGAATCAATTCCAACATTATAAAGGCTTAAAAACATGTATTTTGTATAGCTACATCGCCGAACCTGACTTTTGTTTGCCACCACCAAAAGCGTTCAGATAATTTAGGCATGAAGTCTAGATGACTGCATTATCAATTAAAAATCAACGCTCTATTGGCATTGCTGTTCTTCATTGCTCAATTTAATCTCCCCTCAGGGATCAATATCTACCCATCTCAGAATGCAATCCAGTTGAGTCTTGTCAGTATTTTTTACACTTATTCACCTTCATCAATTCATCAGGTGGATGTAAATGTGTTAACCATGCGGTAATAACAATTGTTTTTTATCATGAACACTGTTAAAACAGGAAGGGAAAGGTCAGTGGTGGAGCTTGCCTTTTTGGTATGTGTGTGAAAAAGTCTGTTAGGTCAGTGCAAGCTCCAAAAACTGGATGAATTGTTTATCCAAAAGCTGCAAAGAGTAATTAAGAGGGAAATGGCCTAAATCGTTCACAACATATTAAATAAGCCATTTGATCCAAATAATATCACTCAATATTGCAAAGCACACCCACATCACCAACTGAAGCTTTGCTAGAGAAAAGCTGTGGGGGCCACTTAAAAAATGCTGTTACACTATATATTGTGCTCAAAGATGAGTGTACACACTCAAACATGACTCAAACTAAAGGTATCAGACACCGCGTGCAAGCATTGAAACTGTTAGTTGCGGTTTACCTAAGCTTTCAAGTGCTCTGATTTCAAACAATACCTTGAAACAATAATTCAATTGCATAACGATTACATTATTATTATTTGCCATTGTTGCGCTGTGAAAAAGTGAAATCATTCTTCTATTTCTTTTTGCCGCATTTGTTTTTGCAGATTTTTAATAGTGTGCTCTCCCAAAACAGCACAATGGAGGATCATTGTTTAAAAGAATAGGTCACCCAAAAATGAAAATTCTCTTATTATTTGCCATCTCAGATGTGTGACTTTCTTTTGCTGAACACAAATAAAGGTTTTTGAAAAATATTTCAGTTCTGTACGTCCATACAATGCATGTGAAGGGTGACAAGAACTTTAAAAGCTCTAAAAGGGAGATTAAGTCAGCATAAAAGTAATCCATAAACCTCCATGTCTTCTGAAGTGATACAATTGGATTTGGGTGAGAACAGATCAAAATAGGACTACTTTTTCACTGTATATCTTGTAATTGCAGTCTCTAGGCACAGTCATGATTTTAAGCTTGATTACACTTCCTAGCGCTTGACGCATGCACATAGCACTAGATGGCGCTATCGGAAGTGTAATCGAACTTGAAATAATGATTGCTAGGGAGACTGGTGATGTCAAGATTTACAGTGGAGTGAAAATGAAGTTACATTTTGGTCTGTTCTCGCCTAAACCCAACTGGATTGCTTAAGAAGAAATTGATTAAACCACTGGAGGTTTATGGATTAATTTTATGCTGACTTTATCTCCTTTTGGAGCTTTTGAAGTACTAGTCACCATTCACTTGCTTTTTATGGGCCTACAGAGCTTAAATATTCTTCTAAAAAGCATTGTTTGTGTTCTGCAGAAGACAGTCATACACATCTGGGATGGCATGAGTGTGAGTAAATGATGAGAGAATTTTCACTTTTGAGTGAACTATCCCTTTAAGGCTTAGACCACTAAACTCTGTGAGAACTGTTTGTTTCTCATGTTATAATGTTGAATTGTATCCAGATGTATATTGTTCAGAGCTAAATACAAAAAGTAAATTGCACAAGGTCACGGGAAATCATCCAAAATGACACGGCCAATTGATGACGCTAATCTCTTAAAAAAATACAATAAAAAAAAAACTGACATACAGATCAGATTTTAAAAAAAAATACATAGAAAATAAAGTAACCGTTGAGTTTTAAAAAACTAAAGCACACATTTCACCCAGAACTCAGAATTTACATGGACTTTCATCAGAGACAGAGTATTACAGTTGAATTATTAAGCAACCCACTCCAAACATTACAACTCACTCAATCACACACACACACACACACACACACACACAGACACAACCACAACAACGACACAACACACGTATCACAGAACAGCTCTGACATCTCCACATCTTTAAGAACAAACACTGAACCACTGAAAGCCAGTTCTAGATAGCATAAGTACAAGAAAACAATATGCATGGATACTTAACTTTGTAGAGAAACATCAGAGTGAGATTCATCAATAAGAGACAAATGTAACACACTTCAGATGAGATCCTGAAAGCTACTCACCTACTTGTTCATAAATGTGTTGAATCGTGACAACTGATACAGGACCATGCAAAGAGCAGAAGACCTCTCTTCCAAAAGCTCAGATACGGACTGTTTTACTATGTCTGTTCCAATCATAAACAAAGCATGAATTATTAAATAAAAGAAAGATACAAAAGCGCCTGAAACCTCACAGCAGTCTTTGTGTTTTGGACTGCGTCAGCGGGAGAGAGTGAGCTCTGTGTGGGGATTAAACCACCGCATGTCCCTACGATCAGTGGAAGGAAGACTCAGACAGAATTTCACACTGCTCCTGAAGAACTCATAAACACTCACGGGCCAACTCACAGTGCGAAGACTGCTGAAGGCGAAAACGAGAGCGTGTTTTCCAACCGTGTTTGAAAGTTCAAATCCCGCCCCTGTCCACGCCAGTCCGCGTGCAGCATCTATCTGTTCCGTATTGGCCAGTGCGCCGTGCAGAACACTGTACATTTGAATGCTTCTGAATATATATTTCACACAGTTTGAATGAAGTTAATTCCTAAATAATAACCGTAAGAACATATATAGTAATGTGTTTAACATGTATCTTGTTAAATTTACCCAAAATGGCAAAGTGACACCAAAATGATTTGGTTTCTACAAGAGATTAAAAGTAGTTTTTAAAGTTACCGAGAGATACACTGAACAATATGAATAATTGCCCCGTTATGTTTTATTTTGTATGTTATTACGCTAATGACTGTTGACGTATTCGTTGTGTTCAATCTTTGCCAGGTATCGCTGTTATGGCGCCACCTGGTGTTGTCACGGGATTATTGCATAGAACACAACTGCACGTGTTGCGCAGTCGATCGTTTTGCCAATACAGCAGTGCGAGAAAAAATGTGGGATGGCCGCTATCAAAAATCCCATTTAGATAGATTAGAGAAAGTTTAAAAGAGCAGTGTTGGAAATTTTTATTTTGATTAATTAAATTACAATTACTGTACACTTGGAGTTAAGAATAACAGTGCAGTCTACATACACAATGAAAACACATTCAAATATAATATGTACGCTATTTACCCTTTTTTATGGCACTTCAAAGTAATAGAAGTTGTGGACAACAAGTCGCCAAGAACGTATCTCCACTGTCATGTTAACATGAAAAAAATTGTGGTGCAACGATCCGGAAATTTGAGGCCGATACAGATCTCTTTTCACTAAGTTAGGCCAAGACCCACCTTTTTTTTAAGTGCCCTTTGCCACACTTTTGCAAGTTATATTGTGCAGTTATATGTTTATGCCCCACACAGTAAAATTACGGTAACACTTTACAAAAAGTACATTATTTAACAACATTACTGTAGTTAACATGAACTAATGAACTTAATGTAATAGTTAGTTACAACATATACTATTACATTTTTTAAATCAAAAGTTGTATAAATTAACATTAGTGCACTATGAGCTAACAATGAACAATTGTAAATTTATTAACTAACATAATGACTAAAGCTGTAAAAATATATTGTTCATTGTTTGTTCATGACACCTAATGCATTAACTAATGGTAACGAATGGAATCTTTTCTATAAAGTTACCAAAATTAGATTCAAATTACATACATTTTGAATTGCTAACATTTATTTATTTTTAAACAGTTTTGAATAGTTCTGTTGTCAAAATGTCATTGTGGCACACTGGCAACCAGTAAAAACCATGAGAGCATCACACACAGCAGAGATATTTTCAAAAATAAGAATAATATATTCATTACAATCACTAAAACTGTTCCAGTGAGAAATCATTAATATCTATGATTTGTTTACTGTATTTGGCATTGTGCTGTAAAACAAATCGGTAATTATTAAGCAAATGCATGAAGACCCAGTGCCGTAATGGTTCAAATGTAACTGCTGTGATTAGTGATATTGTGACCAACATTAATCTGATTTAAATTGGAATCCTCACAGAATAGTGCTGAGATGAGTGACTGATGATGAGCTATTGAGAGCACCTGGAGAGCTGCATGTTTGATTGTCACGGGAGTGAGCATATTGAAGGGAGTGAAGCTGAAAGTGCTCATGATCGCTCAACCCAACGTCTGAAAGATGATCTGGGGGTGCTTCAGCAAGGCTGGAATGGGGCAGATTCATCTTTGTGAAGGGCACATGAATCAAGACCTTACAGGCTTATACTTGAAGAATATTTACTTCCTTCTGCTCTGACAATGTTCCCCAACTCTCTGGATTGGGTTTTCCAGCAGGTAGGGATGGATTATGACTTGCAAAGGCCCTGGGCCAAATATCTCCAAGGGCCCCCCTCCACCCAAAAGTTGTTGAACTTGTGGTGTTCGTTGTTCATGCACAAAAGGGTTTTCGCGTGGGGGATCACCAAGCTAGATCGCACAACGTTAAAGCCCTGGGCCCTGCCAGGGCAGTCATGGGCCCCCTGGTAGACAGACGGTCGGTAATCCATCCCTGCCAGCAGGGAAATGCTCCATGCCACATAGCGAGGTCAATCAAGGGTTGGATGGAGGAGCATCAGATCAAGACCCTGTCATGGCCAGCCCAATCTCTAGACCTGAACCCCATTGAAAACCTCTGGAATGTGTTCAAGAGTAAGATGTATTATCATGAGCCATCAAACAAAGCCGAGCTGCTTGAATTTTTGCGCCAGACGTGGTATAAAGTCACCCAACAGCAATGTGAAAGACTGGCAGAGAACATGCCAAGACGCTTAAAAGCCGTGATTGAAAATCAGGGATATTCCACCAAATATTGATTTCTGAACTCTTTCTAAGTTAAAACATTAGTATTGTGTTGTTTAAAAATTTATATTAACTTGTTTTCTTTGCATTATTTTTTATTTTTTTGGCCAGTTGTCTTTTTCTGCAAATAATTGCTCTAAATGAGAATTTGGGAGAAATGTTGTCAGTACTTTAAAGAATAAAACTAAAATGTTTAATTTACTCAAACACATACCTATAAATAGTAAATCCAGAGAAACTGATAATTTTGCAGTGATGTTTCCAGAGCTGTAGTTGTTTAGTGTGATTTCACTATTAGGGTGATCTGTGTCACCTTCAGTCAAGTTGGACCCTGTATCTCAGATCTCCTCTCTCAGAACTGAAGTACATGCATATATGCATTTCTGTGTTGAATTAAGTTTATTTTATGATTCACCTAGATCCAGTTATAATTTTATTTTATCTGTTATTGTATAATCTAAATTTGAGTCAATTTAATTAATATTAAGTAGAACAATAATAAATCGCAATTCTTTGAGTTGAGTTTAGTCTTCTTGCATCTAGTTACCTTAACTTAAATAGTTACATTCATTCTATATAAACACCAAGTTAATTACACAAGTTTTGAAGATGCCATAACTCAATTAATTGAGGGAACAGGTTTACTCAATCAATTGAGTAAAGTCAACTAATTTGTGTTTTCAGTGTAATACCAGGTAATTACAAAAAATGTTGTCCTTAAAAGACCTAAAAATGAACATGCTACATTGTATCAGGGTCATGTATCATACTTGACACTCCAGGAACTACTTAATAACTATTAACTACTTTGTACTAACACCATCTACCCTTCTTAAAAATCTCTTCTTGTTTGTTTTACTTGACTGGTTGTAGATTACACAAAAATACATGTCCTGACTTCAAAAGTGTACTCAAAATACTGGGGCAATTAAAATGGTAAGTATACTAATACTCCATTAGTGTCATGAATGTGTTTGAATCATAAAAAGTCACAAATGCAAAGATAAAATGATATTTGTTATTTTTGAATAAGCAGAACTGTTGACATTTAATGACATCTGCTTTGTCTCCTGTTTCTTTGCCAGGTGAAGCTCCCAGCAATGGCTTGTTAACGGAATCAATATATCTATAAAAATAAAAAAATAAACCAATGTGCAGACAGATTCCATTATTGTCAATAAGGTTTTATTTAATTATTAGCTGAGATTCTCCTCTGAAGACTTGTGTATTCATGTGGCACAAAAAAGGCATTACTTCAGCACAATGCCCACCTGAAATATGGAATAACATCAGTTTTTAGCCATTTCATTTGCCTTTTTTCCATTCTGCCATCAAAACCTGTATGTTTAAACAATGTTTGATCACCTTGTCTGCTGCTATGTCAGGGCATCTCCAGTTGTAGAGGTAATATTGCTTGCATACATCTCCCATTCTGAACTTAAGTGGCTCCAAATATGCTTTATTATCCATTACATCCAGTGTAGTGAACACATCAAACCCTGTCTGAACAGATTCAGAGAAAAGGAGAGACAGAGTAAGAGGATTCAAGAGACAAATACACACACATTTAAAAGAAGGTGACATAAATAGAATACACGGCTATAGATGATATGTAGAATGGTTATCAAAATATTAATACATTTTATTACATTTTTGTATAAAAACATATAAAAATGTTTGTTGTTGTTGGGTTTTGGTAAGATAACATGCTTTTAAATAAGCAAACATAACTTCATGTGACAGGTAATCAATATGATAATGTAATAAATATGTAATCATGTAATCCATAAAAAGTAACTGTAATCTGATTATGTATATATATTTAAACTGTAATGCAGTCTAATTCCAAGTACTTGACTTTTATGATCTGATTATGTTATCCATATTACATGTAGTCCCTTACTATCCAACACTGCAAATGAGGCAGTTCATCATTGTACTGCTACAGTCAGCAGTATTGTGACGATACACAATGTCCTTTGACTTACTGCTTTACAGATGATAAGGATGTCCTCCATTAACTGCAGCAGTGGGGTGGCCGTGCTGATGCAGTAGAGAACACAGGCTGCCTTCAGGCTCTTATGCACAGGGTGGTTCAGAACCGTAGAAGAAAGTGTGTAGAAACTCACCATGTCAGTAACAGTACAATCCATGCTCTGCTAAAACACATGGAAAGTGTTAATGGAAGATATGGAATCTGAATAATACAGATGTGTCCTCTCCAGCAAAGTGTAAGCAGCCCATCTACACTACCTGTTTCATTCACTTTTAGAAAATGTCTATGCCATGTACAGTGGACCACATGTCACAATGTCACAGTTGGAAATGTATGAATCAGTGGTGTAGTAGTGTCTGAAGAGGTGGGAATAATGTGAATTTATGAAAGAAAAGAGATTCATTTTTATGAGTGACTTAAGTGTCTAAATGTGTACGATTACTTTGTGGGGCCACTGTAGATATAGTTGCATTAACATTTGGTGAAAGTGGTCCAATCAGATTCAAACATACAGATGGGAAGGGGTTTACTTCTTATCCATCAGTTTGGCTTGCTGGATTGAGTTATGTCATCATACTGACCTCCACCACATATGTGTCTATTACACCATCTTGTGGCAAAAGCCAGTGTTGGACATCTTCCTGGGTCAGAACAGGAGAGAGATGAAAAGTCTGTAAATGTTCTCTCAAAAGACAGTGAACCACGGGCACATCCTCCACAGTCATGGGGCGAAGGCCTACGGTTTTTGTTGTCTGTTGTTATATAGCAAATAGAAAAGAGATGACATTAGGAGAAGTACAAATAAAAAAGTCCTAGGAGCTCTTTATCAGAATTTGTCATGCTACATTTGGCCCATGGGAGGGTGTTCTGACCTGAGGAAGCTTGTTTAGCTTGAGGGCCCGTTGGAAGGTCATGTTACGAGTGAGAGAGGAGAAATTCAGCTCAATCAGCTTCCGTGGGTTCAGAGATCTGTGCCAGTACCTTAAAACAACCATAGAGAGAAATATGGAATTTAGTTTGAATGAAGCAATAGAAAAGGAAAGCTTGTCAAGACAAAAGACTTAGTTTAGGCTGAGTTTAAAGAAGCACGAAAAATATATTTTAAGGTCTATGCAGCATTAAGAGTTGGATTAGGATTAGGTGCGTCGGTAGAGAGGTACAGGGATGGATGGATGGATGGATGGATGGATGTGGCGGTTTGGCAGAATGATGTGGGTGTTTGGCAGAATGAGAAAGAATACCATATGTGACATCATACCTACAGCTAGCGATGGGTTTTGGTAAGAATGTACTGGCACTGTAGACTGCTTGAAATACACCCTGTTGGTGGACGCATCTGGTGATTTCTTTGATCAGGACTGGTGCCATTCTCTTAAAGCGTAGTTTTTTGTGCACACACAGGAAGTTCACCTCCACCATCTTTATCGCTCTGTGGAGAACACAAATTTGTTATTTGCATCATCCAAAAATGTATCTAAATCATACTAACAACTGAGAAAAAGTAACCAACTTACGTGTCAAATAGTTTAATTGTTGCAGGAATGGCACTTATGAATCCAACTAGCTTTTGACTGGCATTTACCCGGACTCCACAATGCCATTGTGATTGCCAACCAGGGGGGCACAGAGCCCTGCATTTAGTGTATGAAAGATAAAGAGGAATGATAGGGGTCACATTTATAGTTGATTGTGCCATAATTGGCTGTCACTGAAATAATATAGAGCTGCACCGTATTTTCTTATGGATACTATACACACCAAAGCAAGAACTGTGGAGAGTAGTGCAAGCGAAGTGTGTTGTCATCTTCCTCTGTATAATTTTTGTTTAGAAATTCACACAGTTCCCTCAGCTACAAATACATAGAAGAGACAGATAAGGAGGAAGTTAGAGGATTGAAGACAAGACAGTCTTTTAATATATAAACCTTCCTTGAATGGTCAGTTTGAGAGAGGGTAATCATCTAATTACCCTCATGTTTTTCCAAACCCGTTTGACTTTCTGTCTTCCGTGCAACACATAAGGAGATGTAGAATGACAGCCTCAGTCACCATTCACTTTCATTGTATCGTTTTCCAAACAATACAAGTGAATGGTGACTGAGACTGAACATTATGTCTAACATCTCCTTTTGTGTTGCACTTAAGACAGAAGGTCATACGGGGTGTTTGGCACAACATGAGGGTGAGTAAATGTTGACTATGTACTCTCTTTAATACGTCGTTCCACTCACCTGCTCCTGGTTGTCCAGGTCGAGTTTGTCCCAGATGAAGCCCTTTGGAAGAGAGTATGGCTCCTCTCGAACACTGGGCCTCTCCGATTCTATGGCTCCTTGCAATGTCACTTTCTCATCTTGAAAAGATTGAATGCTGTTTTTAAAGAAAGCCCTGAGCCATCTGAACTGAACTGAATCTGAACGTGGAGATTTTCAATAAATTTACCAAGTAAAATCAAAAGATACATAAATACAATAAATATGTATTGTCATGAAAATTAATAGCTTAATGGACCATAGTCCAGCTTAATAGACTGTCGCTTTATGGCATTATAATAGTATTAAATGTTGTGAAGGAATGCATATCATGCGAGAGTGCAAATCTCTCTGAACGTGCACATTCAGATGTATGCTGCTCTATTTAATCTCACTTCTCACACTCATAGATTGCATTTTGAAGCTCAAAACGTGTCCTGTGCGTTCGCAAATCTATTACACAGCTCTGTCTCTGTTCAACCGTCAATGTTGTGATGCGAGTTTATCACAAACATAGGCTATGTAATTCCATTGTCATTATGGCAAGTATGTATTTTTAATAAGCAGTCTTGTAATATTTGTTAGTGGGTGGGCTTACTGTTTAAGACTTTAAAATCCTCTGCTCTAAAGCATGAATTTTGCTACATTCGAAGTGCCCTGTAAAGGCGTCATCAGTGGCGGTTAGCAGCACACAGACAGCCAGGCACACTACACAGATGTAGGGAGAGAGTGCGTTATTGTTCTAAAAAGCATTTGATTGGACAAACTGTCTCAGCAACGTTGTGACATCAAGAATTTTACTGAGTCTATTTACCTAGAAGAAAGACCAATAGATGTATGACAATAGTTCTTGTTGCAATTGTGGAGTTCTTTGTTTTTGTTCCTGCTTTCTCTCTCCCTCTTGAAGGCTAATAAACACCAGGTGTCTGTAAGAATCAGTCCTTTGCTGGGATTGGTTGGTGGGGAGAGGGAAGCAGGATAAATCCCGGACGAGCCCCCAATTGTTAATAGGATAAAGCCCTGCAGATCCCACTGCAAGGACGCTTCACTTCCCTTGTTCCAGATAGTTGTTGCTGCATATTGTTTTAGCTGATAACACTTGTAGTTGAAGGTCATTGTTGTAAGTTACCATATTTCTTGTGGATTGAAGGGGATCTCATTCACTTAAATTGTTAAACAGTTCCTTATTCTTTTTGTAAATATTGTAAATTGTAAATTAATGTAGGGAAGTAGTAGGGAGGTGGGTGCCATTTTGTTCAATATTTTGTCTTTTTCTCCTGTTTTTATCTAGTGAGAGCTAGGGTAAAATTATATTTATTTGTATTTTCTTTAGTAGTTAAGTTAGCTTTTACTCTCTGCTAGTATTTCACTTTTGTTTGTTGTTATGTCTTTTCCCACACCTTAAGCCTTTTGGGACTCCCATTTTCTGTTTCTTTAATAAAATTATTCTTTGATTGTCTGAAATTGATTGATTTTTAAGAGTTTGGACGAGAGAAGGGAACCCAAACCTTTTATCCCTGTACTGGGGCAGGATGTAGCACTGCTGAAATGTTTAGATGTACACTATCATATAGATGACCTGAAATCTACTAGACATGGGTTAAAAGTACCTAAACCTTTATTTTGATTTCATGGGACTTTAAATGTTAAGTCAAGTTCTGAACTCTCTGAATCAATACTCACAGTTTGCTTTGTTTCCGGTAATGCTATATGCGGCATACTGTACCTATTTTAGGGACTGGCTGGGTATCCCAAAATCGGTATGTGTATCTATGAGCCTCCTGGAGGTTCTTTGGAGGCCCCTGGCCAAGAGAAAAGAGATGCAGAGCTTTCTGTATCTCTTGTTGCTTCTCCTCTGAAAGTGAGTCCAGCTGGGAACCAGGGAGATCAGAAGACAGGCACGCTCAACTGATATGAAATGGATTGTGGTAATTGTATGTAGCTAATATTTTTGACATAATATTGCATATATATACTGTATAAAATAATTGGACAACAAAATGTACAGTTTTCGTTACCATTTCAAAAGGGTTCCTCGGCCCCTCTTTAGCCCATGGTTGGCCTTTGTTTTTCTTTGCTTTCTTCTTGGTTTCAGCTCCTCTGTCTTCCTCTAAGCTCTTTTCACTGTATGAAAACAACATAAAATATAAAATCCACCAAAAACACAAATGGAAAAAAGTGAGAATGAATAGATGGATCACTTACAGACTTTTCTCCTCAGCCATATTATGTGTTTTTGGGCATTGGAGCAGCCAGTGATGCAACCTTTCAGCTCTGAAATTTCGGGTGTTTGTGGTGTAGGAGCTTATCTTAGTGTGCAGTTAGGGCAGGAGGGAGACACCCATCCACCATCATCAGCATCCACCAATCCCCTGCCCTCCACACCCTAAAAAAATAATCTTTTATCTCTGCACACCACTGCAGTCCAGGGTTGGACAAAATTCAGGATTTAAGAATTGGCTCACTTTTAATGCATGAGTTAGAATTTGCATTGAATTATCCATGCCATACAGCAGATTGAACTGGAATTTGAAGTGGAATGACAGGAAGATGAATTTACTGAATTGCAATTCCAAGAAAATCAACAAATGGAATGACATTCTGTTAAATGAAATGTCCATTTCATAATTTGCCACAAAACAACATAAATAATACTACAAAAAAACTAAAATTCTATGAATTCTTAACAACTATTTACATTCCCCAATATGTTCCCATACAATCTCAAATCTATAGATTTTTAAGAAAAATAAGTTCCAGGTGTTATGAGCCCAAAACATTACAAGACAACTTGTTTTTTCCTGTAATGACAACATTAGGGTGAACAGAGTTTAATTTAATTGGCTGAATTTAATTTCTAATTAATTTGTTAGTTTGTGTTATCTATTGTATTTAACTAATGGTAATGAATGGAAACTTATTGTAAAGTGTTAACACTATAAAAAAAGCTTTTTAAATTTAATTAAAATTTTTCCAAATAATTCTGTAGTCTCAAGACAGGTGGATGAAAAATGCCTTGATTAATAGCATATACACTATAATATATATATATATATATATATATATATATATATATATATATATATATATATACTCACTGAGCACTTTATTAGAAACACTATGGTCTTAATAAAGTGCCTGACATGGTCTTTTGCTGTTGTAGTACATCCACCTCAAGGTTAGACGAGTTGTGCTTTCTGAGATGCTGTTCTGCTCTGTTACTTCCGTAGCTTTTCTTTCAGCTCGAACCAGTCTGGCCATTCTCCGTTGACCTCTCTCATCAACAAGGCATTTCAGTCTGCAGAACTGCCACTCACTGGAAGTTTTTTTTTTTTTGGCACCATTCTGAGTAAACTCTTGAGACTGCTGTGCGTGAAAATCCCAGGAGATCAGCAGTTACAGAAATACTCAAACCAACACGTCTGGCACCAACAATCATGCCACGGTCAAAAAATGTTTTTCCCCATTCTTATGGTTGATGTGAACATTAACTGAAGCCCCTGACCTGTATCTGAATGATTTTATGCATTGCACTGCTGCCACACAAATGGCTGATTAGATAATCAAATGAATAAGTAGGTGTGCAAGTGTTCATAAAGTGGTCGGTGGGTGTAAATACTGAAATAGGCCTCAGGGCCGTGGCAAGTGATTCTTGGCTTCCTGATTGTATATTGCCCATGGACACTTTCATATGAAAAAATACAGTTTAAAATTTGTTGTGGACCACCCTGGAATAGTGGGCCCCTAGAATCATTACCACATTTCACCCCATTAGCTATGGCCCTGACAGATAAATGTCTTAAAGGGACTTCAGCCTTAAAGGGATAGTTCACTCAAATATTAAAATTCTTTAACTATTTACTCACCTAATGTTGATTTAAACCCACATGAAAAAATTTCTTCTGTGGAATGCAAAGGGAGATGTTAGGCAGAATTTTAGCCTCAGTCACTTTCATTATATGGAAGAACAATGTAATGAATGTGAATTGTGACCTAGGCTGTTATTTTGCTCAACATCTTCTTTTGTGTTCCATGGAAATAAATTAGTCAAGCGGGATTGAAACAACATGATGGTGAGTAAATGATGGTGACAGAATTGTCCTTTTGGGGTGGACTATCCCTTAATACACACAAGAAAGCATTTCAACTACATGTTGAATGAAGTAGTTAACACATTTTGTAAATTAAAATACTTTAATCATTATCACTTTCACAGAAAAACACAGACAGATGATAAGCAATTTTAAATGTTATAATATTACATTTGCATACAGCATCTGTTTGTGTGATATGTAATGCATACTGTGTTTATGAGCAAAAATAATGACTACTAGCACCAAAACCTTGCGCAATATTTGCTTCATTACACTTGCCATGGCTTAAATACATCAGAATACTGAGATTAATTTTCCCTTTAATTGGCTGTGTAAAAGAGCACCTGGTAATTCCCTTCATGGGTGGTATGATCATATCGGCTCATCAGATTAGGCAACACATAAACATCCCAAAGTAAACAGATCACAACATATTTAAGTATTTATAATTAGACAAAACTGTGGCTAAAAATACAACTAGAGATTTAGAAAAATCCTAAGAAATCCACTGTTCTACATATAAATGACAAATATTGAAATCTGAATATGAGAATCTGACTAAATAACTGTTAAATGTGTAAATGTTTCAACATGAATAATATATTAAAGGGTTTTTACAGCTTTTAACATGACATGATCTAAAAAAAAAAAAAAAATATTAAATGAAATGAAGATAAAATATACCACTAAAGATAAAGATAAAAATACTCTCAATTTATTTTCTGTTCTTTGCATATCTTTCTGTTGACGTCTAAGTGCAGTAGTTTTAGTGAGCTCTGTTCTTCCTGACTATGAGGAGTGGACTCGCTCATCGATTGTAAACAACTTTTGGCATCCTTAATATCGGAGTCACTTCTTTTAGCTGCATAGAAAACAAGGCCTACAATATAAACTAGAAACATGCTACATAACATGGGCAGGTGCAAAGACCATATCATACCAAATGTATTGCTTTATCGTTTTAAAAACACATTACTTAACAGCATAGAGAGATCTTAACCTCTTTGTTTTTACATCAGAAATGGCTTCTGCGCATACACACACACACACACAGTATCTCACAAAAGTGAGTACACCCCTCACATTTTTGTAAATATTTGATTATATCGTTTCATGTGACAACACTGAAGAAATGACACTTTGCTACAATGTAAAGTAGTGAGAGTACAGCTTGTATAACAGTGTAAATTTCCTGTCCCCTCAAAATAACTCCACACAGCCATTAATGTCTAAACTGCTGGCAACAAAAGTGAGTACACCCCTACATGAAAATGTCCAAATTGGCCCAAAATGTCAATATTTTGTGTGGCCACCATTATTTTCCAGCACTGCTTTAACCCTCTTGGGCATGGAGTTCACCAGAGCTTCACAGGTTGCCACTGGAGTCCTCTTCCACTCCTCCATGATGACATCACGGAGCTGGTGGATGTTAGAGACCTTGTGCTCCTCCACCTTCCGTTTGAGGATGGCCCACAGATGCTCAATAGGTTTAGGTCTGGAGACATGCTTGGCCAGTCCATCACCTTCACCCTCATCTTCTTTAGCAAGGCAGTGGTCATCTTGGAGGTGTGTTTGTGGTCGTTATCATGCTGGAATACTGCCCTGCGGCCCAGTCTCTGAAGGGAGGGGATCATGCTCTGCTTTAGTATTTCACAGTACATGTTGGCATTCATGGTTCCCTCAATGAACTGTAGTTCCCCAGTGCTGGCAGCACTCATGCATCCCCAGACCATGGCACTCCCACCACCATGCTTGACTAGGCAAGACACACTTGTCTTTGTACTCCTCACCTGGTTTCTGCCACACACGCTCGACACCATCTGAACCAAATAAGTTTATCTTGGTCTCATCAGACCACAGGACATGAGCACTGACAGGCTGACCCCCCCCCCACCCCCCCCCACCCCTTCAACCTCTGCACCAATGCTGGCAGCACTCATACATCTATTTCCCAAAGACAACCTCTGGATATGACGCAGAGCACGTGCACTCAACTTCTTTGGTCGACCATGGCGAGGCCTGTTCTGAGTGGAACCTGTCCTGTTAAACTGCTGTATGGTCTTTGCCAAGACCCTGACACTGAGCTGCATCACAGTGTCAGGGTCTTGGCCATCTTTATGTAGACCAACAATTCTTCTTTTCAGATCCTCAGAGAGTTCTTTGCCATGAGGTGCCATGTTGAACTTCCAGTGACCAGTATGAGGGAGTGCGAGAGCGATGACACCAAATTTAACACACCTGCTCCCCATTCACACCTGAGACCTTCTAACACTAATGAATCACATGACACCGGGGAGGGAAAATGGCTAATTGGGCCCAATTTGGACATTTTCACTTGGGGGTGTACTCGCTTTTGTTGCCAGCGGTTTAGACATTAATGGCTGTGTGGAGTTATTTTGAGGGGACAGGAAATTTACACTGTTATACAAGCTGTACTCTCACTACTTTACATTAATAAAGTAGTTGTTGTGTAATTTCTTCAGTGTTGTCACATGAAAAGATATAATCAAATATTTACAAAAATGTGAGGGGTGTACTCACTTTTGTAAGATACTAATATATATATATATTAATATATATATCTCTTTTGGAAAAAAGTCACCACCTCTATAGAGATCACACACCTTTTGACCAAAGAATTTCTATGACTTTTCCATGATTTTTCTGGTTGTTTGTGATTAATGCATAATGTACTAGATAATGTTTTTTTTTTTAAAACCATTTTAAACAGATTGCATTGACAAAAGGTGATGTCTTTCTAAAGAAATGAGCATAACAAGAAACATCTGCAGAATATTCAATATATACATTTTCATGACTTTTGCATGACATTTAGTTCCATAATTTGTCCAGGTCTTAAAAGTTAATTCTCTGATATTTCCAGGGTTTCAATGACTGTGGGAACTCTGTGTGTATTACAGGTTCATAAGGCAGTCATCAATACATTTGATAATATTTGTCACTGCACATGCAGGCAGTGTAACGGTATAAGAAATCCCATACTAAGTGGGGAATATTTTGAGTCTGAAATTTGGCAGAAACTGTGCTGCCTTCCCAGACAGGCCACAAGACAAGTGCTTAAAATGCATGCTTTATTCTTCGGCTTTATGTGTGGCTTTTTGTCTGGTCGGGCTGCTGTAGCCGGGGGTAATTTTAACATGAATAAAGAGACTGGAGGGAGACATGCTCGACCCATCGGCCTTCAGCAGACGTACATGTCTATAACCTGCAGGACAGATATTAAAGAATGAGCTTGTGCATTTAAAACAGAAAAGTTTGTTTTAATAGCAACAAAAATAGTAATAGTATTTATTCACGAACAGCTGCATACCTGTACGCATACTTGTGAAAGGAAGAGTAAACTGGCCCAGGAAGTCATTTTTTGTGGCGTAGTCATGGTCCTCCACCTTAAAGCGCACTAAAACCAGCTCTGGGACATGTAGTATGAACTTGAAGGTGCAATCCCATCTGGGGTTAAAGCCTGATGGATGGTGGGAGAAAATGTTTTTATTATATTGCTCCTCAGAGTAAAGAATGTGAGGAATACACACAAAGGGTTTAAAAGATCTGCCTGATGATCATAACTGATGTACCATTATTGTCAATGCGGTGGGTCTTCTTTTTATTGGTGTCTATGGGAGCCCCATAAGTCTCAACCCATACAATGGGGTCCACAATGGAGCTGAGCTTCTCTTTGTCAGGTTTAGGGAGCTGCTGGGCAGATATCACCTAAGAGAGGAGACAGATGTGAGTGAATGAAGTTACAAACAGCGCTATAGAAGTGTTCATATGTAAATGTTATTGTAAGTCTAAATGTGCTTACAATTCTGAAGTACAAGTACGCATCAATGTAAGTTTAAAAGGAATAGATCCCTAGAAATTACAATTATTAACTCATGTCGTTCCAAACCAGTGTGATTTTCTTTCTTACATAAAAAACAAAACAAATTCTAAAAATATTCACACATCTTTTTGCCACAAAATGAAAGTAAATAGTGACTCCAGGCCTTCAAACTCCATAAAGGACATATATCACCATAAAACCACATGTTTGGTCATAAGATGCACAATAACCAATGAGGTTTGATGTTACTGACGTGTACTATATACAGGAGTTGATCAATGACTTGAGTGAAAAGAAACTTACATTTTGTCCATATCATCATACAAAGTGATCAGATAGCTTCAGAAGACTTGGAAAATAATAATCAAATTGACTACTTTTACTGTGGTTTTTATGTTCTATATGGACCTTTACAGCCTGGAGTCAGTATTCAGTTTAATTATAGGGCATTATGACATGTGAAGATTAAAACACACACACACACACACACACACACACACACACACACACACACACACACACACAAATTAAAAATACAGTTAGGAGCAACATTATGAGTAATTAATTAAGGTTACATTAACGGGTGATCCATTCCTTTCAAGTCTGCCGGAAGATGAAATAGATTGTATGTAGAAACATTGAAAACACATATGGAAACAGAATATTCAATACAAATATAATGTAGGACGGGACTTGATATAATTAATCTGAAAAGTGGGTGTTCCATAACACAATAGTGGAGATTAATTTATCATTTACAACATAACAGTATCATACTGTAGTAGATACAGTATGTGAAACACTGTAACACATTAGAGTTAAAGGGATAGTTCCCCCAAAAATGAAAATTCTCTCATAATTTACTTTCCCACATGCCAATGACTTTTTCTTAGGCAGAACACAAACATAGATTTTTTGAAAAATATCTCAGCTCTGTAGGTCCAAAATTTTGAAAGTCCAAAAAGCACATAAAGGTAGCATAAAAGTAATCCATATGACCCCAGTGGTTAAATCCATATTTTAGGTATATGATAGGTGTGGGTTAGCAACATTTACATATTTAAATACTTTACAATAAATTCTCCTCCCTGTCCAGTAGGTGGCAATATTCACAAAGCATGCATATTGAAACAAAAGAATAATGTGAAAGTGGGGATTGATTGTAAAAAAAACATCTGTTTCTTACCCAGACCTATAATATCACTTCTGAAGGCATGGATTTAACCACTGGAGTATTCCAAATTATTTGAATGCTGCATTTGTGCTTTTTGGACCTTAATTTTGGGACCCCTTCGCTTGCATTGTGAGGAACTACAGAGCTGAGATTTTCTTCCAAAAAAGAAAGTATTAAACATCTCGGATGGTATGAGGGTTGAGTAAATGATGAGAATTTTCATTTTTGGTTGAACTATCCCATTAAGCATCAAAATCTTTCTAACAGAAATCAGAGATAATAATCCTTCTTAATAATTTTGGGGGTTGGTTGTCATAAAGAGCTCCGTGTTGTTTGCTTTACCTTGATGGTGAGCAGGGTTGGGTTGTGGCCAGGCCCTCCACCAGTGTTCTCAGGGTTAAACTCTGAATCAGGCTGGCACATAAAGCTTGGTTTTAGCACGTAGCCACAGCGTCCGTTTGGTAAAAAACGACCTCCGTTTAGATCCATCTCTTCACAGTGAGTTTGAAAGTTCAATGCCACTGCAAAATAATTGTTCTGTTAGCGATAAATGTGTATTATGGGACTTGCATGATTACTTATTTTACAAGTCGACTGGTAAAAGTAGCTGACAAATCAGCAGGCCCCACTCGCTTATAGTTCCTTTCAGCCTCTGGGCAGCACTGGATTAATTTCAGGGCGCTTCATAAGAAAATGTACCTTAATGTGAACACTTTAAATGGCCACATTAACATGCTCCGATCATAAAGTTGACCTAATTTTCACTTTCACTTGTATCTAAATTGCAAACACATGAATAAATGTGCAATAACACAGGGACACAGTTTGTGGACAGAGGAATTTTCCTTCTGCTGTCACCAGTGCTTGTACTCCCTATACGCAAACTACACAAGTTGCGTAAGGTCTCTGAACCGCCAATACATGTGAATGGTGACCAGAGCTTTGAAGCAACTAAAATCTCATAAAGACCACATAAAATTAATCCATTAAACTCCAGTGGTTGAACCCATGTCTTATGAAGTGATATGATAGGTGTGTTGAGATCAATGTTAAAGACCTTTTTTTACCATTGATCTCAGCTTTCACATCCACAATTATTTATAGTAAAATAGGACTTAAACATTGATCTGTTTCACACCCACACCAATTTTATAGCTTCAAAGAAATATATTTACACACTGGAGTTATATGGATAACATTTATGTTGCCTTTGTGTGATTTTTGGAGCTTCAAATGTCTGGTCACCATTCACTTGCATAGTAAGGACCATCAGAGCTGAGATATTCTTCTAAGAATCTTTCTTTGTGTCCGGCAGAAGAAAGTCATACACATCTCGGATGGCATGAGGGTGAGTAAATGCTGAGAGAAGAATATTAATGTTTGTGTGAACTATCCCTTTAAGAACAGGGCCCAAACTATACAGTTAAATAGCTATTCTTCATTTAACATATTTAATAAATCAACACAACCAAAACTGAAGTCAACTTTAAAGTTAGATCTTAAGAAATGATATTGACATTGTTCAAATGAAGATTGCTTTTATTTGTAAAATCTATATTTTTACCCATCCCTAAATACTGCATGTGTCATGAGTGTACATCAAGGCATGCAAAATCAAAGTTTTGCTTAGGACTGTCTGCCACCATATAGAACAAGTGCTACTATTGAAGTCATATGACCCACGACTCCCAGCGAGTCGACTTATGAAATAGCGATGGACATACAGTAATCTGCAGGATTTTTCCCTTTTCTTTATTTCAATGATGTTTACCCAGCTGACAGCCAGCGTTCCACATGTCTTGAGGGTTGTAGTTGGAGGATTGCACCCGCTGACCAGATGGGTAGATTCTGCTCAACTGCTTGCTGTTGTGACGCACAAAGAACTTCCCTATAAATGAGAGAGAAATTTAACACAGACCAACTCAAATAAACACTCAATTCAGTTATTCAGTATTTGATACACTGTGTGCAGTACTTGGCTTGATTCAGAGTACAGTAATGACTATTATAATTGTGGTATAAATAATGTAGACACAAGGTTTGAGGTCTGTATTTAAAGGTGAAGCGTGTCATTTTTTTGTTGCAATACTTTTACCTTTG
Organism: Moxostoma hubbsi; assembly: GCA_032164185.1. Classification (NCBI taxonomy): domain Eukaryota; kingdom Metazoa; phylum Chordata; class Actinopteri; order Cypriniformes; family Catostomidae; genus Moxostoma; species Moxostoma hubbsi. Next base: position 23,741,079 of record JAVLUX010000035.1, read on the forward strand.
TGTTTATAAAAAACACGCACACCAAAGTAAAGTTTTGAAGGTGCGGAGTTCAAAAAGTAGTCTAAATTCAGAAAACAGCTTGCACACATACTTCTTGCTCCAAAAATATCTTTAATAATAACAACTGTGGTTTATATTTCGACCCACACAAGAAAGACTCTTAAAGGTGCATATACAATATTTTTCTTATTTAAAAAGTTTTACTTCTAAGGAAATGAATTGTAATTTTGCAACATAACTATGTATAAAATCATGACCAATCATGTGTGATGAAGAGTTCAGTCATATCAGTAACCTTAGCTCTTAGATTCAACATGGTACAGCCTTATGGGAACAGCAATGTTAGAATCACATGACCAATTTAATCTCAGTAACTGCCCTGTTATTGGACACTTTCATGGATTCAATTAATCCAGACTTACTGTGCATAATGAATTACAGCAATGGCCTTATTTACTGAAAACTATGGCATTTGAATAATGCATCTAGGCCACTAGGTGTCAGTGTAAGCTATATTTCAACATACTTAAAAATATTGCTGAGTGCACCATTAATGTGGATGAAATAAGTACGCCATTTGTAGGTTGACTTGCCAGAAATGTTTTAACAGAGTGGCTATGTTGCGCTTTCAAAACATTGCTTTGTGTGTTTGAGCATCCCGGCCAGCCCGACACAACACTGTCTCTACTCAACAGGCTTGAGTTTGAGACGAGACTATCTGTTTGACTGACCAAAGGAGGAAATGTTCAGGGAACCTGTCTGAAAACATTTCAAACGTCATTATTTTTGCGATTCCATTTGATGCCACTAGTGGTGCATAAATTACACACTTTAAGAAAAAAATGCATTTACAGTTAGACAAACACAACCAAACATGCACTTGAAAACAATACCTGACTCTTTGATAAGTTTCAATGCATCACTCTCAGAGAAAGAGGACATCTCATTGGGAGGTTTCTTGGCAAATTGATCAAATCCTTTGAAGGAAACACCGCAGGTATACACCACCAGATCAGACAGCTCTGGACTAAACTTAGAAACCTTTTTAGGAAAAGTACAAAGACGCTGGAGAGCAATACAAACCAGAGATATACACCAACACATGCATGCAAACACACAGAGACAGACGCACAGAAAAACACAAAACACGTTGAGACAAAATGGACATGCACAAAAACGGTGAAAACAAACACTAATGTATCTACTGATGGATAGATACTTTTGAAATCATCTTATACACCGATAAGCCACAACATTAAAACCACCTGCCTAATATTGTGTAGGTTCCCCCCGTGCCCCCAAAACAGCGCCAAACCACATCTCAGATTAGATATTCTTCTCACTGCAATTGTACAGATGCTTATCTGAGTTATCGTAGACTTTGTCAGTTCGAACCAGTCTGGCCATTCTCTGTTGACCTCTATCATCAACAAGACATTTCCATCCACAGAACTGCCACTCACTGGAGCCTGATGTGTGTGAAAATCCCAGGAGATCAGCAGTTACAGAAATACTCAAGCCAACCCATCTGGCAACAAAAATCATGCCACGGTCGAAATAATTGAGATAAAAAAAATGTATCCATTCTGATGGTTGATGTGAACATTAACTGAAGATATGCATGGTTTTAATCACATGGATGATTGTTGGTGCCAGGTGGGCTAGGTTGTGTATTTCTATAACTGTTGATCTCCTGGGATTTCACACAACAGTCTCTAGAATTTACTCAGAATGGTGCCAAAACCAAAAATCACCTTGTTGATGAGGGGTCAACAGAGAATGACCAGACTGTTTTGAAATGACAAAGTCTATGGTAGCTCAGATAACCACTCGGTACAATTGTGGTGAGAAGAACAGTGCTGTTTGGAGCCATTTTGGCTGCAAGAGGGGGACCTACACAATATAAGGCAGGTGGTTTTAATGTTGTGGCTGATCGTTGTATGCAAGTAGCTGACATAACATATCAAGCACTGACAGTCCTGCAGTGTGGCGATACTTAACTACATTAAAACAACATTTGCATTCAGTCCTCATATTATTGGAATGTTCTGGGTTCAATAGTTCCACGTAAGCACTGGAACGTCCATAAATCCCTGCTTTCATGACAGTGTTGTGTTAACGCGTATATAGTTACATGATGCAGTTACATACTGTCACCACAATTTCTGTTTTTGTTTTTAAAAGAGGGATGAGATTAAACACTTTTTGTGGTAATCACCATTATGCCACAAATGCTGTCAGTTGAGATTAATTTACACTGGACGTAGAACATTCCTAATTGGACACCTATGTGGACACTTAATTGGACACCTATGTGGAATATTTGTACATTTTTTAAACTCATTTGTCACACTGCAGGTCTATTGTATACCTGCACAAATTTACTAACAAATTTCAAACTACTTAGACAATAAATGGAACTGGACAGAACAGTAAAAAGCACAGGACAGAAAGTGCATGTTAAAAATGGTTTCTGTATGTTGATAAAGGTTTGGATCAGGGATACTCAAATTACTGGAAGGCTCTTGTGATGTCAGTATGTGCATATCCTAATGCCTTCCTTCGTGACTAGTAAAAATATTATTAATAGTTTGTCAATTAATCTGAATAATTAACAAATTAAGTGTAATTTGAAACTAACTTTTACACCCACTTTTACAATGCAAGCGAGCGATATGACAAAACTAGAAAACTTCCATTTTAAGCACTTGAAATGTAGTCAGCTTCATTGATTGTCTACTGTTAGTGAAGATGCGGCGGTGTTATAATCAACATGCTTGCATAAAGGGGTCATGAAATGGAGAATTTAATTTCTTTATATTAAGACAAATAAGAGGTAACTGTATTATAAAAACAATGTAAATTTCCCTCCCCAGTCTAAAAAGAGCATGTATCATTGCCACCCTGCTGAAACGTCTCTTTTTGAAATCTGTTGGTTTGTGACATCATGAAACATCGCTCATTTGTATTTACACATTCCACAACATGCGTCATCGCACCCTTGGCCCCGCCCACTGGTGCGCAGTTTGAGAGGGGAGGCCTTGTATGGCTAACTATTCCTACCATAGGAATAGGGGATTTAATAGGGGATACCTAAGGGGATTTAACATTTTTGGTGTATGTAAACATAGGACATCTTTGACAAAGGATGATGGACGTGTTTGACTGTTTCGGAGCGTTTCCGGCGACGTGCACCTCAGTGGGCCTTCAGAATAGGTGTGCGTAATTTGAACGTTCTTTGGACTTTGTGTTAATTTTTTTTCCTGCTCAAGTCAGCATGGATTGCTTGTGAACAGTCAAAATACAATTCAAGCTTTGCAAAGGAACTGTAATTGAACAGTTAAAAGGGGCAGTTAAATAGACTTCAAAAGGGTAAGTAAACCATTTCATTCATGAATATTTAAAATGTTATGACTTAAAAGATAGTTTATAATGCCCTGTGTTAACAGTTGTGCTTGAGATGAACAGTTTCATATACTCACATGCAATGTGTTGGATGCACATGTGTAAACCCTGCAATTTTGTTTTATAATGACAAGGTTCATTCTCTTTCGATTGAGTTTGCTAAATTTGAGGGACTGCATGATGTTAGCCAATCATAACAGTGGGCGTTTGCACTGAAGTTTTAAGGAGACACTTAGGCCAAAACCGAGTGTTTCAGAAAGAGGGTCAAACAGGGTGGAAAATTATCATACATTACTAAATTGTGACTCTTTTGGTACCAAAAAGACTTTTATAACATTATCAATTGACCTCAGGGAAGATAATACAATTATTTTAAAAAAGCACTTCATGACCCCTTTAAACCAGGATCGTGGATGGCAGGCCAATGAGTGATAACCTTGTGAAAGGGGCCAGGACTTTGCATATCCCTGCTTTAGAACAAACATAGGCATGTCATACAGACAAAAGCAACACACACATATACCTTACGGGCTTTAGGTTTACTTTCAGCTTTAGATTCATCTTCTGAGGAGCTTGAGTCAGAGCTAGAGGTGTCCTGCTCTACTTTGTTTTTCTTTCCTTTTAGCAAGATCTTTCCTTTTAGGTCCTACCACAAAATGAACACAACACAATTTCAGTGTTATACTGCCATCTCCATTGGTAAATGCTCAAAGTTTGTGTTTCAACAAATAATGATCATAGTGATTATCAAACTAATCTCAAAACATCTTAAGCCTTTAAAAAGAACATTATAATGCATACTAGCACAAAATGGTGATATGTCATGTCATGATATCAATATCATGACATTACACATACAGTATATTAAACAAAGGGCTCCATTTTAATGTGTGCAAAGCGCACTACATCTTATCCAATTTCCGTGAGAGCGCTAATTCTAAGTACAATTTTCGTTTTGTTTAAAAGATCTAGCAATGCTCAATTTGCCAATGAATAATTCTTTTGAGTTGGTTCTTTTCAGTGAATTGGTCAAACGGACTCTCAAAATGTAGGTATAGCTGAAGGCCGGAGACCTCCAAATGGGGGCGGAATCTCCAAAAGAGGGCGGGGTTACTCTAAAATGGGGCATGGTTACTCCAAAAGGGGGAGTCACTTACACTCATGGTTAAGGTTAGGGAAAGGGTTAGGTTAAGTAGTCCCATGATGCTTTGCGGACAATCTGGGCAGAACTTCCGGCTGAGCATAAACAATCACTATGTTATGTCCAAACGACCGAAGGATGACAGAAACTTGAGAACAAATGATCACAAAATTGCGATCATTAACCAATCTGTTAATGATTATGGGTTTGAGGATGATGGCCAAATATCGCAAATGGAAGCATTTTAGTTATTGTGTTGAGTCTTTATTCATCGATGGAAGAACCAATATAGAATATTGAGTCTAGTCAGAACCTGAAGAGTTTGTTGTACTGAGATTATTGCAGATACAGGAGAAGTCCAGAAAGCAGGTTGCTCATGTATTACAGAGCTCAGAGATGAGACTGGCATGCTGCCGTTTTTCGGATAAAATACAATTATTTTGCAGGAAATTAATGTGTAGAAAGCTCAATCTAGCTTTATAATTGTTAATATCCATATCTAAATGTTTAATTTTGTTTAATAATGATGTATTAGCATCCACACAATGAACTGTACCATACCAAAAGAACTACATGAAATACAAATAAGCATTTATTTGGACATGCATTCTAAAAACAATGTTTTTAACGTTCTCTGTAAAGCAAATATAAAACTATGTATTATTAAAAGCACTGTACAAATAAATTTATTTGATACCGAATTAATGGCCACACTGTTTTCCAAATCACCATTTCCCCTTAATGAAAAACATGCACAAGACACTCAAAAGAAAGTGAATTGCAGGCAGGAAAAATGCAAGTGGAAAATCAGAATACAGTTAATTTCAAACGTGATAAAACATCTCATCTCATCTCTTGTACATGTCTCATCTAATAATTATGGCCTTTCACTGTATAATGTATCCATTTAGTATCAACATGAAAACAGTTGAAAACTTTCACTACTCAGACAGCTTCAGGAAAAACACTTTTTATACTCAGTAATGCCATTTCATAACATGGAGCATTCACAAAAAAAGATGCCAAACAGAAATGAACAAACTCTCAAAATGTCTAAGGAACTTTCAGAACATGTACACACGTACACACGCCTGTTAGCACAATAATGCTATCGTTCATTTCTGGACGTCTATCAAAGCCGGACCGTAACGGTGGATAATAGAAGTAACCCCGCAGCTGACTCCTTACCAATAAAGTGAAAAGAGCACTCAAATTATTCCAAGCTTTTTCAAACATTTGTTCCAAAGTCAATCCTTCTGTAGGCAGCTGATGGAAGAAACAGCATCTGGGACTGGAGCGATGTGCTTCGAGGGTGGTTTCTGATCATAGCATTGCCGTTTAAGATAAAACTTTAGTGTCGCTTGATTATTAGGATAACCATTATCTGCACACATTGTCTGGGAAATTGAGACATTTAGAATCTAACCACATGACACGCAAAGCAAGCAGTGACCTGCTACCCACAAAACACCAACCAATCACACTTCCACAATACAGTGGACTTGCGGAGAATATTGTGATCCCTTACGACTCAGTACACTTGACATTGCATGCTAATGCATATGGGGGAGATGTCCTTCCTCACGATCTAGTTGAAACCTCTCTACAATAACGGCAAAATTTGAATATTGGCTATTGTGCACTATAAAGCAGGTGCACAAACACCAATCGCTGTCTCCCATCAAGACAGCGATTCATCTCTCATCTAGAAGCCCTCTATTGCTTCGCGACGACTACACGAGTCAGCGGGTTGAATCTTCACGTCAACAAGACGACACTTACTTGTTTGCGTCTTTTTAAAGATGTCGTTCTATAAGTGTTCCTTGTGCGAGAGGCACATCCTGCAGTCAGATCAGCATGAGAGCTGCATTCTCTGTCTGGGCCGAGCCGTTTGGCGGCTCTGATGCTGGGGATGATGACAATGTCATGTCTCTCGCTGCATCAGGCGAGAGGCGAGTGGCCAGTGGATGATGAGACCACCCCTCCCCTCAACAAGGGCAAGGAGTGTGTATGCACCACTGACAAGGAGATGATTCCAGTTCTTTCACGGGTGGTCAAAGAGCTCGATATCAAGTGGTCTCCTCCAGAGGACCTCGTAGATCTGCCCATTCTTCCCTGAAGTTCATAACGAGCTGTCAAAAATGCCCTATTCAGCTCGCCCGTGCAGTGATTACATCCTCTCCAATGTGCACCTACCAACTATGTCCAACTACCTCCCCACCCCCAAATAGGCAGTAGCGGCACATTTCCAAACTCGTTCATCCTGCTAAGCCATGTCGACTAACGTCCGCACTGACAGGAAGAGCCAATCAGCTGTGGGTCAAACTGGTTCAGCACTCCACGTGATGAAGGTGCTCCAAGTTTTCAAAGCTAAGCTCCTCAAACAAATGGACAAGCAAGGCTACGATCCAGAGACGTTCAAAGAGCTGTGTCATGTGAACAAGGGGCTATTCAAACCAAACGTGTTTTTGTGTCAGCTCATGCCGTTTTTGGGTATGAGCGCAAACTGGGGGTGAATTTGTATCAATCATATCAATAAATGAATTTACTTTTTAAAAATCAAAATTGACCAGTAGAAATTTAAGAGCATGCCAATACAATCACGGTTCATACTAGCCATGATTTGTGCATCAGTAGATGAAAATTATTAATAATACTTACATTCTATATAATTTAATGAAGCGTGAATTGAAATCCTGATGAGAACAACATTTTCCAAAGCATATAAAAGGAGTGTCCCTAGTCCATTTGTCTATTCTTCTAATTCACTGCATACAGTCTATTTACACTAACAATTTCTTATGAATGTGCTGTCTTTGTTTATATTGCTGGTGCTTGACAGGAAATGGACTATATAACCCACTTGCACATGCTTGCATGAAAATACCTAAACCTTCTGCCCATGCCAACTGACTTTGTACTGCATGTATGAATTATAGCATAGCGCTGCACTTAATGCTACCGCTCATAAAATAGGGCCCAGTATATATAAAGTATTACATAAATATAAGCTTTTGGTACATGCATACATGATTGGGACAATTAAATAGCAATAGATTATCCACAATGTATTCAAACGCACTTCTCAGATATCTTTACATCTGGTGTATATGAGAAGTATCTTTATACAGGTAGAGTTATAAGGAATGCCTCTGCCAAGCATATGCAATTCTCAGATATTCTCACAGAAAAATATGAACTGTAGGGAATTCCTCTGCAGGGCATATGGAGTTTTTGCATAAAATTCAAAACAGGCAACAAAGAGAAACTGATATAACAAACTGATTTTAGAGTACATTTTATGAAAACTGTAAAGGTAAAATAGCAGAACTCCAATCCTCATTACCTCTGGTGATGGTAGGCATTCAAGTGGCTTGTCATTGAGCGGTTTGGTAAGCAGTTTGTCCCCTAGAATGGAGCGCAGCTGCCGTGCCAGGATTGTCTGTTGCTCCACAGAGCAGTGGTTCTCCAGAGACAAAATAAGAGGATATGGAGAAGCCTACAAAACAATAATTTGTCCATTAATGCATTTTATTTGAATTAATTTTAACCAGGCAGAAATTATTTTTAAGGACTGTAGAGAGATAGTTATTTGGCATATAAAATAGCAATAATGTACTTATTTTTTTCCTTTAAAGAGGAAATTTTTTTGCAAAAATAACATGTGAAGAGATTAGCCAATCTTAACAGAGGTAATGTACATATAGAAGTCTAAAAGGTACTGCAGCAAAAGAGCCTGCTTAATTCTAAAGGTTAAAGAGACGGTAAAACATTTTCATATAAAACTATGACTTTTTTGGGGCAAGAAAACAATTTTTTCCACTTGTTCTGTGATCCTGCTTTGGTTTTCAATAGCACCATTTTCATTACCACAGCAATGTTTTGATAGGCTTGAGTAAACTAAAACAGAGTCAGTGTTTACACTTTCCGGGGAAGAGGACCTTCCTGTGCTCACCCTGAAGGCATATTCAGCAATGGCCTGCAACACTTCCTTTAATGGAACCTTGGTTGTGAGAGTGTGTCCATGGTAAATAATTGGCTCCTTATCACCATCCCAGCAGTCCAGTTCCACACAGCGGCAGCCGTGGCAAAGGGCCCTGCAACCCCAAACAACCATCACTTTTACAATCCTAACAAAGTATAAAAAAATACTAGGGCTGTCAATCGATTAAAATTTTTAATAAAATTAATTACATGGTGTCCCGATTAATCACATATCTAGAAATTTGCTGAGAAAGCCCCTCATATAACAATAATTAATTATATATATATATATATATATATATATATATATATATATAATAATATTCAGATAAGTAAAATGCATTACATTCCTGTAGCAGAAGAGTTAATCATTGATAAGACAATACAAAAAGTGGCTTTAGAATACAATGTATTGTTTACTACCATATTATTGATCATAATCCAATCATTGACATACAGTTCACAGCAATCCATTTCACAAGTGAATTTGTCAATCAGTTGGAGATTTATTATGAGGGCTTGTTTAAGGACCCGTCAATGTACACCTATGTCAGACATGCTTGTGTAGCATCTCGGGTGTGTTGCATCATAAACATACAATGTTTATTTCACTGTGTCAAGTTAAATATAGTTTAATACTCAATCTTTAAACACATCTTGAGATACCTTAGATCGCATTTGCACTCCTTCATGTGTTTTAAAGACAAGAACATAATGCGTGTTTGTGTTGTTCTGCCTACTGAAGGTTGTTTTCTTCACTGTATAAACTGTGCGTTGCTCATAGAGCTGAAATTTCAATTACTGCCCTCTGGAGTAAACAGGTGGTACTACAAGCTTGCATTTCTCAGGAATCTTCCTTATGGTCAGTGCGATTCATTCCGTACATTTTATTAACATGTTATTTTTTGTAAAATTTAAATCACACTGAATTAACGCATTAACGACAGCCCTAAAAAGCACATTTATTTGTTAGTTTGTTTTTTTTCACAGTTTTCTGTCTAATTTACAACCTGTTTTTTTCTACAATACAGAATGCAAATAAGTAAGATACTGATCAGAGTGTGTGCATAATAAATTTCGTCCCTCCATTAAAAAAAAAAGGGAGATTGACAAAAAATAGCAGTTACCTATTTTTTTTTTTTAGGGTTTAAGAGATAATTCACCCACAAATAAAGTTTACTTATTATTTACTCACCCTCATATTATTTTAAACCAATATTACTTTTATTTGTAATTTTTTTTTTCGGAACACAAAAGGGAGGATTTCTGAAAAAATATTGTGCTTGCTGATGTCATACAATGGCAGTGGATGGTGACCACCTCTTCAAGCATCAAAAGGACACAAAAGTATAATTCAGAAGTCTAACAATTATTCCACGTGATTCATGCCTTGTTCTGAATGCATACAATAAGGTTTGGTGAGAAAAAAACAGAAATCTAATTTGTTAGTGAAAATCTTGACCGATCGTTGCTCTCATGTGCGCTTTAATAAGAGTGTACAGGAGCAGCACTTCATGCAGCCCACGCTCGTAAGATGGGACGTTCAAGCGATAACTCGCTTAGTTTAAGTATAATCGGATCACTTCAGAGATATTAACAACAAAAAACAACACAGCTGTACCCTAACTTACAAAACATGTCTGAAGAGTGCGAAGTCAAAAAGGAGATGCATTTCTATTCCCAGCCCTATTTGTTGGAATCGGAGTAACCGGTGTAATTCAAGCACGTTTTCACATGAACGCCCCATCTCACAGAGCGTGGGCTGTGCGAACAGCTGCTCTCGTGAACTTTCATGAATGCGCACAGGAAAGCAACAATCGGTCAAGATTTGCACTAAATAATACATTCGATTTCAGTTTGCTTCTCACCAAACCTTATCATATGCCTTCAGAACAAGACATGAGTCACGTGGAATCATTTGTTGGACTTCTGAATTATATTTTTGCATCCTTCCGAAGTTTAAAGAAGTGGTCACCATCCATTGTATGACAATGGCAAACAGAATAATTGTTCAAAATTTCTCCCTTTGTGTACTGAAAAAGAAAGAAAGTTATATGGATTAAGAACACCACAAGGGTGAGCAAATACTGACAGAATTAAAAAAAAATTGGGGTGAACTATCTCCTTTAACTACAAGAACATTAATATTAATCAAAATAAGGAACTATGTGTATGCATGTACAGCATGTTGCTTAGACCTTCAGAGATGACAATTATCTCAATGCTGAAAAACAAAACATCAGATGGCACATTGGTGGTGACTAGGTGGTACTTGGATGTTCTGATCTGATCAAAGTTGGTACTGATGTAGAGAAAGCTTGTCTGTGTGAAAGGTCATTTTGTCAAATATGCTTGTAAATTTGTATTTGTTATCTGCTGAAAGGGCCAGTGCCACTGACTTTTTGAGATGTATGAGTGACCACTGTACCTGATATAAGGCTCTGCGCTGCTCTCACTCATGAGCTGGTCTTTAGTGAGGTAGGTATTGTGTGAGGAGGAGATAAAGTAGTGACTGAGTGGCTGGCTCATGTCCTGGTAAATTCTGCCGTGATCCGGGTTATACACGTTGTTCTCCTTAGACAGCATGTACATAGTGAAGCCATTGGGGGTCATGAACTGGTTCTTTTGGGCTGCAGGGGACAGAACACAGACACATCTGTAGGCTTAGTGCTACAAGCTTGACAAACACATCCAAAACTCTTCTTTTGGAGAGATGTAATAGTGGATTTGAGAAAATGGGAATGCAAAAATATTAAATTCTATAGTCCCCAATGTTTATTTCAAACCTTTAAAATGTGAAAAGGGTTCATTGTCCAATCTACTGTTTTTCATCACAAATATTTCTAGATGTTTTCTAGCAGGGATTGTGTCTTTAAGAATACCAAAACAGCACAAATACCCCATTCATTGAGCTCATAGGTGAAAATGAGGCTCTGCGCATGTACGAGCGTGTTGTCCTCGCCCTGGTCTTTCAGGAATTGCCGTAAATCCACGGTGGACAGGACGCAACCATTTGCTGAATACTGATGGAACACAGCGTCCAGCTCAGGCCGACGCAGCAGCTCACGACAAAACAGCTCAATCTCCTCACTATCCAGTCGTCCATCTGCTGACTTGTCACTCTTCTGTTATAAAATGATACACATAAAACTAACCAAACTGAGATTTGACTGAGGAGAAATTCTTACAGGCCGTACACAGGACACGTTATTGCAAATCCAGATGAAGCATAACAGAATGGACAAGAATAAAAGTTGTCTCAAGACATTTAAAAAATTTGAACTCTAAACTTGCAAACTGTTAACTGCTTCATTATGGTCAACAAGGTCTGTCGACAGGATGTACCTTGGGTCCAAATAATTAAATAAGCCATCGTTTTTCCATGTAAACATGCCACAGAGTCTAGATGAGCACCTGCATCTAGCTGATTTTAAAATCAAGCACAACTCAGTGAACAGTCCCTTTGAATGTCTGTATTAAGATTGCAAAAGTGACCTTGAATGATTCACCAATAATTACACCATGTAAGAAACTATGCCTGCACACCGTTACTTCATGTTCTTAAATTCCATTTGGCCTTTTGTGTTCATTATTGAATGTTGTTTATTCAGCTACACAAGCAGATCTGTTCTGTGATTAATGTCACTCAAGTGTTTGCATTTGAAGCATCTCAAAACAGGTCAAGTGCCGCTTGGGTAGAAAAGCACACCTTGAAGAGGCTGGAAGCATACTCCTCATTCAAGTCTATGTTGATCATCTGTAGAAGTGTCTGCACCTCTTCATAAGACATCTTCCCATCTTGGTTAATGTCAGCTTGTTTCAGGTAAGCATTGATCCAGGTGAGAGGGGTCAAGGGTCAATAGGTTAAATGTTTTTTTTGTGGCACAAAGGGTACAACGACATACAAAGACATCTCTTTGAATAAGCAGCAGACCCCAGTGTTATTTTCAATAACAAAAACCTTTCATGAACTGAAATAAAAATTTAAATCATTCCTCAAAAACAAACAAAATAAAAATGACCATAAATAAATGTATTTTTTTTTATTCATAGAGTAGTAGAAGTGTTTGGTTTCATTTTAAAGACAACTTTTCATATTTTTTTAAAGATATAGATTAGGATACATTTTGAGAATCTCAGCCTAAGAAATAACTGGAAAAAAAATAAAACGAAGACTTGAGCCCGAACTTTACTTTTAAAAATGTAAAAAAAAAAAAGATTTATTTGACATTATATATCTCAGTGTGTAAATAAGGTACAGTTAAAGTTAGAAGTTAACATACACTTAGGTTGAAGTCATTAAAACACATTTAACCACTCCACATATTTCATATTAGCAAACTGTAGTTTTGGCAAGTCATTTAGGACATCTACTTCGTGCGTGACCGGAGTAATTTTTCCAACAATTGTTTACAGACAGATTGATTCACTTTTAATTGACTATCACAATTTTAGTGGGTCAGAAGTTTGTATACACCAAGTTAACAGTGCCTTTAAGCAGCTTGGAAAATTTAAGAAAAAAATGATGTCAAGCCTTTAGAAATTAGCCAATTAGCTTCTGATAGGAGGTGTACTGAATTGGAGGTCTACCTGTGGATGTATTTTAAGGCCTACCTTCAAACTCATTGCCCCTTTGCTTGACATCATGGGAAAATCAAAAGAAATCAGCCAAGAACTCAGAAAAAATTGTGGACCTCCACAAGTCTGGTTCATCCTTGGGAGCAGTTTCCAAACACCTGAAGATACCTCGTTGATCTGTATAAACAATAGTACGCAAGTATAAACACTATGGGACCATGCAGCCATCATACCGCTCAGGAAGGAGATGCATACGGTCTCCTATAAATGAACATAGATTAGTGCGAAAAGTACAAATTAATCACAGAACAACAGCAAAGGACCTTGTGAAGATGAGTCCTATATCGACATAACCTGAAAGGCTGCTCAGCATGGAAGCCACTGATCCAAAACCACCATAAAAAAGCCAGACTATAGTTTGCAAGTGCACATGGGGACAAAGATCTTACTTTTTGGCAAAATTTCCTCTGGTCTGATGAAACAAAAATGTTTTTTTGCCCATGGTGACCATCGTTATGTTGGAGGAAAAAGGGTGAGGCTTCCAAGCCAAAGAACACCATCCCAACTGTGAAGCATGGGGGTAACAGCATCATGTTATGGGGGTGCTTTGCTGCAGGAGGGACTGGTGCACAAATTGATGGCATCATTAGGGAGGAAAATTATGTGGATATACTGTATTGAAGCAACATCAAGACATTAGCCAGGAAGTTGCAATCTTGGTTGCAAATGGGTCTTCCAAATGGACAATGACCCCAAGAATACCACCAAAGTTGTAGCAAAATGGCTTAAGCACAACAAAGTCAAGGTATTGGAGTGGCCATCACAAAGCCCTGACCTCAATCCGATAGAAAATGTGTGGACAGAACTGAAAAAGAGTGTGCAAGTAAGAATGCCTTCAAACCTGACTCAGTTACACCATTTCTGTCTGGAGGAATGGGCCAAAATTCCAGCTAAATATTGTGAGAAGATTGTGGAAGGCTACCCAAAATGTTTGACCCAAGTTAAACAATTTAAAGGCAATGCTACCAAATACTAACAAAGTTTATGTAATCTTCTGACCCACTGGGAATGTGATGAAAGAAATAAAACCTGAAATAAATCATTCCTTCTCTTATCCTGACATTTCACATTCTTGGAATAAAGTAGTGATCCTAACAGGCCTAAGGCAGGGAATATTTTCTCCGATTAAATGTCAGGAATTGTGAAACAGACTTTAAATGTATTTGGCTAAGATGTATGTAAACTTCTGACATCAAGAGTAGCTCCAAAAAACTAAATATTTTCCCCAATCATGTCACCTGTAAGGGAGTATAATTGTGTTGATAAAGACAAAGCAATCAAAATATATAGCATTACAAAAATCTCAGTGTCATGTACTTGGTGTCATCTACTGGTGGCCATATGTAATTAGAGTGAACTCTCTGCCCATGTTTGGATGACTTCCACCTCTGGTTGCAGCAATCTGAATCTTAATATGATTGGTTTAGCATTTCCATGACGCTGGATAACATACTACATAATTTACGATGAAGATCAAGGAAAGCTATCATGTTTTTAGCCAGATGTTCACATTGTGCTTCGTGTGGATTATCTAATGATTTATGCATACAACTACATTGTGTGTTAGCTTGTTTTAAAGATCAACTCAATGGTATGTAATATTTTATGCTCGGTTTACTTTTCATGAAGTTATAAGAAAAAATGTGGCATAGACATACACTTAGCTATAACTTGCTATATTTGTCTGTGAGTAAAACAAATAGGCTGGTTGTATTCTACTCTTTGAGAATATTCCAATGACATATTTCACATGTTTTACTGATTACAATAAAATGTGCAGTGCAAAAATTAATGAATTATCAAAATGGAACACTTCTGATTTGTCAGCAAATTTCAAAGCACTTGTTCAGTTTTTGTCATAATGCCTACATGCATTGTAAAGTACAGCTTCTGTAAAGTAAGCTTTAAAAATACACCTATATTGTATTGGTCTGTCAAGACTGTAGTCATTAATATGCTGATTTCTACATTTTCTCATGTCCATCTGAGCTTGAAAGGTTAATCAATAAATTAATGGATATCCATTAATGCAATATCTTTGGCAGCCCTAAAATACTAAAACAAAAACTGAAAAACTAACACCCATAGAGTGGAAATCAACAAACTAAATGATAAATTATTTAAAATGTATGCATGTATAAAAATAGAAATTACAAATACATTTTAAAAAACAAAATAATCTTGGCAGACAATTGCTCTCCATTGAAAGAAAGAAATTCTAGAAGAACCAACAACTCTCATTAATTAGCCTGATGGAAAAGAGAGGAGTAACTTAATCAGTACCAAATAATGTTGAGGATTTGCCACTTCTGATTTGATTATGACCTGGGTTGATGGGCAGGGATTCAAGAGCACAATTGACTTTGATTAGTTTTGCTGCAGAAGGATATTGGTCGAGTTTCTCTTTCTGGGTCATGTTGTTGACTCTACCCTGCAGGGTGCGAATGCCGCGGACCCAGCGCTGTGCTTCCTCTTTAGTGGCACACTGGAGATCCAAGCTCTTCCTCCCTCCCTTGAACACAATGGTGAGGCATTGCTCTTCTCGGAGAGAGCCAGCCAGGTTTCTCAATGTCTCAGATTGACAGCCTTCCCGCACACACTCCACGTCTGTCACAGTAACTGAAAGCAAAGGAAGAAATGTGCCATATTAGGTACGGTAAAAAGGCTGAATGTATTTTTAATACGACTGTGGGAGGGCGGGGCCGGCTCGTGACGATACACACCCGGTCCCGTATCAGGCTAATCAAGCCTCCGAGAGGGATAATTTACGGACATGTCCGTCGTGTGTGTTTGTCTTTTTGTTTTAAGTTTATTATTCAAATATGATATACATTGTCCAGCCGGTTCTCGCCTGCTCCTTGCCCGTCTAATTACGTTACACTGGTGCCGAAATGCGGGAAGGAGGAGGGATACGCCGTAGTAGAGTTCTCGCCACTACCGTCCACCCCAACGGAGCAGCCGTGGCCATCTGTTACAGGAAGTACCCTCCCACATTTTATGTTTTCTGTTTCCCTCCCCTTGTCCCCTCTCTCGTCCAGGTAGACGGGGATGACCTGCCGGCAGATGGCGCGGAAGGCGCGCCCCTCCCCGGGGGGAATGTTCATCAGGCAGGGGGCTCCCCAGCCTGAAAGAACGAGGGAGGAATGTGGCAGGGAGGGGCCGGGTCGTGACGATACACGCCCGGTCCCGTATCAGGCTAATCAAGTTTATTATTAAAATATGATTTACATTGTACAGCCGGTTCTCGCCTGCTCCTTGCCCGTCTAATTACACCGACATAACCAAGTTTAGATCAATCAAACATTGTATATACTTTTAAAGTATATACTGTAGCATGTCATGCTACCTGACACATCAACTTTCCAAAAGTATTTAATGTCAACTATCTAATATTGACAGGGACACAAAAATAAGGAAACAAACATTGAATGAGCAAACAC
The DNA here is from genome assembly GCA_032164185.1 of Moxostoma hubbsi. Classification (NCBI taxonomy): domain Eukaryota; kingdom Metazoa; phylum Chordata; class Actinopteri; order Cypriniformes; family Catostomidae; genus Moxostoma; species Moxostoma hubbsi. The sequence continues at coordinate 23,757,687 of JAVLUX010000035.1, forward strand.
AGACATCTTTGCTTTTCCAGTCTCTGTGTATGGGTTAATACACCAAATACCCTCTAAAATTAGAAAATGCCTGTGCCAGTGTGCATGAGGTAGACAGCAGTGGCCTAAATCATTGCAGCATATAAACTGGACTTTGTGATCTTTGTGCACTCAGTGGTCCACCAGATACACAGTCTCTCTCTATATATGTGTGTGTTCTGTCAACTGTTTAAATCGTTCACTTTTAATACAGATTATTTATTTTTTATACTAAACCCAAATGTTAGCCATGTTAACAGTCATTTTAATACTTATTCATAAAGAGCAACCCTTAAACAGCCTGTGTTTGCATATCTTTATATATTACTGCAATGCAAACAGACTGTGATGATGCATTTCCGCCTTATTTAGCAGCATAAATCTTGTAATCTCGCCTTTTCATATTATACATTTTTATAATATTGAGTGTAAATTTATAGCATTATGCTTATAGTTATATTACCCTTAAACATTAATTACTACATCTGCGAGATGGTTTCTATTACAGCTGCTGAGAGAGTGACAGCAAATTTGGCATTTTCTACCATCTGTCTTAATCTACCGCTCTCTGTTTTTTTTTTCCTCCTTCTGGAAAGTCATTCAAATGTAATTGTGGAAATTTTATTTTGCTCTTGGAGCAAATAGTTAAGTGAAAATAATATGTGGTGTGATCTCCCATTCACCACTGTCGAAATGTATCCTGCGATCGTTTACTTCCGCGTTCCAAAACCCAGAGTGTGAAAAAGGTCTAGAATCTGTTTTTCTCTACGTTTGGTGCCAAAACAAAGAATTGTACATTTGAATATGTGCCGTTTTTCACATTCAGCTGGGAAGTATCACATTATTAAATAGCACAAGCTGAAGACATTAAAGTAAGAGCTGAGCTGATCTACATAAATCATACATAAACAAATACACACTGTAAGGGCTTTATGAATAAAGGCACCTGCAGCACACACGTCCAGAGGAAAAGTTGCTCGTTTATAGCTCAAAGGACTTAATGGAGTTCTCAGACATGTTTAGTATACTAATTATAAACTTTGACTCTAAATTTAAGGCAGAAATGTGGTTTATAAAACACTTACATTAATTAATCTTTTAAAACTTGTGTATTTCAGCAGTAAATTTGTTTAAATCATATTAATTATGGTCAGTTTAGGGCATTTTGCAAAATTGGCTATAACTTTACATGGAAATGGTTAGTAAGTGATTTTATCACACTAAAATCATGTTAACATGAATATTGTTTAGGTCTTGTAACTATACTTTGAAACAGTAAGTATATTAACATTTATAGATTGGCCCCCATTCACTTCCATTGTAAGTCCTCACTGGAACCCAGATTCTATTTTTTTTAAAGAAAAGGAGAGACGAGTAGAAATACTTTTTTGTGGTAATCAACATTATGCCACAAATGCTGTCAAATAAGCTTAACTTGTATTGAACCTGGAATATTCCTGTAAGTTCTTTCCTGAAACTCTAGTGAAGACACATTTGGGGTAACAGGGATCGATTTCTACACACACACACACACACACACACACAAAACCTCAAAGAATGCAGAGACTTGAGCAAAAGTCTCCATTTGCTCTTCATTTAATCTTTTTGCTGTCTAGAAGTCGAAGAAAAAAATCAATACATTTCTTTTTCTTACCTAGACATACACACACACACACATACAACGTTAGCATACAAGTGGGTGTTCACACACATGCCTCAGCCACATCACACAAAACATAATCTTTCTAACTAGAAGCAATTATAGACCATATTTCTAATTTAAGCCATGTGGCACAGTTGCCAGAGCAATGATTATTATTCATGTGAACTATATGGAGCAAACCATAAAGTGAAGGGCTGCTCTCTCCCCACCCAGCTAGACAGTAATTAGAGCGTAGAGTGAAGCTTAGAGAACTCTAAACTCTAGACCCCCTCTAAACTGCAAATAGACCTGCCCTGTAATGACAGTCATTGCTCTGGCCTGTTTATACAGCCATAATTAGGAGGTATATTTACAGGGAGGGGCTCTTACAGTGCCACAGCACACAGTACAGAACATCTCTTATCATCTATTCACCTACAGATGTAGAAAAGCCTTATAACATTTGCTTTAGTGCATAAACACACATAAATGCTGAGTTTGGCAACTCACAGGACTGCTGAGACTTGGCTTTGCTGGAGCTCTTGTTGGATTCACACCAGACAGTGATTCCGTCATCCTGCAACTTTAGCATGCGCTTCCTCTGCCAGCGTGGAGATCGCACCTTCATCATGGAAGAGCCCTGCAGCATCATCTTCACATCCTCATCAGCCTGGACCCCTGCATGGGGGCATTTTAGAAAGGACTGATGATTGTAGTCCTCTTAAAGAGATACTGTAGTTTACACAAAAATTATAGATTTTATCATGTCATTTTAAACCTGTGTGACTTTTTCCCTCTTAGAACACAAAAAGAGATGTTCAGCAGAACGCATCGGGACTTAAAGTCTCAGTCATCATTCACTTTCATTATATAGAAAAAAAAAACAGCATTAACATTCTTTGAAAATTCTCCTTTGTTTTTTTATAAGGTTTGAAGTGACGTGAGATTGATGAAATGATGATAGAATATTCCTTGTTTGCTGTGCTAATTCTTTTAAGGTGTTATTAAGCAAAATTATAAGGATAATATGAAATTAAGCACAATATGAGTTTAAAGGGAATGTTCACCAAAAATTCTCTCATCATTTACTCACCCTCATGCCATCCCAGAGGTGTATGACTTTCTTTCTTCTGCAGAACACAAAGTTTTTTAGAAGAATATTTCAGCTCTGTATATTCAACAGTGGTTGAATCTAAATCTAAGTCTTCTGAAGTGATATGATAGGTGTGGGTGAGAAACAGATTCATATTTAAGTCCTTTTTTACCACAAATTCTGTTTCCTGCTCAGCAGGTGGCGATATGCACGAAAAATGTGAATAGCCAAAAACAAAAATAGAAGAATGTAACAAAATATTGTTCTTTTTCTCTACCAAAACCAGCTGGATCACTTCATAAGAAATTTATTAAACAACTGGAGTCGATGGGTAACTTTTATACTGCCTTTATGTGCTTTTTGGACCTTCAAAGTTATAGTCACCATTAACTTGCATTGTATGGACATACAGAGCAGATATATATATATATATATATATATATATATATATATATATATATTTTATCTTTGTGTTCAGCAGAAGAATGTAAGCCATACCCATCTGAGATGGCATAAGAGTGAGTAAATGATGAGAAAATTTTAATTTTGGGGTGAACTATCACTTTAAGGTCATACTGAAGTTCAAACTTGAAAACCTTGCACAAACCACTAGGCCATGGCTCTAATTACTGTATGTCTTTGTACTTTCTATCGTTGCAAATGAAGAAAGACCCTTTGATGTCCAAGAATTCTTCTCTTTTCCACTTATTAAAACAAAGTCTGAAACGTCACCTATTCAAAATTGAGTGTAACTGTAATAACATATCTAATGTGAGTCAACGGTAAAATCATTTTTATTTCCTATCCAACCATTTGCTGAAACTGTTCTTTTATCAAAGAGCCTCACATTCCCCTTGGGCTCTCCACTGATCAGAAATAATCCCTTTTAAACTCTTAAAAAATCAGCTCAACTGAACTACATTTCTGTTAACAAAGCATCCACTGTAACAAGACAAGTCATGGGTCACAATCTGCTAATAATCAATGATATGATGCAGATGATACATTTACAACTTGTTCTTTTTTTAGGTCAAATGACTAAAAGTAAAGCACAATATGCTAAAACTGGAAGCATCTGTTTTAGAAACAACATACACTCCAAAACAATGCTAGGTTAAAAGTAACCCAAATTGGATTGTTTTTAGACCAGCTGCTGTTTAAATATGGGACAGGACACATGCTAGGCAAAAATGACCCAGCAAGTTGGGTTGTTCTTTTTAACCCAGCAAATGGGTTATTAATTCAACCCAAATGCAGGTTCATTTTTACAGAAATGCTGGGTTAATTTGATCTCATAAGTGGGTTAATATTTTCTGAATGTTTTATCCATAAAAAATATTGTAAAATAAACCACACCATAAACAAATGTGTAAATATGGTAGCTCCTTTATTTTGGATGAATAAAAATACATTCAATGAGTACATTTAAACTATTTTACAAATGTTTTAATAAACAGCATGTAGAACAATAGAGTAACATTTATAATGAACGTTAAATACACTAGGCATTAAAAATATTAAACACCCATTGTACAGTATTATTAAATGAAAGTTTACCCAAAAATAAAAAATCAGCTCATTTATTCACCTTCATCCCAGATGCATTTGTCTTTCATATGTTTCTAAAATTATTTGTTTTTGTTCCAAATATCTCAGCTCTGTTGGTCCATTATATGCAAGTGAATAGTGGCCAGAACTTTGAAGCTCTAAAAAGTACACAAGGGCAGCGTGAATGTAATCCATAAGACTCCAGTGGTTAAATCCATGTCTTCAAATGTGATATGATAGATGTGGGTGAGAAACAGATCAATATTTAAGTCATTTCTTACTCTAAATTTCCACTTTAACATCTGAAAAACTAAACAGATGCCACATGTTACTTTTAGATGTGAAAGAGAAGATTTATAGTGGGGGGAAAAAATGACTTAAATTATGTGTTTCTCACTTTAAGTCATTGAACCACTGGAACCATATGGATTACCTTATGCATTTATGTGCACATTTGTATCACAATTCAGTTGCATTGTATGGACCTACAGAGCTGAGATATTCTTCTAAAAATCTGAATTCTTGCTGAAGAAGGTAGGTCATACACATCTGGGATGGCATGAAAGGGAGTAAATGATGTGAGTATTTTCATTTTGGGGTGAAATATCCCTTTAAATGTCTATTACTAGAACACTTATATAAGGATTGAATAAAATCCATAAAATTAATCCAATTAAAATAAGAATTAACATTTTCAATGTGCAGGCCTGTTTTGCTAAGTGTAGGATTTAGAAGAATAAGGCCTTGACATCTCAGCCTGCTGGAGATACTCCACCATATTTTTTCCAACCTACAAAAAGACAATAAGAAAGAAAAGCAAAAAGGTTAAAGAATGATATCAGCCCATAATGTATAGCTATCTAACAGACAGTCATCAAAATACTGGAAGGATGCATAATAATTGTAAATGTTTCTGTGCAATGACAGGTGAAAGTGTTTCCCTTACTGGTGATGGGTTTAATGTACAAAGACAAACTCAGACTTAGATTGCAATATTCGATGGCTCATAATTTATTTATTATTTAATAGCTAGATTATTTTTTCCCCTGACTTTTTTCTACTCTAAACTCATACGTTTTCAATGCTTACCATGCACGCCAACACTTTTCATGTGACGCTTCACATGACGCTTGAGTGAAGCCCGTGACGAAAGCATTGTAAAAGGCCTTTGTATCAGAGAAGCACCGCTTATGGCGAGCCGAATTGACTTTTATTCATAAGCAGGATATGAATAGCTGATATCAACAATTCAGTTTTCACTAGTTCAAATTTAAATTCTTGATCTCAAGAATGTAATTTTCACTAGTTGAAATGCTAATTGTTGATATCAATAATTACTGTACACTAGTAAAAATGTGAATACTTGATATAAAAAAGATGTCATCACATTCTTGATATCAAAAATTGAATTTCAACTAGTAAAAAACATATTTTTTTATATCTGTAATTGAATTTTCACTAATAACATTACACTTCGATATGCCATTCAGTCCTATTCAAAATGTCTTTCTTACTAGTTGAAAGTCCAATTTCACATATCAACCATTCTTTTCTTACTAGTAAAAAATATAATTTTTTATATCAACAATTGAATTCCAACTAGTAAAAATTCTCATTTTTGATAAAGTAAAAAAAAACCTATTCAGTGTCCAGAGGGCAATACAGACTAGCAAAGCCAAATCTCACGAAACTAGTGTGACATCTAATAACAGTTGATGTAATATGAGCTGTCCAGTTCTGATTATGGAAAAGTATCTTTGCATTTTTTGGTGTACAGTAAAGACATTATAAATAAAAACAATGACACAAACCTTATTTCGTGAAATAAATCCTCCAATTTGTCCGCATTCACTCCTGAAGATGATCCAAAAAGCCTGCGTCGGGTAACTCATCAGCTGGACTATTCTGATGCCACCTGGATTGTTGCATTGGGGTGTGGGGAGGGGTGTATAGTTCCAACTGTCAGTGAAAATGACCCAGCCACTAACTCAGCGGCTGTGCTACACAAAAACATCCCGACAGGCTCAACCCAGCATTTGAGTAGAAAAAATATCCCAGCATGTTTTAGAGTCCTTGAGAGTACCCTACTAAGTCCCAATACAATTAGCTTGCACTTTAGTCTGAGGAGTGATCAATGAACTGCCTGAAATGGATCCCAAAGGAGTATTTCCTTTAATTCTACAGCCAAGGCTATTTTTTGAGGATTCAATAATTACAGCACAGGGAGTAAGGCATAGCAAGTTATATACAGTACATGGCTGGAGTCGAGGAAATTCTGAAATTAGGGACTGTATCTATAACACAGACCCTACATCACATATAAGGAGAGAGACAACAATTTGACTGCATAAACCATGAAATATGATACAAAAATCTATATTTATTGCTGCATGTAACAACATAAAATGCAATGCCAAATTCATTAAAAGACGCATTTTCATTGGCCAGGCTAATAATCACCTATTTATTGTTTTTTAATTAGGGTGGCTTTTTTTTGTTTTGTTTACATTTTAATAATAATACAATCCCATATGCTGCAGTCCATCTTACCCAGATTTTTCAAGGGGTCTTCTGATTTCGGTTGGGACGTCCCAGCTTCATTCCTCCCTTTACCGTTCTTCAACATGACGCAGTTTTGGTCCTCTTGTGCCTTATAGCTGGAGGGTTTATGTGGATAAAAAAAACAGTTGTCTCTTCAGTCACTATACAGTTCTGACTCAGTTTTTCTAACTGTAGGTTATATGATTCATGAAACAGCATAGACACTGCCCCTATCTGATGAGGTCATGAATGTTGATGAAGCTGTAATTGAAATGAGCACCGTTAGAAAACATTAAACTTCACTGGATCGGTTTGCTTTGCTCTAGATTTTGTTTTTTCAACAACCGTACTATGTAATCACATTCTGACCAACGCAAATATAACGGTGCCTCATAAACGCGTTTAAAGCGCAAATTTAGGTTTCGAATGACGATGATCTTCTCTATCTACAATAATGCGCTAAAAACCCCAAGGAATTATCGGATCCATCGATGTATGTTCAGAGCACATCCAAAGAGATTAGACACAGACATACAAATACATGGAAAAACAAATACGACGATTGTAAGCTCCATTTAAAACTAAAACTAAAAATACACCATTATAAACCCACCGTCCGTATTAGCAAACGGGCTTATAGCTGGACTCTCCTGTCTACATGATTACTTACCATAGATATCTTTGTGCAGAAATTAGGATTTTCTAACAAAATGTCTCCCTCTAGCGTTTCAGTTTGAAAACAATAGACTGAACCTAGCAAAGCTAATAAGCTAAAATCTGACTTCAAGCCCAACGGACACAGTGATCGTGTGATATTTAATGCATGCGATTTAAAAGTATACACGATGTATACAGTATTCAATTGTTTTTTTTATTATTATTAAAAAGATTCTACAAAGCCGATGACGCGTCCTTTAAATGAACGGGCTCGACACCTTCACCACATCCCGCATCCATGAATACAATTCATGACAGTAATAAATATGGGTCACTGACAAACAACGTTGTCTGAAATGATAAAATTTTGAAATATTGTTAAAAATCTAGTTTAAAACACATGTAAAAAAGCTCGTTCAAGTGTAATATTTGTGCCAATGCTGATTTAATGTCTTTGAACATTTCAAGTGGTGTAACCATCAAGTGAAAGTGCACCTTGAATTTAAATGGTCGTACACAGCCTAATTAATAATTCAAAAAAGGGTAAAAAAAAAAAAAAAAAAAAAAAATGGGGAATTTGTAATTGTGTGTCCAGCAATCATGCATTTTATTGTGTATTTCGAACTATTTACCCATTTGTATCCACTATGCATGTACATATGTACATATTTTCACATAATCATGACACTAATTTTAAGCAAAGTTTAGGGATGGTATTGATTGTCTTGTCTTTCTGTTTTTGTGCCTAAAAAATAAATTGCCCACTTGGGGATTAATAAAGTTGTATGGAAGAAAAAAAAATTAAAAAATAAACATATGTATTACTTATGTAAAAGTATAGAGAGAGAGAGAGAGAGAGAGAGAGGCTATATAAATAATTTTTCAAAGATCATGAATTTTTGAGTCACAAATATTAAGAAATTTTCTTAGGGTTACTCCGTTTGATCTGAAAAAAAAAAGATTAATAATTAAAATGTTTTTATTTTTCAACTTTTAATAAACTTCACACACAGTCATGAGGGTTTGCAGTGGTCCTTTCTGTTAATAATAATCTTATTAATCTTATTTATGTATTTTTTGTCACATGACAACAAAATGGTTATCTGCATGTTGGTTACACACCTGACAATGATTTGGTGAACAGCAGTTTGTCACAAAGGCGAGACAAAGAGACCCAAGAGCAGAGGACCAGTTCAAAGGATTTATTAACAATAAATTATAACTTCAGCAGATCCAAGTGAAGTGTGGAGATCCCGGCACCGACTGCAGTAGAAGGTGACTGTACAGTGAGCTGATCCATAAGGAATCCTTTGTGAAGGGTGTGTTTGTAGGCGAGAGTATGCATTGTGGTAGTCAGGAGCAGATTCGTGAGGAATCCTCCGTTAAAGAGATTTGGATGAAGAGAGTAGGCATACAGCAAACTGGAAGGCAAACACACTCCTGACACATGGGCAGAGATGGCAACCAAAACAGATACACAAGACATGACCAACTAGACAGAGAGAGTGAGGTGAATTACTTCAGCACCAAACAGCAATCTAGCAAAGAACATGACACAACGAAGGGTTTAAATGGGCAGTGAATTAGCGGAGAGACAGGTGCTGCTTGCATGCTAATTAGTGGCGTGATCAGTGTTCCCATGGGAACAATCAGTGCCAAAGACCGATGAGGGAGAGAAATAACAAAAACAAACAGAACAGACCAACAAACTCACCGGAACCGTGACCGAGGAACGTAAAACTGGTTTGATCTCGGAAACATAAAATTAGGGGATGGATGCGTTTGAGGTAAAGAGATAATTTGAGATGGACCACCACCAGACAAATGACCTTGGTGATGGGAAACGGCCTGATAAACTTGGGACCAAGCTTACGTGAGGGGAGTCAGAGTGGGATGTCCTTAGAAGACAACCAGACCTTCTGACCACACACGTAAGCTTGGGGCCTAGACTGGTGCTGGCCTACTGACCTTTTAACATGAGCGCCAGTCAGTATAAGGGCTCCTTTTGCGGCTTTCTAGGTGCACCGGCACCTCTGCATAAAGGCGTCAATGGATGGTACCTGAACATCAGTCTCTTGAGTGGGGAACTGAGGGGGCTGGAAACCAAGGCTACAGTGAAACGGTGTTAACCCCGTAGATGACGACTACAAGGAGTTGCGGGCATACTCGACCCAGACTAAATTATCATTCCAAGAAGATGGATTACAAGAGGCCACAAAGTGCAGAGTTTTCTCAAGTTCCTTATTCGCCCGCTCCGCTTGCCTATTTCTGTGGTGGTGGAACCCAGAGGACAAACTCACAGTAGCCTCCAGTTGTCTGCAGAATTCTGCCCATAAAAATGACACAAATTCGTGGTCTCTATCAGAAACCACATTGACCTGGAGGCCATGAATGCGGAAGACATGGTTAATGACTGCCACTGCTGTCTCCCTCGCTGTGGGTAATTTTGGGAGGGGACCAGTAACAAAATCCATGTCTATATGTTGAACAGGGTCTCAAAGTGACTGACAGTGGTTGGAGGAGCCCGGAGGGGGGGTTACCAGAGGCCTTATTAGTCACACAAACGGGACAAGCGGCTACAAAACGGTGTACGTCCTGCGCTAGTGATGGCCGCCAGAATCACTGCCTAAAGATCGACTAGGTTGTAGCCACCCCTGGATGATGTTGGATGAGTGGCCCCACTGTAAGATGTGCGTCATGGAACAAACAACTGATTTGCTGGACACGTAGCGGGAGACGAAGTGTTTCGTAGTGCAGCCTGGACTTTAGCCTCCACATCCCAGGATACCATGCCCACCACCAGAGTGGCAGGTAGAATGGTATCAGGTGAGATGGTAGAGGACTCAATTTCAAAACGTCGAGACTATAAATCAGGCTTGATGTTCTTAGAGCCTAAGCAATATGAAAGGACGAAGTTGAAATGGGTGAAATACAGTGCCCAGTGAGCCTGTCTAGAGTTAAGAAGTTTAGCGCTACGAATGTACTCTTGGTTCTTATGATCAGTCCAGACCACGAAAGATACCCCCAAACTCTCTAACCAATGACGCCACTCAGTCAAAGCCAGCAAAAAAGCGCACTTCTCCACCTTGACGAACAGCTGATTCTACAGCAGTTGCTGAAGCACTTGCCTGACGTGCTGATCATGGTCCTGGATATTCTGGGAGAAGATCAGAATATCATCTAAATAGACAAACACAAAATGGTCAACCATGTCTCTAAGCACGTCATTCACGAGCCCCTGGAAGTTATACAGAAGTTATATTATATTCCTTTTTATAACATTTTAAATGTAATTCCAAAACACAACAATAAACAATTCCAAAACAGGTGGCGAACTGTTTCTTCAAAGCGATGATGACACAGTATGTATGGCAAATTCGACCCATCACATTCTGACGTCAACAATCATATGGAGTGGCGACCAATCATAGCCGTAGATACTCCAGCACGTGACCCTAACAGGAAGTGGACTCCTGGCTGAAATTTCATTTCCAAGTGGCCAAAGATCGCTGTTTTTATACGACAGCAGTACATTGTTTTCAAAGTCACGCATTGTTCAAAGAGAGCTCGTCCCGCTTTTTAAAACTGTGTTTATAATGTGACCGGTCACTATATTGTTTTATTACAGTAGTGAACGGGTGTTGTGCCAGCAGGAGTAAAGGACAGGTGAGTTGAAGCCCGCTAACTCTGCATGACCTCCCGGCAAATGTCCTGAATTAAACGAAGGCAGATAAGTCAAGTCTCTTGGATGACTGGTATTTAAATGAATGGGTTTAAATCGCAAAACCTTTCTTAAAAGTGTCGTGCATGAACTGAGAACACAGATTCATTCTCTTCCAAAGCTTGCCTTCTGAATATTGTATAGAAACTAGAATGACACATGTGTCACCAGTGAATATAATTTACAGATTGTCCACTTAATGAACGTTCGGCCGCAGGACTGTGGAAAAGATCGTATGATATGCCTGCTCTTACAATGCCAGAGACCGAAGACTGTCAAAGACGCTTTCAGGCGGCTGTCGACGTCATTCAAAGCCTACCCAAAAATGGTAGCCTTGCTCACAATCGACAAAAAATAACACCATCACTGTTATGCAGATGACATCTTCATTATGTTCCAGAAGTAAAACATTCATAGCTTGAATTGCAGACATCTGTAGATTACTGTAAATTGGACAAAAATGTGGGAGTCCACCACCACTGATTACATCATTAAAAACCTTTGCAACAACATGTTAATCTTGTGTTAAATGGTCAACTCTGCTTGCACAGGTGCCTACAGGCCCTCTTATGAAGTTATGCTGCGCTTTTATGGCCTATACAAACAGGCAGTCTGTGGCCCATGTACAGTGTCACGCCCTGGCTTCTGGGACCCTGTAGGCCGTTACAAATGGTTAAGTTTTTAACCTGTTTTCCACAACATATTCAAGTTCCATAATGTGCCTAATTAAAGTGTGATCCTCTGGATGGATTCCAGAGCCTTCAGAACATTTTAAACCTTTTAAAATCATGTTAGAATTGAATTGTGGCTAAGAGAGAGATAGGACACTTTATGACATGTTTTCCTGGTCTTGTGTCAGGGATGCTTGGAATCAGCAGGGACACATGAGCCGAGAGAACGCAATGGCTGCTTATGTGGATGAAATGAAGAAAGTCGCACAAGAGGTGAGACATCATGCAAAATTTCAATGCAAACCTCATAAAACCATTGCGCAAGTTTTGAGAGAAGATAATATTGCAAAATGTTTACCACATCGATGTAGATTACTTCAAATCATTGTTTGTTTTCAGAGAGGCCGTGGAACTATTTGTTTTCTTTTTAATACGTCTTATAAATCTGTTTTAACATATTATTTACAGGTAATAGACAACATGCCAATAAATGAAAAGACTGCATCCTTTTTCCACTACTTTGAACCTCTCTATCATGTCATTCATGATATGCCCAGACCTCCAGAGGCACTTCTAACTTTAACATCAGGTATGTATGTATTTGTTTGCTTGTAAAATGTATGTTTGTGTAGGTGGTTGATTATGGAGTAAACCGTATACCCAGTAAATGTAGAATTTTGCCTTTTTAGAGTTCTATTTATGATTTCTGTGTTTACTTTATAAAGATGTAAATGCCAAAGAACCAAATGATGGTTTGGCGGAACATGAAGAAGAGGGTCCAACACAAGAACTGGAACCTCAAGAGCAGGACTTCACAGAGACAGTTCCTGATAGTGAACCTCAGTTGGAGAGCACAGGTAGTAGAATGATTATCTATGTGTGGGGCCTAATGTCACGTTGTCTATTGAGAATATTTTGCAATCCACCAAAAACTTCCATCCTAACATTATTTTTTGCAAAGGAAAGCACTGTTTGTGCCCTATTGGTTTTAAGCAATACTTGCCAAATATTTTAAAACAACTAATTTATTATGATCAGAGTAGAACTATGTGAAACACTCATTTTGCCATATATTTATATGATAATAGAGCTTACCATGGCTGAGATGTTAACTACCAGCCATTAGGGTTGGAAACTGAGAAACTACTTTTATTCAAAACAGGTTCCATGTTTTAAAAAATACGGGATGGGCCCAGGAGAAAATATATAATTGTCAAAATATTAACAACTACAGTCTTGACCAACTCAAAATTTTACAGCTTAGAATCTGTACTTTACAATGCATGTAGGCATTATGACCAAAACTGAACAAGTGTTTTGAAATTTGCTGACAAATCAGAAGTGTTCCGTTTTGATAATTTATTAATAATTTTACATGGTACATATTTTTGTAATCAGTAAAAACATCAGACTCATCAAATAGCCATGTATAATATGTTGTTGAAAAGCTCTCAAAGAGTAGAATACAACCAGCCTATTCACAGACAAAAATATGAAAAGTAATCGCTAAGTATATGTCTTTGACATTTATGGTACATGTTGCTCATAAACTGCATTTTTGCTTATAATTTTAGAAAAAAATAAACAGAGCATAAAATATCACTTAAAATACTCGCATAGAGTATGTGAGAGAGTACTTGGAGGCACCAATTATCTTTCAAACGAGCCCACACTCAACATAATCGGATGTATAGATCATTAGATAATCCACATGAAGCACAATGTGCAGTGCTTACAGCACCTGGCTATCTTGCAATCTGTCTAAAAACACATTAGAATTCCAGGATCAGATGAAGTCATCATGGAACACTAGACTAATCGTGGCATCATGGAACGCTAGACTAATCGGATTGGGTTCAGATCAGTAAACAAATCATTCACATTTGGACAGAGAGACTTGTGATTGGTGACAGTTACATTTGGCCACCAGAAGATGGCACCAAGTACATGACACAGACTCAATGATGACTCCAATGGCACAGAATGAAACTCATTCTGTAAAATCTCATTACTAAAATCATGCCTGCATGCTATGCAACCCTTTAGTTATTGTGGTATTAGCCTGTGTAATTCGTTTTTATTAACAATTATTATTAGTTTTTATTTAGTTGGAGATGTTTTTGGACACTAGGATAAATTATTGTTGTTGGATCAACACAGAAATGTTCTGTTGCAGTTGACATGATTGGGGGAAAAAAAAAAAAAAAAAAAAAAAAACAGTTTTCCTGAGCCACTTTATTTACACCCTGAGGTATAAAAAAAATAAGATTTTTTTTGCCTTACGTTTTTTTCAGCAGTTTCTTTGGCCGAGTCTCAGAATGTATGAATCTATTTATCAATAAAAAATCTGACAAGTTTTCTTCAAAATGATACCAAACACTTGACCCTCCTTGTTTTCTTTTTTTGTCGAGTTGTAAGCCTTTAATTTTGGGTATGCCACTGAAACAGGAAATCTTATAAAACACCTTAAGAGCTTAAAGGTTTAATGGAACCGACAAGGAACAGTAATCATTATGCGGAATCGATCGAATCAGAATCGTTCAGTTCCATATGATGCCCATCCCTATCAGCCTTGTTTGTCTGGCCAAAGTTACTATTCAAACATCAGACGTTTGCATAAGGATTACAGGGTATCCGAAGGTTATTAAAAGGTATTAAATCAATTTGGTGACAAATAAGTCCATTAAAAAGTCATAAATTACAAAAACTGAGGTATTATTATTTTATTTATTGAACATTGCCCTCCATGGGCCGTAAGGTTGAATGAAAGCCTTCTTCTTGGAGGGTCGCCTCCGGTGTTTCTTCTTGCCCTGTCGGCCATCTGACAAGCTCTCGGTGTGTTCTCAGTGCAACGAGAGTCTTGAATGAAAAACGTCGACGCATCGCTGATAGCAGAGAATAGAGTAGGCGCGCGGCATTCACGGATACATTCAGTGTATATGAGCTGATCCCATGAGTGCTGCTCCTGACTCGAGATATTCCCCATTCATATTCTCCATTGTCATTTCAACAGACTGGGCGATTACATGAGAGAAGACACACTTCAATAAGTTGTACCGTGTATACTTTCATCATACCCTTAGAGGTTAATTCATGTTTTTTTTTATTTTTCGTGTTATGAGTTGGAGAGAAAATTCTTTGCTTCAATGGGAATGTCTAAAAAAATGACGCCAATTTGCCCGTAAATATGATGTTCAAACGCAAGTCATGTTAATTACCAAGTAGAAGTACCTCAGTAGACGAGTGCAGAGTATATAATATGTATAATTATATTAATAAATAATTAAAATAATGTATTAGACTAAAAGTACACCAGTAAAATCTATTTTCTTTTCTCTTTATATCATTGTAACTCTCCTAAACTTACAATAAAAAATAAATGAATAAAAAAAATACCACATACATTCCCTTCTAAAGGGATTTTGTTTCCTTCTCACTCAAAGCGCTCGTGCTTGTTAAAAGGTGGCGTGCTGTCATAGCAACCATGTTACGTTCCGTTTCCGTTTGTCCTGCGATGGCCGTCTCGTTTAAAAGAGGACACTCGGACACTGCAGCCTTCCTATTCCAAACAATACACAGCATTTGTGACACGGAAACACCAGGCGTCGCTCATTCGAAGCTGCAGGGAGCAAGAGGGGACATAGACATGGATGAGTGAATTAAAGTAAGAGGATGCTATTCGATCTGCTGTCCTGAACGCCAGAGTCAAAGCCAAATTATTATACAAATCTAAAAACGTGACACAGTATCACAGATTTGAAATGAGGAACGATGTTAACTGGTAAATAAACATGTCCCTCTCTACCAAAATAAAGGCTCCAAGTCTGCCAAAATAAAAGCTCCAAGTGAAGGCGAATACTAGAGAAATATGTACTATTATATAAAAACAAATCTAGTCCTCATTATAATAATTCAATTTGATATTATAATAATAAGCTTGAAAGGAACCCACAATGATAATATTATTAATCCATCCATCCATCCATCGTCAACCGCTTATCCTGCGTACAGGGTCGCGGGGGGGCTGGAGCCTATCCCAGCTAACATTGGGCGAAAGGCGGGGTACACCCTGGACAGGTCGCCAGTCCATCGCAGGGCCACACATATACAGACACACACTCACACTCACATTCACACCTAGGGCAATTTTTTGGAGACAATATTATTAATAATATATTCAAATAATATTCAAATGGGTTAAAAAAAAAAAAAGCGAGTGAAACTGTACTGTAAATTTTGCACATTCTATTAATTCACAAAAATGTTTTAGTAAAAATATACAGTATGTTGGTAAATACTGCTTTTTATTAGGCCAGTAGAATTGCTGTATTGGATCAAATAAATAAACAGCAACTGATTCATTGCAGGCTGAAGTTATGTGGTGGCTAAGAACAGTGGTAAAGCACCACTCATTCAGGTTGAATGAGGATAATTGCTAGATTTTTCAAACAGTGTTCCCCGATTTACCAAAAATGTAGCTCCGATAAAGGAAAAAGTTTCACGTGTGGCATGACAGCATAAATAATTTGATTTGGTGTAGTTCAAGGAGAAGCTTGTTGGTAGTGTCAATAATGCAGGGCCGTTTGTGCTCATGTTTGACGAGAGCCTCAGTGAGTGAATTAAAAAACAAAAACAAGATGTTTATGGAAGATTTTTGGAGTGACATCCAGTCGAGGTACCTTGTGTATAGTATTAAACATAAGCATAAGTAATAAACTTTAATAACTACTGTAGATGTCTGCATAAAAATACACACAGTAAGCATACTGTATCAAACCAGCCCTTTACTCTTGCATTAGCAATGCATAATTTTAATATGTGACTTCATGTTGCATCTAGTGGTGGGTATATGTATACCTATATAAGTATATACATTAACCCCAGTAGTGACTGAAGTATCGATCAAGTCTTAAATGTTTTTGAAAAGGGTATTAAAAAGTATTAAACTAGATGAGCTGATACCAGCAGATACCCTGTAATAAGTGATGCCAAGATTTTGTGCAGTATATCACTTCCCTTTCGTCCCTGTATATGTGTGTGGAGCTAGCTTTGTCTGATGGTCAGGGGCCGACTAGTGACTCGGAGAATGAAATCTTCTGTGACTCACTGGAACAGCTGGGCACTGTTAAGGTATGATCTTGGACTGATTCATATTCTACATCCAATTCATATTTATCAAAGCTACAATGCTTGTTATTATATGCGTTTTTTCATCGGCACACAGCTTTCTGCAGTGCCAGATAGTTTACAAAATGGGCATGTACACTCTTGAGACCTCTGAAATCCAGGAGCATCACCTTACCTATGTCTCTCAGGTGACTCAGATGGGCATTGGACATGGTGGCGAGGGGGCAGAGGATAGTCATGGTACCCCCATGAGAAGGAGGAATACAGGAAGAGAGAGTCAGCAACATTACTGGAGAGAACCCTCAGGTAAGTATCTATCTAGATATTTAGACCCTCATTAATAACAAAAAAAAAATTCTGAAATATTTTTTGTTGCAACTTATAATGCCCACCATATTTACCACCTTTATAATCATTAAAATCACCTAATCTTATGCACATTTAAAGGAATATTACAGGTTCAATACAAGTTAAGCTCAATCGACAGCATTTGTGGCATAATATTGATTACCACAAAATCTACATTGTGGCACTTATTATGGGAGTGCATGGGGCCAATTATTTTTTAACATTAAAATACTATTGTTTCAAAAGTATAGCCACAAGACATAAAGGATATGTATGTAAAAATTATTTTAGTGTGATAAAATCACTTAGTAACCTTTTCTGTGTAAAGTTATAGCCAATTTGACAACTTCGTTACCATGACGATATGTCAATAAATCCTAAAACGACTGTAAAAATTATGATTTAAACAACTTTAAAGCTCAAATAATACACAAGTTGTAACAGAACAATTTATGCAAGTGCTTTTATAAAACCAAAAGCTTCACATTTCGGTGTTTAAACCTGCCAAAAATTGTCCACATTCACTTTCTTTGACCCCATTCACTTCCATTGTATGTGCCTCACTGAAACCCTGGTTTTTGCTTTTTTTTAAAGAAAAGGAGGGACGAGTCAAAACTACTTTTTGTGGTAATCAACATTATGCCACAAATACTGTTGATTGAGCTTCACTTGTATTGAACCCAGAAAATTCCTTTAATGATGGGGCATAGGGTTTGTTTCTCTTCTTCAATTTCCTAATGTCATCCTTTCCCAAAGTAAGTGGTTATGGGAAGTGTTTTTGAAAGTTTCCTTTTTTAGGTGGAGGAAAATGCTGTTCCAGTGTAAATGAGAGGTGCAAAAAGAATTTGGGGTTTGTTTGGGCACTGTAAGCTTGCCTCAAAGCAATAGTTCACCCAAATATTATAATTCTCTCATCATTTGGTCAGTTTTGGGTGAGAACAGACCACAATGTAACTCCTTTTCCACAATAAATTTAGCTAGCTGCAGTCTCCTTGGCGCGATTATGATGTCCTTTTTGGAGCTTGAAAGTTTGGTCCCCGTTGACGTGAACTGTATGAATATTTTTACCTAATTTCTCCATCAAAATATCTTCGTTTGTGTTTCGCAGAGGAAAGAAAGTCATACGAGTTTGAAGCGGTGTAAGGGTGAGTAAATGAGGAGAGAATTATAATTTTTGGGTGAACTGTTCCTTTAAAAATTAGGACAACAAAAACAGCCAATACAAATTAACTAGTCAAAACAAGGAAATGTTCTATTATTTATGTAAACATTTAATTATGAAATTGCCCTTGTTACCACAAAATCAGTGCATATTGACCAGGCTGTCTCTGAAGCCCTAAATGTGTGGGTGTTAACTCATATATGATGTATACTGAATCCATGTTGGAGGCGTCTGAACTGAGATAGATGCTCAGTCTGTGCCCAGTATGATTCAATATTTGTTTTGTGTGTGTAAATATGTGTGTGCATATGTGTTTTGTTCCAGGTAATATAGCCCACCATTATGCTAGATGGACGGAGCGGTCTGGCTCAGGGGGAGGCGGTGGAGACAATTCTGAGGGTGGGCCTGACAGGCTGCAGGATTCCCAGGTGCAACAGCAGATCATTCTAGCCTTACGGCAACTCAGAGAGGACATGCAGAGCGTCATGGAAAGACTAGAGGTGGTTGAGGGTCTTGCCACTGCGAATGTAAGTATCTGAACATGACAATGCAAGGCTCAACAATAAAGAAGCCTGTTGGCCTGGGGCCAGTTAACAGAACTGTCACTTCATCTGTTGGGACACTGCTGCTTTGTCACTATACTGATCTTAATTTGTGTTAATCATATATATGTGTTTTTGTGCCTTTTAACAATTCTTTTTCTATGTACTGAACATGTTTTGTTGAAATTGTGAGAATGGTTTGTAATAGTCTAGAGCAGGGTTTCTCAACCACTGGGTGGCAACCCAAAAGTGGGCCGCTGATGATTGTTTGCTGGGTCGCCAGATCTTTTCTGTTATGAGTACAAATTACCAATTAGAAGGACAGAACTGTACATTTACAGTGTTTGGGGCAACAGTGACCTCTATTGTCAAATCGTGTTCATATCTCCAGGTTTACGTAAATGACTATAAGTAAGAGGCTGCATTTCTCTGATGTTAATTATTACCTGTCCAATCACAATTATTAATCAATGCTGTGAATCTTTCTTTTTGGACAAGGTAGCATTGTATGCGCTAGCTCCATTCATTACCGTGCTAGTCTGAATGCATTCCAATTTCTGGATATCATAATTTCACAGCGGCAGTCCAAAGTGTAGTTTAAAAAAAAATGTATAATGTGCCTACAACAATGATATCACATGTTTCTGCGATGGCCCTATGCTCTTTAAACAGCAAAATAATAATAATAATAATAATAATAATAATAATAATAATAATAATAATAATAATAATAATAATAATAATCTGACCATGGAATGCTATTGTCTAACCAATCAGAAGACTGTGAGGTGCTTTATGCCTGTCAATGTGTCTGCTGATGTCTTTGGGGGATGGGATTTTGGAGAGAGAGGGGTGGTCTAAATGTGGCGGAAGTTGGTGATACAGTTTTTTGATGACTGAATTAATTAAAGGAATAGTTTTCCCAAAACTGAAAATGTACTCACTCTCATGCCATGCCAGATATGTATGACATTCTTTCTTCTGCAGAACACAACAAAGATTTTTAGAAGAATATCCAAAAGTTTTAAGCTAAAAAAACACAAAGGCAGCATTCAATTATTCCATAAGTGGTTTAATCCATCTCTTCTGAAACAATCTAATCAGTTTTAGGTGAGAACAGATCAAATTATAACTCCCTTTTCACTGTACATCATGTGATTGCAATCATGATCAGCAAGGAGAATGATTGAATTGAAAAAGGAGTTATATTTTGGTCTGTTCTTACCCAAAACCATTTGGATCGCTTCAGAAGACAATGGACCACTGGAGTCTTATGGATTACTTTTATGTTACCTTTATCTGCAGTTTAGAGCTTGAACATTTTGGTCACCATTCAATTGCATTGTTTGGACCTACAGAGCTGAGATATTCTTCTAAAAACCTTTGTGTTCTGCAGAAGAAAGAAAGTCACACTCATTTCATCTGGGATGGCATGAGTGTGAGTAAATTCTGAGAGAATTTAAATTTTTGGGTGAACTGCTCCTTTAAATCCACAATTTCACCTGTATTTATTTTTAAGGCCCAGAACTCAAAATGGAGATCCCATGTACAACTGACATCCCCAGAGGTAAAACTTGTGACAAACTTGGTATGAACCTCAACATTGTTTGTCACTATACATTTTAACATTGATTTTGATCATTTGTGTGAAGATAGATGTGCATCCATTGTTATTTTAATTCCTTTTGTGTCCACAGGAGAAATGGTGGCCATTCGACATCTCCGGACGCACATTGCTGCTTTTGTTGGTGTGGCCTTTTGTGACTCAGGGCATGGTGTTCCTAATGAGGCAGCGGAAGAGAAGGCTTCATGTGTGCATATGAATTTACTGTGCTGAGTAGAAATGAAAGAAACAGTCAAGTTAAAGAATGATCATTAATACATTGTGACCTGGCTTTCGGTGCTTCAGGTATAGCACTCGTTAATTAGCTTCAGATGAAGAGAGAAAATGTTTTAACCTCCTATATCTTAAATGGATTTTACCATTTAATCTTAAAATGAACAAGATGATTGCAATTTCCAGAGACATTCTGGGTGTATTGTGTAATTTAATGTTTATGATGAAATTTGTTCAGTGTAATTCTTTTTATTTGTAGCTATGTGCAGAAGCAGTCGCTGACTTTGTCAATATTGTATGATATCCATATTCTTAATTTAAAAAATAAGCAACGTTCATCAGTCATTTTTGCTGCAGTTTGAAACATTGGCCATGTACATGCCATCTGCACCATAAAGATGAAAGGCACTTTGTAGAACTGATTAAAAATATTGGTGTAAAATGTACGCAGTCAAAAAGCCTTAAATAACTAAAGGGCCATTACTTGGGGGAATATGTACACAGAAGCTACCACTCTGAAATTAGGGAAAAAAAAGAGAGTCAGCAACAGAATATTTTGGACTGTACACAAGATGTGTTGTTCTGTAATGAGATGATACAAATAAATGCCAAAGCTGTGGCATTGTACTTTGAATAAAGGTCATCCAATTTATGTTTAAGAGATTAAAACATGAGATTAGTAAGTAGTTTCTGTGACAGATGGAATAAGTGATTGTTTTACTTTGTGTCGCTGCAACTCGGATTGAGTCTGAATGGATACGGGATTAATTTTGTTAAATCTAGGGGAGTAAAATAAAACGAAATCTATTCCTTCAGGAACGGATAGCTTTTGATATAAAATGCATTCACCCCCGTTGTCATAGTGAAATCAAAGCAAGTATCTAGACTCTGAGATTCATTTTCTGAATGTGGTCGCACTGAAAATACCCCAGTCATGGTTTGTCATCATTGTGTACTCGGGCTTTTTTTTAAAAAAAAAACTGAGGTTTTCATTTAACCAAATACCCTCACTAAACACTTTATGCCAATGTCTTACAAATAATGGTTAGGGTGGGAATTTGAGAGCTATGCTATAGTTAGGAAATGTGCTTCTACACTGTTTCGACTGAAAACTCAGTTTCAAAGAACGTGGATAAAATAAAACCCACTTAAAAACGTAAATTGCTATCAAACGGGCCTAGTGTTTTGCTTCACGTTGACTCTTGTTTAACAGATGTGAAGCAGCTAGCTAACTTCCCTAGCACGATTAAATATCTGTCTGGGCAAACACTGGGTTTAAACATCGATACAAAGAATTTACATTTATATCATAGAAATGCATCAGTGTCTTCTCCAATCGTGATATTTAACAAAATTACTTATAGTCGTAGATCTACTCATCTCACATATACGTGAAGGCTTAATGGTAATTTGCCAGCTAGCTAGTCAGTAAATCCGCCTATTGTAAAACGTTCTGCATAGACTACAGGGGATTTTATATTTGATTTAAATATAACTTGATTTTTTTAGAACTGAGGCGTCTGGTCTGCGTTTTAATCAGTTTGCTTGTGCTATCTTATTCACGTTAATCTAGGCTCCATTACCCGCTAGCAAACTAGCAAGCAAACAAACAGATGGCTAAATAAACGCTTCTTCACTTCATCGTTAGAGATCATTTCAAGAAACAAGCAGAGGACGTGTTATATTTTATGTTGAGATGCAATTTCTGTTAAACAATAGCAAATGATTGCAGTCATAATAAATTGCAAGTCCGTCATTGCGGTGCACACAACCGTTCCCATTCACTTTGAACTGAGAATACGGTTGTTAAAAGAGCAACTTTATCCGTGAGGGGTGATCATTCCTGCCGAGGGCGCAGGGTGTGCATTGAATTGTTCGGTTAGAAATGCAAAACAACCAAATACGATATCACATAATAACAGTATGTGTTTTGCCAGTGCAATCTTAAAATAACACATTCGGCAAAGTTTTTTATTGGTTAATCGGAGAAAGTTTGATGTGTCGTAAAATGAGACGGATTTTTGTACCCGCTTCGGGCGCCTTGGTAGCGTCCACTAGAGTGGCCGGGACGGCTTTCGTTTAGATTGACAGTGGAAACCACCAACCAGAATGCTCGAAAGGGGCCGCGAACGCGCAAAACTTTTTAACCAATGAGAATGTCGTGTGGGCGTATCAAGATCGGGACTGAAAACAACTGGTGAATTGTGGGAAATGTAGGTTTTCGGTTGAGAAGTCGTTGAACTCTAATACCGGGCGGGACTTCAAGTCCCACAAAGCAGAAAAATAGAGGGCTGGCCGCATGCGCCTTTACGTGGGGGAGGTAATAAATTCACAAGCCCCAGTCTTCTCCGTAGCAGAAGCGAATTGGAGTTTGAGCAGGAGGGAAGTGTTCTCGTGCCGCTAGGAAACTAAGTCAATAGTAGACGGAACGGAAAGAGTTAACATTAACAGTCTTAACAGATAGCATAATAACTCAAACACGAGATTTGTGTTGCAAGGTAAGGTGATGGCAGTTTTAACTTATGCGAGTTTGTTGATGTTGTGTATTATGTTAAAAAGCAAAAAGTAACGTTCACTTATTGAGTTAACATTTTCGTCAACGTTAGTATTTGGTGGGTTGATTTAAAGGCAGATATTTATTTTAAGATGATTTCTGGTCATACATCAGTTTTAACAAAGGAGGGTGTCCCTCATCACACTGATCACAAACTTGTATCTCCTTCAGGTGGGAGTGTACAGTTATGGAGCTTATTAAAGAAGAAGTCACACCGGAGGATGACAGCAGAGGGCGGCAGAGAGGCGTTCCGACAAGAGTCGCCACTTCGAAACAAGTGCAAACAAATCAACTGAAGATCTGTCCGGTTCTAGTGTCTGGAGATACACATCGTATGTGCCGTGGCCGGGATAGGAGTGATCCGGAGCCCAAGGCTGGCGACGCTGCAAGCGACGACGGATTTCCCGCGGATCAAACGTCCGGTGCAGTCCGCAAAACCCCAGAGAAAGACTCTCGTTGCACTGGAGAACACACCGAGAGTTTGTCAGATGGCCGACAGGGCAAGAAGAAACACCGGAGGCGACCCTCCAAGAAGAAGCGACGCTGGAAGCCTTACTTCAAACTAACCTGGGAGGAGAAAAAAGAGCTGGATGAACGGGAGACGGCACGGGCATCGCGAACGCGAGCCGAAATGTTCGCCAAAGGTCTCCCCGTTGCCCCGTACAACACGACCCAGTTCCTGATGGAGGAGCACGACCGCGAAGAGCCCAATCTCAACACGGAGCTGGGCGGCCGAAGATCCGGGGCTATCCGCTCCGACGACACAGCCAGCGAGGAGGATAATTTTGAAGCAGAGGAGGAGGACGAGGAGGAAGGCGGTGATGACGGGGGGAGTGACGGGATGGGCAGACCCGGGCAGGCAGGCGGGGAGTTTCTGCAGAGAGACTTTTCTGAGACCTATGAGAGATATCACGTCGAGACCCTCCAGAATATGTCCAAGCAAGAACTGGTTAGGGAATACCTGGAGCTGGAGAAGAGCATGTCGCGGTTAGAGGAGGAGAACAACTGGCTCCGCCACGTCCGGAGAAACCCCGAGCCCTCTGCGGCTGACAGCGGCACCGCCGCCGCTCACGGCGATCAGCGCGTCCGGGAGCTGGAGACTGAGGTGGAGAGACTGAGAGCCGAGAATAACGAGTTATTACTCAAAACCCCCAAAACTGGAGGGCCGGGACTCAACCAATCTCAGCCGTGCTGAATGAAACCCATTGATGGACAAAATTTCTATATGTTTTGTTTCTGTTTTACTTGTCAATCGATCTAATGTTTCTCTGTCTTACTGTAAACAGCAGCATCTCTGTGGTAGCTAATACTCTCTCAGCCTATGCCGTCTAAAGGTAATGTTTTTTTGACAGAACATTTGTTTATTAAAATCTTATGTGCGGTCCTACATATTTGGTCAGATGACAATAATATAAGTGTTAATAATAACACATTAAATGGACTAAAAGGATAGCCTACAATGCTTTTTTTTGTCATGTAAGTGTTTAAAACAGTCAGAAACGGACCTCTTGTGATTGCACGAGCCGTTCCCATGGCGTTACAAATAACTAGCTAGTTTAAGGTCTTTGTGTCTTTTTAGCGATTTTCATGTTAAACACTCAAAATAGAACAAATATACAGCGTTTCAGGTTCATTACTGATGGCGCACATGCTTCCGTGTGTTAATGCATGACAAGACAGTGTTGTAAACAGTGGAAAACCGTTAACGGTATTTTATCGTGCTTTGCCCAAATATGTCGTCCATTAAATTATTCCACATTTTAGTTCTAATATATTTTCTTCCTCTGTCCATCTTTACAAAACATTGAATGGTGTTTTCAATCCTCACGTGATTATGAATGTCTAAGGGGCCGTTCAAACCTAAAGCGTTTTTTTCGTCCGTTTTAAGATTTATTCATTTTTCTGTGTAAACATTCGCAGTACGGAGGTTTTTGACCGTAACGCCGTGTCAGGTTAAATGAACTAGCAGCTCTTAAAGCTGAAAGCCACTAGCACTTCTCGACGGAATTGCAAAAATATACTGTTTTCAAAACCCCTTTCTGAATACATTATTCAACCAATGGCATGAGATCTTACACCATTGGTTGAATAATGTTCGGGCGGGTCTTGGCGGAACCTTTAAAACAAACAGCCATTATCATAGTGCAGCAGAAACACTTCTAGAAAATTAACCTATGAATGGCTTACTAATAGTTGTCTCCGCAGTTTAAGCTGGTATAGGAGAAAGTTATATTAGTTATATACTTTAGCTTTTAAAACGTCTCGAGACACCCGTTTCCTGTTATTCATTGCACCTTTTTTGTGTGTGTGCAAAAACTGATGTATATACAATTTGACTAATAGATTCACACTGCAATAACCAGAACTCAAAATGGTAATCTTTTTCCGCATTGTGGTAATATGTATTGTGGGGAAAAATGTGCGTAACTTTCACAAAAATTATGCCACAATGTAAAAAATATTAATAAAAATAGGCCTAGCAGTTGTTAAAAATGCACCTCAAGACACCTGCGTTCTGTTCTATATGGTGTGACTTTTGAGTGTAAAAACGCTTTTTGTCTTGAACGGACCCCGACAATTCATTAGATGTGTCTCCATATATATGGACAAAACCCATAACTGATTTTATTTTACATTATAACATAAACGTAAGGATTCAATATTTAATCAAAAATTCTAATCTAACTGTGCTCTTGTTTGCCATTTGTTTGCACTAAAGCCTACCATTTTCATGGGATGGAGTGGGCCATTTCTGAAATGTTATCAGATTGATCTTGACAGTTTAATAAGTATTTAAAACTCATGTCTGAGCAATTAATACATGGTTGTAGATTTGTTATAACTTACAGGGTAACATCTATAAATGCCCATAGGAACCCACATATTTTCAATGTAGTGTAGGTCTTTCAGGCTTTTTCTACACACATGCACCACACAGAAACAAGATATTTTTATGTAACAACACAAAGGAAAACCAGTATACAGAGGATTGCACAATAAGAAAGAAACAATTGAAAACAAATAATATTATATATTATATCATATTTATCATTTGTAAACAGAGGTTAACTTAGCAAGGCTTTGTACATTTGTTACAAAAGTTGGTCCACACAATCACCCATATACTATATGTACATGCACAGGGGCGGGTAAAACAAACATAACACTCGGTTTGTTGAATTGGATATTAGATCACAAGGGGATATGAAGTTGACAAACACACTTGCAGTTTTATCAAAGCAGTTTTGGAGTGAAACATAGCAAATAGACCAGAAAGAAGATGAGCACAGTGAATTGGTATTCCAGGACAACTGCTTTGATGTGCAGTTCTGACACTAACAGCTTTTATTGCAATGGGCCATTTTTAAAGGGCAGGTATTCCTTTGCAAGGCATAAGAACAAACTCCAGACATCTTTTTTTAAGAAACAATCGAGAGGTATTTTCACAAATTGTTTAGCCATCCCATTACTCTTTTAAGATTGCTGCACCTGAGACTAGGTGCCACATTGTGTTTAAAAATGCTGCTTAGCTGGTGTTGTGCCACCCATTGTTGATGTAGAATTAGAATGTTGCTCTGTCATCTAGTTTTGACATAAGCATTGATAAGACAGTACAAAAAGTGGCTTTAGAAGCTGCCATAGAAGCCCTCCACTTGGCACATTCTCATGAAACCTGTTGTCCTGGTGATATTTAAGCCCAAATCAATACAAAAAAAATAAATAAATTATATTTCACAAATAGAAAATAAAGCATACAATAAGGACCATTAAGATGTTTAGCCATGTGACATTGTGATAAGGACAGCGCATTTAGAATGTTTGGTCATCCCTCTCAGGCATATTAACCAACACTGTGTGGCGCCTCCAGTCTCTTCTCCTGCTCCGTGTCTCTTGTGAGCCCGGCCGCTGCTGATCCGCCACTTCCCACAAGCCATCAGTTGGGCCCAGGAGACTACCCTGCTTATGGCTCATCCAGCCTGGTTGGTAAGATGGCTCCTTGCTGCTCCTACTAGGAGACACTGCTTGACGCAACCTCTCTTGACCTCTAATAAGAGAGGCCTTGACTCTAGAGAATCCCAAAAAGTGGGTGTGAGTGACAGGCAGCATACCCAAGCCCTGCTCCTCTCCAGTCCTGTTCCGCTCCAGGTACAGCGAGTGAGGTCGCACTCTCTCTCCTCTCAGTTTCCTCCGGGTGAGATTTGGGGTAATACTTGAGGGTTGCGGTGGGTTGGAGCAGGCTGAGGAAGAGGAGTTGCTTGGCTGTGATGAGGCTCTGAGCCCTGACACACTCTGACGGTGTGAATATAGGAAGCTTCGAGGTCGCCGAGATCGAATCCGACAGGTCTGTTCTCTCTCAGACACCTTGTCTTCTTTACTAACCTCCCCCTTCTGTGGAATGACATTCTCCTCTTCCGTTAAGCTCTCTCCTACTTGGTCCTCATCCACCTGTTCTCGTGTTCCCTCCATCTCGCCTAATTCCGTCTTGACTTCTGCCGATTGCGGTGGATGTTCACTTTGCCTTGCTTTGCTTTCCCCCTCTCTGTCCTCACTCATCCCCTCATAGTTGCTGGCTTTGACTGGCTCGTGCTCAGAGTCCTCATCAGTGCTGCTGCCTGAAGGGCAGTTGCTCTGGCGTTTCTTTCTCTTCCGGGTCACGTCTGATATGATGGACAGGGTGAGGAAGTCCTTGGCACTCAGGTCTTTCTCTTTCTTGGAAGTCGACGCTCCCTGTAATGAAACAGGAAGTTGTTTTGTATTAGAGATTATTGAAGGACCCAATGTTGTCATGGTTTTTTAGCTGGATCTGAGAAAAAACAATGAGTTTTTTTTTACCTTAGATTTAGCTGAGTCGCTGTTGGTGGAATCTATATAGGTGAAGAAAAGTTAACAGAGGAAAGTCAGGGCTTTTGTCAGACTTAAGAGAACTAAGAGCTAGCAAATTGAGAAATGAGGGAATCTGTGAACACAAGAATCTGTGCAGAAAGTACGGAGATCCTTAGAGGACAGGGTGGTCATTTCTTTTTATATAATTTTCTAATAATTTTGCGTGCCCTCGCAAAAGTTTGCGTTCCAATTCAGTATTTTGCACTCCCTCAGAATAAGTATTTTGTTCCCTCGCAATAGTTACCGTTCCTCGCAATAATTTGCATTCCATCACAATAGTTTGCATTCCCTCGCAATAAATTTTACCTTGATATTCATAGTGAAACCATAGTAATAACACAGGAAAACTAAAACTGTATTTGTAGTAAATCCATAGTAACCATAAGATTAACCATAGCTAATCTATAGTAAAACCATGGTTACTATATGGATACAGTAAACTGTATTAAAACCATGGTTTCTGCCAAAAAATAACAAAACAAAAAAACATGATTAGCCTACAACAGTGATGGTTACTACAATATTTCCATAGTAAAACCATAAAAACCACTAAATGATCATTTTTATTACCATAGTTTTTTTTTTCCTGTATTATCACTATGGTTTTACAACAAATACTGTATCATGGTTAAAGTATGGTTACTGTAGTAAAACCATGGTGATTTTTTTGCGAGAACGCAAAACACCGGTGCCCAAAAGTTTGGGATAATGTACAGATTTAGCTGTTTCGGAAGGAAATTGGTACTTTTATTCACCAAAGTGGCATTCAACTGATCACAAAGTATAGTCAGGACACTGATGTAAAAAACAGCACCATAATTTTTTCATCAAATCTAGACAGGCCCCATTTCCAGCAGCCTTGCGTAATCATGCTAAATTGCTAATTTGGTCCTAGAAAATCACTTGCCATTATATCAAACACAGTTGAAATCTATATGGTTCCGTTAAGTGAAGCTTAATATTGTACAGTGAGGAAAATAAGTATTTGAACACCCTGCTATTTTGCAAGTTCTCCCACTTAGAAATCATGGAGGGGTCTGAAATTGTCATCGTAGGTGCATGTCCACTGTGAGAGACATAATCTAAAAAAAAAAAAATCCAGAAATCACAATGTATGATTTTTTAACTATTTATTTGTATGATACAGCTGCAAATAAGTATTTGAACACCTGAGAAAATCGATGTTAATATTTGGTACAGTAGCCTTTGTTTGCAATTACAGAGGTCAAACATTTCCTGTAGTTTTTCACCAGGTTTGCACACACTGCAGGAGGGATTTTGGCCCACTCCTCCACACAGATCTTCTCTAGATCAGTCAGGTTTCTGGGCTGTCGCTGAGAAACATGGAGTTTGAGCTCCCTCCAAAGATTCTCTATTGGGTTTAGGTCTGGAGACTGGCTAGGCCACGCCAGAACCTTGATATGCTTCTTACAGAGCCACTCCTTGGTTATCCTGGCTGTGTGCTTCGGGTCATTGTCATGTTGGAAGACCCAGCCTCGACCCATCTTCAATGCTCTAACTGAGGGAAGGAGGTTGTTCCCCAAAATCTCGCAATACATGGCCCCGGTCATCCTCTCCTTAATACAGTGCAATCGCACTGTCCCATGTGCAGAAAAACACCCCCAAAACATGATGCTACCACCCCCATGCTTCACAGTAGGGATGGTGTTCTTGGGATGGTACTCATCATTCTTCTTCCTCCAAACACGGTTAGTGGAATTATGACCAAAAAGTTATATTTTGGTCTCATCTGACCACATGACTTTCTCCCATGACTCCTCTGGATCATCCAAATGGTCATTGGCAAACTTAAGACGGGCCTTGACATGTGCTGGTTTAAGCAGGGGAACCTTCCGTGCCATGCATGATTTCAAACCATGACGTCTTAGTGTATTACCAACAGTAACCTTGGAAACGGTGGTCCCAGCTCTTTTCAGGTCAGTGACCAGCTCCTCCCGTGTAGTTCTGGGCTGATTTCTCACCTTTCTTAGGATCATTGAGACCCCACGAGGTGAGATCTTGCATGGAGCCCCAGTCCGAGGGAGATTGACAGTCATGTTTAGCTTCTTCCATTTTCTAATGATTGCTCCAACAGTGGACCTTTTTTCACCAAGCTGCTTGGCAATTTCCCCATAGCCCTTTCCAGCCTTGTGGAGGTGTACGATTTTGTCTCTAGTGTCTTTGGACAGCTCTTTGGTCTTGGCCATGTTAGTAGTTGGATTCTTACTGATTGTATGGGGTGGACAGGTGTCTTTATGCAGCTTACAACCTCAAACAGGTGCATCTAATTTAGGATAATAAATGGAGTGGAGGTGGACATTTTAAAGGCAGACTAACAGGTCTTTGAGGGTCAGAATTCTAGCTGATAGACAGGTGTTCAAATACTTATTTGCAGCTGTATCATACAAATAAATAGTTAAAAAATCATATATTGTGATTTCTGGATTTTTTTTTTTAGATTATGTCTCTCACAGTGGACATGCACCTACGATGACAATTTCAGACCCCTCCATGATTTCCAAGTGGGAGAACTTGCAAAATAGCAGGGTGTTCAAATACTTATTTTCCTCACTGTATATGTTTTTGAGTTGCCACAGTATGCAATAGACTGGCCTGTCTTAAGGACAATATTAGGCCAAAAATGGCTAAAAAGAAACAGCTTTCTCTAGAAACTCCTCAGTCAATCTTTGGTTTGAGGAATGAAGGATATACAATGCTTGAAATTACCAAAAAACTGAAGATTTCATACATAGGTGTACACTACAGTCTGTGGCTGTACATCTGAGTCTCTAGTTTGAGAAATAGACGCCTCACATGTCCTCAGCTGACAGCTTCATTGATTTCTACCCGCTCAACACCAGTTTCATGTACGACAGTAAAGAGACTCAGGGGTACCTCATGGGAAAACTAAAAGAAAAAAGTGGGCAAAGAAACACAGACATTGGACAACAGATAACTGGAAAAGAATGTTATGGATCTTAACCCCATTGAGGTTTTGTGGGATCAGCTAGACTGTAAGTTGTTTGAGAAGTGCCTGACAAGACAAACACATCTATGGTAAGTGCTTCAGGAAGTGTGAGGGGAAATGTCACCTGAGTATCAGGACAAACTGACAGCTAGAATGCCAAAGATATGCAAAGCTGTCATTGCTGCACGTGGAGGATTTTGTTGATGACAACTCTTTGAAATAGTTTAAGAAGTTCTGAATATTTTTATCAAATTATAATAGTAATTTTTCATGTTATTAATGTCCTGTATATAAATTGTGGTCAGACTAATGCCATTTTGGTGAATATAAGTATCAATTTCTTTCCATAAGAGCAAAATCTGTACATTATTCCAAACTTTTGGCCACCGGTGTATTTCGAGGGCACGCAAAACTATTTCAGAAAAAAATGCCCACCTTGTCCGCAAAGGGGCTCTGTATTAAAGAGGTCATATCATACATTTTGTTTATTGATATAATTTTTTTCCTGAGGTCCACTTAGAAAGTTATCAATATTTGAATCAAAAATAGTCACAATTTAGTTTTTCATTACCATTTCCCACTCTCTTGTTTTTTCTTGAACGTAAACACCCTATTCAAATGCGAAATGAGAAACAGTACTTTGCTTTGCTCACACATGGGCTGCAGTTTTGTTTTCAGCCTCAACATAAGTTTTATTTTTTATTTTCTCTGTCTCTTTGCACAGCATGAATTACATTGTATCAGATCATAGAAATGAATAGCTGTAGAATGCCAGACAGTCCACTCGGCTACCGTCTTGGAAATGCTCCTTGGCAGCTATTTTCTATGTATACAAGCAGCATACAAGTACAGCTCCTATCTATTTGAACAGGACAAGAACAAAATGTTCAAACAGTTGGTCAAGATTACGATCAAAGAACATTTAAAATCGGCAATTTAATCTGACAACAATGGTATTATAAATTGTGCTTCCTTAGCTCAAATCAGCTTGTCTACCTAATGTGCATGCATGTTCTTGAGTTGACTGATAGTCGATGTCTGTATCTAAAAGGTTATTGGCTCTTTCACCTGTAAGGCAGGATCCGCCATATTGGATGTTCCAATTCCCCCCCATTTATTTTGTCTTGGGCTAAATAGTCTCTGGTAAGATGGCAGTTAGCATGAAACAGGGTATGTATTTGAGGTACCATTCTTTGGAATAAATAGTTTTAAAACGTTTTCATGTACAGATGTCTCCAGTAAGACAAAAATGTTTCGAAATTGAAATGCAGCCCAATGGAGGATTTGGCTTGACAGACCGGTAAACATAGAACACACTTAGTAGCCAACAGCATTTGCTGCTCAGTGTGTCAGATTCACAAAACAATCCTTTTGAACTTGCGTGAAAAGATAGAAGACATTTTTAGTTCTCATGATATGACCCCTTTAGGAGTTGAGAACACATGTCCTTGTAATGAACAACACAGATTTGTAAACTGTATTAACACAGAGCAAAGATAAGATTACATCAACAGAATTTAAGGTAAAATGTAAAAAGCTGCAGCAGATGGTCAAATCTTTTGAGAAATACACAATGCACAAACACACTCATAAAGGGCGCCTACCACAAACTTTGCTCCATTTGCTCAGCTAGCAGAATGATGCAGAGGGTGTCCAATAAGAGAGAAATGACAAGCAGCAGGAGAGAAGAACAGAAAGAGACAGAGTAGTTGAAAAGTGAGTAAGTTTAATAAAGAGGAAGAATAAAAATAGAGATTACAGTAAAAAGGAAAATCATCTCCCAGTAAGAAAGAAGAAATCTACTAAATACAGAACAAGAAGCAAGATTTTATAAAGATCTGGATCTGTTAATTCTGTGTCCTAACCTTGTGTGACAAGCAATTTTTTTGTCTACATTAAAAGATAAAACGCAGCTTTGTGGATTTGAGGGATGTGTCATATTATATCTAATGTTTCTCAACATCCACAATCAATCTCTCCTCATCCATGTTTATGTTTGATAATCACGAGGACTTGGGTTTTGGTCCAATACCTCTTCAGTGTGGGCGTGGCTACTCGGCACAACACCTCAGTAATACAAAACAAACGACCAACGTCAATGCCGCTGCTAGTTAGGACTCAGCTTCACATAGAACAGCATGTACTGTATTGCTGGTTGGACTTGGTTAGGACATGGTGTTACAGGTGAACATGTACAATACCTGTGACAACAAATCCCATATCTCAACTCATCTCATGTCAGTATCTCTCACCAGAGGAGTCTCCCAGTGGCACCATCCTCCCAATGTTTGACAGGAGGTGGTCAATGTTTGGAACAGGCTGTACGTCCTGCTGGTCCTCTGGTGTCTGCAGGAGAAGCAGCAAGAGATGGATGTCAACTTGTATTAGCTGATACAGAATGATGTTTCACCAGGTTGAACAACACTTAAGTTACTGTGCTCTACCTTTTGTAGAAAAAGTAATTCTAACCTATTAACATCTTGATGATAAGACAGAAAGAAAAGACTGTCAAGAACTCCGCTTGGGGTGAGCTTCCTTATTAAATGTAACACATATTTATTATGGTTATAAAAGATCTTCTCAGTACCTTCTCATCCTTATCCAGCTCATCACTGAAGAACCACATATGCTGTAAAAGTACAGAAAGGTCATTTTAAGACGGGATATATTTTCTTATATATCTTAAATTATAAATGTGTTGAGCTTTAAAGGAATTTTCTGGGCTCAATACAAGTTGAGATCAATCGACAGCATATGTGGTACAATGCAAAAAACAAAACAAAAACAGTTTTCAATCATCCCTTGTTTCTTTAAAAAAAGCAAAAACCTGGGTTAGAGTGAGGCACTTATAATTGAAGTGAATGGGGGCCAATCCAAAAACATTACAATACACATGGTTTCAAAAGTATAGCTATAAGATGTAAATATTAAACATGTTATCATGGTTTCAGTGTAATAAAATCAGGGATTTACCAGATTTATGGCTTGTACATCACCAAAACAACTACATTTTAATATTGGACAAATATGTACTTTTGTTAAATATTTGTAATTCTTCTGCTAAAAGTTGTAAAATTGGCTATAACTTTACAAAGAAAAGGTCAGTAAGTGATTTTATCACATTAAAATCACATTAACACAAATATTGTTAATGTCATGTGGCTATACTTTTGAAACAGTGATTATTTTAACGTTTACTGATTGGCTCCATTCAAGTCCATTTTCCATTGCTTTTTTAAGAAAAGGATGGATGATTCGAAATTAAATCTTGTGGTAATCAACATTATGCCACAAATGGTGAACTAGTATTGAACCTGGAACAAATTCACTAAATATTTAGGTGGGCAAGTCAGAGGAAAAATACATAAAAAAGCATTCCAAATGAGACTTACATGCAAAATGAGAGTCTCTACGATCTTGCAGCGGTCTGGCATGTGAGTGACCATGTCGGTCATGTTGTCTTCTGAGGTCCGCACCAGTGTGGGGCCAAACACCAGGGCCAGGTTCCTGGGCTCCATCTGGAGTGTGAAGAAAAGGAAGAGTTTATTTAAAGTGTCAGTTGTATCAGAAATGTCTCTGGTATATTAAAATGACTGTAGGCCAGGTATGCCTGGTTCAGCAAAAACCTTATTCTTTTCTGAATGGTCTGCAACTGTTTTCAGGTGACCAATTAGAAACTTCAAAGTGTGGTAGTAGTGATCTGGAAGGTCACGTATCTGAAAGGGGCAAAAATAAACAGAGATCACAACATTTTGGTAACCAACTGCAAATGAATGGAAAATGAACTGTTTATTTAATTAATTGATAAAAATGTATTATTTAGCTGATGGCACATACTAGTTTCCTCATAGTTTTCAAGCGGTCCCCTGCGTCCTCCAAACGGTTGGCATCAATGAAGTCATTATACTTTTCTGCAGGTAGAGGACAGCAGTGAGCCATGTTTTTTTTTAGGTTGTTGTTGTTGTAAATATAGGTATCTCCAGTCTGATACCCATGCAAAGGCTTTGTGTAAATTCACTAAAGAAGGAGCTGAATTCAACATACCATCTGTAAAGAGAGGTTCTGGAAGCTTCCTTAAGAAAGACTTTAATAGACTGCTGATGACGTTCAGGTCTTGCCATCTCTGTGAAGAAAAAGAACGGGTCCCACATTGAAGAAAAATTACAAATGACAATTAATTGTTTCTTCTAGACAGAAATGAGACTGAAGGGAGAGTACATTGAGACTTTTGCTCATCTCCTGCTTCTCAGATCTTTCTCCTGAGAAAAAGACTCCAGTAACATCAAATATTCTCAACAATCGTCGAGAAGTCTGTAATAATTCAGAGACAGCTATGCTATACGGTATACACATTCATTTGATAGAGCTATACTCTTACTGTATGTCAACAATTGTATGATGTGTTTGTTTTTTATCATGGAATTTTTGGAGAAACTGTGATAAAGTAGATACTTAGAGTATATGAAATATACAGTAATTAAGAACTCCATGAAGTCTCTGGACTTGTAAGAGAGCAATATGCAATAAAATAAGCAGCATCGTTTTCCTCTAGGGTGTGATTGCATTTCTGATTTATCTCTGCAGATTTTCTCTCTGTCTTTGTTACTCCCTCCTCACCTCCTCAGCAGTGTTTATGTCCAGGCCCTTGTTGAGCTGATCCTGAAGAGAAGACACCATGGCATTGTTCCCTGGCACTCTGTAGATGCCAGTATATTCCAAACCCATCACCTCCACAAGATGACAGCAAGTGTCCACGATCTGTGGGACAAACTACACACGAAAAAAGCACATAATAAATTATTACTAAATCTCTCTGTCCATTCTAATTTGTGCAGGCCTATAACATATCTTTAGAGTTTAGTTCCCAATTAACTTATGGTAACACGTTATTTTACAGTGTCTTTTTATTTCGGTGCATCTTGAACCCAGAACATTACTTTAAAGCTCAACACATTTATAATTTAAGATATATAGAAAAGATATCCTGTCTTAAAATAACCTTTCTATACTTTTACAGCATATGTGGTTCTTCAGTGATGAGCTGGATTAGGTCTTTTATAACCATATAACTAAATGCAACTATAACCCAACCCCTACACCTAACCCTAACAATCAGCTAGAGTTTTCCTCATTAGTATAAATGAGTCTTCCCTTGCCATCCATACATTTCAGAAATTAACCACCCGCACGCAGTATTTCGTATAGAAGCATTTTTTAAATCACGAGGAAAGCGACAAGTAGTAGACTAGTCGTGCTACCCTGCGTGGCCATTGTATTTTGGCCTTGCTATACGCAGCGCATAACTTAAATTAATATAAACCGACTGATCTCAGTTCAAGAGGCTCTGCTGTCAGTAAAGGGCTACACTTCAATACACGTACTCATGTGACGAAAAAACATGGTGCCAATCACAGCAGAGTTTGTCTTTAGGAGAAACGACAACAAAACTACATCTGGTAAGAAACCTAATTACATTTCTACATTGAAACCTCTTCGAGTCAAAAGATAAAGAGTCCCTAGTTTCATCCGATATGCCATTTTTAAAATTTGAGTGATATATCGTGAAATGCCACACTGCTAATCACAATGTACACTAATATACACTTTTAGCATTTCCTTAGAAATCATATATTTACTGTGCATTATCACATTAAGAATCAATGGGTTAATTTAAAAGCTGAAAATGTTTGTTTTCAGAGGCTTTATATGGAGTTAGGATGAAAATAAGGTGCATTTCGAAGTATTCTGAGACCAGTGCAGACAGACAGCACTGGAGGTTAAGTAATTCACTAAATATGGAGTAACCTATAGCTTTCGAAGCAGCTAAGTGCATTCACTCCAAACTTTCAAACTTTCAGTTTCAAGCTGTAGATGATGTTTGGACCACTCAACATATTTGGCAGACATTCGTAATCAGTACATAGATTCAGATTTTATAATGTATAATTTCATTTTAACATGGTTGGCAGTGATTGGATGATCCTGGCCATTACTTTAAATCTTTCTGCTTTACAGAAAATCAGCTGTAATATCTGAAATGTCTCAAAAATATGAATAACCAACACACCTGGAAACATAATAAACTATTTTATATATATATTACAGTATATATAAAAAATTATGATCTGACTTTCAATAATCTGACACAATTTAGTCTACCATGTTGCCATACATTTTTAGAAAACTATGTTTTTTTTTGTTGTTGTTGTTGTTTTTTTGCATGTTTATTAGGTGCTACTAGTTACAAATCAAAAAGGGAAATGGAGAATGCACACTGCAGTCATGCTTGGGTCTCATGAGGTTATAGATGAAGTGTGTAATGTCTGTGCTACTAGCGTCACTGAGCAGAATTGCAGAAAATAATGAGTGTTTTCAAACAGGTTTCCTGAACACTCCCCGGTCCATCACTGGTCATTCAAACAGATATTTCAGCATCAAACTCATGCCATTGGTTTAGCCACTTTTGCAATGTTGCTATGTCAGGATGGTTGGGGTGCTCAAGCAAACAAAGTAATATATATTCATATCACCATGGAGCCTCATTTCTTACACTTTTCAGAGAATTTAACCTGCAAATGCCTGTCTCAATCCCTAAAGTAATTTTTCATTTCTCATAGAGGAGCACTAGATCATGACTCTGATTTCAGCATTTTTACAGACCTTATTATTGGCAGCAGGCAGGCAGTCCTCCAGCCTTACCCCAAAGACTTTTGGACCAGTTTTCTTTCCCTTTTTCATGATGTTAATTCCCCATGGAGCCTTAGGGGGATTACTGTCATCTATTAGAGTTGGGAGAAACCAAAATAATTCAAATAGAGAAAAAAAGAAGAAGAAGATACAAATCCATAATAAGAGATGGACAATTACTGTATTCAGTATTCTTTGAGCAAAGAAGTTGTTATAATTTTGCCATTTTTTCACCTTTATTTGATAGGTAAGTAGAAAGGGAGACAAGAAATGAAAGTAAAGAAGGGGGTACAGGATTGAGAAAGGTCCTTGAGGCAGGACTCGAACTTGGGTTGCCCTTGATGCTACTGCAACATATTGTATGTCAGAGCACTGCTCACAAGGCTACAGCTCAAACAAGATTTCTTATATTGAGCAGAGAGTAGGTGAGTCTCAGTGTCAGAGCATGTTTGTCATGGTTCATAAAGTTCACCTTTCCCTGGAGTACGGTTCACTCCTGATGTGTTCTCAGTCTTAGAGTGAAGAAAAGGTTGTATCATCCGATGGATCCTAGGAGAAGTGTCTGGCCTACTGCCTGTTTGACTGCAAAAGGAAAGAGATAAGATCTATAATAAACTGCCACATGCTTGTGAAAGATACTCTATTTATAGTTGGCACATAGACGAAATAATAATGGCATCACCACACCATAAATACCATTTAGTAGGAGAGAGAAATCACCTCTGTTTCTTATAGTCATTTAGCTTCTTATTGATGAGTGCCTGTCTGGAGAAACCTAGTTCCTGTACCAGAGAACAGAGAAAGCTTCATATTTAGTATCCTTTACATTTTATTAATTTATGCATGCATACACATTTAAAACAACTTGCAAAAAAATCTCTATGAGCTGGGCTATGAGAATGTTAAGAATAAATAATCCTTTTTTTATTTAAGTTTATGAGTTCAAAAACAAGGCAGAACTTGTGAAGTTATTTTTGTTTGAAACTTTTAATGTGCCGCCACTCTAGACTTCAAGCATACAGAATTAAATTATGTATCACGTGCTCTTACTTAAATAGGCAGGGGCACACATTCAACATGGCCTTAACATTGCTTATCAGTAAAACAGGGTAGCTATATCAAAGTCTTTCTAACAAGTCCACTGTCAGCCATCTTTGGAATGCTCTAGTGAGGCTATTTTCAGTCATGTCAGTGCAGCTCCTATCTACTTGAATGGGGAAAGACTGAAATCTCAAAAATGGTTGGTCAAGATTACGATCAAAGAATATTTTTCAAATCAGCAATAAAATGTGATAACACTGGTATCAAAAATTGTGCTTGTATAGCTCATTTGCATGCACATTAGTGAGTTGCTTGACAAGTGATTTCTGTATATAAAAGGTGACTGGCTCTTTTAACTGGAAGGTGGGAACTCTTTTCTACATCCATTGATCATTAGGTGCTCAGAGTTCCTTGGTTGGGCATTCCAGTTTCTCACATTCATTTAAACAGAAGTGGCCCATCTCTGCTAAATATTCTCTGGCCATATGCAAGTTTTAAATACTCAAGATTTCCACACTTTAAAATTGGTTTATTTACCATTATATAAATAAATACAAATTAGAGGTTGACCAATATTGGATTTTGCAGATATGATAATGTGTTGAAAAAAAGCAATTAATCTGCCAATAGTTTTTAAAATTGGTAGCCTATATTTAATGTTCTTAGTCTTTCCTTCCTGTGATGGGGAGGGCCAGACAGAGGCAATGCGAGTCCAAACTGAATTAAACTCTAGATGCAGTTCATGGTGCAACCAAAATACTAATAAACAATAAAATACATAAATGAATAAAATAATTGATTCATAGTGCAATATTTTGAACATTAAAGGCTGAAATACACTGGGGACTCTTATTTTGAAAGGTTAACGCTTCACTGCTTCCAGCTTCTCATTCAAACAGATAAGGGAATAAAATGTCCACTCCTACAATAATCTAGAACGCATTACAAAATAAACAATTAAAAGTAAACACTGTAATATTTCATCAACATTATATCATCATCATCGACAGCTGATCTTTAGTGATCGCTTGTCATAAATTATTATATTATTTTTAAGTTTGATAATCACATTAGGTCATATCACGATTCCTGTATTTCCGCCCACATATTTAAGACATATTAACATTTCTGTTGTATCATTTAAGATATATAAGACTTTTTATGACCTTAAATTTTGGAAAACTGAACTTTTTTGAGGATCCACGGGAACCCTGTAAAATAAATAGACATGAAATATTGATTTGCGTTGAAATTGTTATTATGTGAGAAGAAAGAATCGCTGATCAGTTGAATTCAACCTCCATTTGCTCAGAGTTCTGTTAGTGAAAATGGCCATCTGACTGCTCATTATCCAGCATATTACAAAAGACTACTTGCAGTAGTAAATGGACATGAAACATTGATATGAGCTGAAATTATTTTATTAGCATATTTGCAGAGATCAGAGTTATATGAGAAGTAGGAAAGATGACTCGCAGTACTCGGAATAACCAGTCTGATGTGCGGTTGTTACTCAAAAATATCAGACCGCTAGATTACGGCATTGAAAAATCGAGTATTCCAGAGACCCATGTAATTAAAAAAATTATAAATCGCACTGAATTAACGTGTTAAATTGACATTTTTTTCAATAAATAATACATTAAAAACAAATAATAATAATAACTTCAAAATGTTGGTTAATATATCTGTACTCCACTTTCCCACAATACTGCAAACCATGTAGCATAAATATTTTTATTTATATGTTTATATTCTTTGTATTGAGCAAAGAGGTCAATCTGTTATGTATAAATCCATTATTGGTCAAACATTTGCCAAACTTGAATTTTGCTATGCATCGCAAGACGAAACTATACTTAAGAATGGAAGTAAATGGAGCACTGGTGTGACCACACCTTTATTCTTGGCCATTCGCCCCAAAAACAAACCTCATTGTCAGTCTTGCTGTTCTCTCTGATGATTCTGATCCAGCTCAGCATGTCATCCCTGTCCTCCGCCTGCAACAAGTACTCGCAGAAGTCTTGCGTCGTCAAACGCAAGGTGTGTTTGCGCTTTGTCTCGCTGTAAGCAATGTCAATCAGGCAGCCTCGAATGCTGATTGGCTGATCATCCTCGCCTTGTCCGTTGCCGTGACCTCCTGCTCCGGCCGCGTAAAGTACAGCCTCCCGCTTGTCCTTGTAAAGGAAGAGCGAATGGGAGCGCAGTACAGAAAAGACACGTTTCCATGGACGCATGCCGCCACCCACTTTCTGTATGCAATACAGACAGAAGCAAGGAGGACTCAAGAAATGCTTGGGTGGGTCACACATCCACAATTTCTCAAAGGTGTCATACAGTTTAATGTTAAACATAGGCTTAAACTCTACACTTAACCCCATGTTAAAGTATGAACAGTGTGAAGCATGGAACAAGGTAACCCAGGATAACGTTTACCTAATAAAATCCTCTAAAAGCAAATGACAAATAATCAGATTCATGCCAGATAAGGGGGTAAGTGAGTGTTAGACCTTTCCCTTCTCGGTAAGAATCTGTTTATAGTGCAGCCAGCCTTCCTTCCTGATGTCAGTGAGAGTGATGCTGCCCAGTTCAGAGGTGGAGTGACGTTTAGAGCGTGCTTCCTCTGCTGCTCGAAGACTCTCCAGAGACTGAAAAAAAACACATAAAGTCACACTCAGGGCCATTACTTAATTTACTCTTAATGGATAAATAATTACTGTATTTGAGGTTGGGTACTGTAGAGAAGAACTTACTCCATCTGTGAAAAAGCTTTTGACCCTTTTTGGTAGTCTCCTGTAAAAGGACAAGACAACGTTATTAATAACATACTTCCGAATTTACCAAAGAAAAGCCACACATAACCTAGGATAAATCACTTCGGAAAGAAACATTACATACAGCAGTCCTAAAATGTATTTATACACTTAAGCAAAACTTTAAAACATCTGAATGTCATTGCATTAGATACTTAATGTCAATCCAATTATAATCTGGTCAATCCAATTATAATCCTCAAACAGATGATGACAGAGTTTTCTCAGAACAAAGTTGCATTTTTGTAATAACTTTCAACTAACTCAAAACTAAGAAACATTTAGTGGATGTATGACATCAGTTCCCCTCACGTTCACACAGGTGGCCTAGCAAATTAAACAAAATGTCTTTCATTACATTAACAATACACATCTGGGATGGCATGACTGTGAGTAAATGAAGAGAGAATTTTAACTTTGGGGTGAACTATCCCTTTAATACAATAATCTGCATTTCAAATAACACAACCTCAGTACCATTAGAGGAAATTGAGATTTTTCCCATGCACAGATGCTGTACTAAAATAAACCCTGAACACATCTACTGAGAATGTAATTTATAGCGCTGAGTGCCTGAGTATTCTCGTAAAGAGATAAGACAACAAACACTATGTTATGTGCACTGGCTGTTCCAGAGAACAAAGTTGTGATATTTCTGACTGTGCAGTGACACCCCTCACACTCACGAGAAGACATGACCCTCCTCCCTGAAGGTGTTCAAGCCCTCGTCACATGACTTGGAACGCTCCGTAGTGATGGCCAGCAAGTAGGAGGAACGACGGCTGTTTTTGATTTTCCCTGTTACAAAAAGACAGTGGAGTGAGAGATGAAAGAAAAGAAATGCAGAAAAAGAGAAAGAAGAGGTGGTGATGCATAAGACAAGTGACAGGACAAACACAGAAATTAATTTCTTAAATGATTTTGGAAAGATCTAAATTAAAAGAATACTTAATTTACTCTCCTTAATGATGATCCAAACCTATATAATGTTATTATTTTATTTTAAAAAAATCCTTTGTGGAGAATTTTGAAGAATCCTACCTCAAATCTTTTCCATACACATCAGTTTTTATTGATCATGTCTGTCAAGCTCCAAAACGGACAAATAACACTATAAGTAGTCCATACAAACCAAATTATTTAAATAACCAAATTCATTATTCCCTCTCAAAACGAATCATACATGCAAATCATTATGTACAGTAGCTTTCATATAAAAAAATGGCACAGGTTTGCCGTCATGACGTTTTTCACAAGACAATGACATTTGATGTTACTGAAACCCAACAGAGTAGTGAAAGGGAAGATTAAAAGTGAATAATTTTGGTCTGTTCAACACACAAAGCTATTGTATGGCTTCATAAAAATTGGAACATAGCGCATAAAGTAATACAGACTACATTTTTGAGGATTTTTTTGGCCTTTTGGGAACTTGACAAATGTGGTCACTATGAACTGTTGCTGTACGGAAAAGAGCTTTGTGAATATTCTTCAAACTTCTCTTTTTGTGTTTCAAAAGATAAGTAATAGCATATGGGTTTGGAATGACATAAGAGTGAGTTAATTAAAAAAAAGAACTTTCATTTATGGCAGAACTATTAAAAGTGTTAAAATGTCACCCAAATTAGCAAATACCAATTGCAAAGCTGTGAACTTGTGGAAAACTTACCAGCCATTAGAAATATTTGCAAACATTTGGCTTGATAGTTGTTAAATTTGGAGACTGTGTTAATGACAGAT
Source organism: Moxostoma hubbsi (assembly GCA_032164185.1). Classification (NCBI taxonomy): domain Eukaryota; kingdom Metazoa; phylum Chordata; class Actinopteri; order Cypriniformes; family Catostomidae; genus Moxostoma; species Moxostoma hubbsi. The sequence continues at coordinate 23,801,281 of JAVLUX010000035.1, forward strand.
GTGAAATAGAGGGAAAATGATGGATGTTAGAGACATTGAGAGGTAATGACAGAAGACAAAGACAGACACAGATATAGTGACACCATTACGGAGTAGACATATTGAAAGAAGGGACATGGATAGATGAGATAATGCTTTGAGACAGCATAACAAACAGGCAGTGTGATATATGCTGAGGAAAGAGACATCAGTAAAAAAAAGAAAAAAACATGATAAAGGACTTTGATGTCTACAGGAAATTTATAAATGTGATAGATGATGCTGGTTTTGATAGACAGATGACCATCAGAGCCAACAGTCAGAGAGACAGACAAGAATGAATGAGACTGATAACATGTGAGATAAACTGGAAAGGCAACTGGCAGATGGAAAAACTAAAGGTGATACCTAACAGACCTTTATGTATGCTAGAAAAACTACTGGTTTTTACAGGTGATTTTTGTAAAAAGATGATCAGAAAAAGGGACAACAGAGCGCAACAGTAAGAAGCAAAAATCCCACTTATATTCTCTTAATCATTGCTGAACAATGATATGCTTTTGTAGAAGCCACAAGTAATAAAAAAAATGGGTTTATTAAGAGAATTCCTGGTCTTCCTAACTCTCAAACTGCCAATATATTTGTCTATAAATCCATAATTTTATAAAGTCGTCAGTCTCGTTTCTTTTTTTTTTTTCACACACTGAAATCTCTATGGAGAAAATGAATGGGAAAAATACTTCTGGAACCAAGGGTGCAAAAAAGTGCATAGTCACTGTTGCGCTCTATGGAGGAGTTGGATTTGGGGTTGGGGAGCGAGGGACTCACTGCAGTCTGTGTAGAGGAGGCTGGTAAGGGGGGAGGTGAGGATGGGAGAGATAGGGCTGTTGCTGTGGACAGACGCTTGGCATAGGCTGCTGGACACCACAGAAGACGCTGGCACATGGCGGGCACAAAGGTCTACACTGGGACTTGTGATCTCATCTATTAGATGTAAGAATTAGAGGGGTAAGGAAGGTTTTAGTTGGGGATGCTGAGAAAGAAGGCACTGGTTGATCCACAGGACAACGGATATAAAATAATTTAGTTTCCCTGAGTTAACTATGGAATTAAAGTTTCTTTGTAGCAAGCAGTATGCGCATTAGCTGACCCAAGATGGTATCAAAAGGAACACATAACTAGGCCCTCATGGAATCTAAGGACTTTTTTCACATTTAATATGCCAATTGTGAGTGGAAGTCTGTGGAAATCCGTGGAATAGAGTGAAATATGGTGATATGTGTTACACAGAGCTGAGAGTTCTAAATTTGTATTGTTTAGCACAAAGAAAAGTATTCAAATCTCTTTCAAATGCTATTATAATAGGGAAAAACAAACAAAGCCACAATGTGTGGGGATGTGATGGATTTTGTAAAGGATGGGCATTCAGATTCTGTGGAATTCTGTGAGCATGGATTCCATGTGGTCCTATACCAGTGTCTGACTCTGAAATTCTTTCAATCTTTTATTAAGCAGCAATATTGTCCCCGTGGAAGGAGCAGCCGAAGCCATCCGCCGGGGGACGGAGGAGTTGCTGCCAGCCACCTGGATGCGGAGGAATGGCCACCTTCCGCAAGAGGAGGAGGGGCTCACTGCCGGCCGCCTGGAGTGGTGCAGCCGCTGCCATGGGCGGAGGAGTTCCCTATCGGCCGCCAATACGCGGAGGGGCATTCCATCCGCCAGGGGTCGGAGGACTGGCTCTGGTTCACCCGGGGAGGATCGGCTGTCATCTGCCAGAGGGTGGAGGAGTGATCGAGGACCAGAATATCCAGGGATAAGTGCAGCAGAATGCAGCAGTTCGAGAGCCACATGCAGCTGCCATGTGTGTGTTTACATTTTTTGTGTCTTTTTGTTTAAGTTCGTATTAAAATATTACTTTGGTTGTTCAGCCGGTTCCCGCCTCCTACTTTCCCATACTTAACCTTGTTACACCACGATTTTATGAAATGTGGCTATGCAGAAATTGACAAAAAAAACATACTCTGAGTAATAATCACTGGAGTAAACTAACCCAGGTCACTGCTATATCAAATGTGAGATAACATAAAAAACATAAATAAAAAAGCTGAGAAAATATTTGGGGCATTTTTTGGTTAATTAAGTTAGTTAATTAAGGGCCATGGTTCATTTCTGACCCTATTAAAAGTGATACATTAAGACAAAGAGTATAATCTAAAATTAGGTTGTAAGGTCCTATAGCTTCCAGACTGACCTATGAAAGGGATGGCAGCCAAGGAGTCCTGCTCCACAGGCGGGGGTGGAAGTACACCATTAATTTGTTGCGCTGGGTCTCCTGAGCGTGATTCTGGGGCTGTTGCTGAAAGAGGTTCAGACGAATCCACAGATAAAACATATTGGGAATGTCGCAACCCATGAGGGGTCTTTCTACCTGAAGGGGGCTTTTGTCTGAGGACCACCTCCTGAATCTGAGCCTGAACAGGCTCTTCTACAAACCCACCAACCCCTGAGCCTGTTCTTGTTACGTCATGGAGCTCTGCTGTGGGGGGCAGTGGCTGAGGACAGGACTCATGGCCTGAGGAAGACACACTTTCCGGGGAGCTGGTTTCAGGGGTCCAGCTGAGGTGAGGTCCAGTGTACAATGGATCCCTGAAGGAGTGTGACTGCTGCATAAGATGGCTGGCCTTTCGGCAGAAGGAGGGGCTATAGCTACGATAGCCTATTGTCTGGTCATCTACAGTTTGTGCAGGTAAACTTTTGATCTGAGCAGCCTGCTGTGATTGAGGTCCCATCTGTTGCTGCTGATGGGCAGGGCTTGAGGCTCGCCCTGAGAGTGGCACTGTTGCAGAAATGACTGCATGATGATTGACCAGGCTGGGGTGCTCTGCTGTCTTCATTGGCTGACTGCTCTGATGAGGCCAGGCTGGTCTTTCATAGCGTGGCGAGATCAAAACGGATGCCTTTCCTAGAGTCTCTGCCGAACGGACGTAACTCTGCTCATACCAAGTGTAAGCAGTCAGCAGGTTCTCTGAGCAGGAACGGCTTGAGGTCTGACCTCCAGGCATGCCCCATCTGCCCAGCCCGAAAGAGTCTGTACGAGGGGAGTGGTTGGGCCCTATTGCTGCACTGTAGTGGCGCAAAAGGGTGTCATGAGAGGCACTGTGTGGCCATCCACCATGAGAACCTCCCATTGCAAATCCCAGCTCAGACAGTCGGTCTTGAGAGATGCTCCGATGTTGATGTGACATAGCAAGGCCTGGGCGCTCCGCTTGGCTGTAATACCAATCAGACAGAGCCTGGTGGCACAGCTCACTGTGGGCTTGCGGAAGACTGCCCTTCCTAGGGTGGGGGAGAGTGGCGGAGGCAATGGCTGCGTTGTGGTTGGCAAAGTGGAAGTCTAGCGGGCTCATTGTTATCCCTGCTGAGGAGAAGGAGCGGGCACGGTGGTGTGTCAGTTGATGATGGTTGGGGGGAACGCGCGGAGTCGCTACACCCTCTAAGGCATCTCCAAAGATCCCAGAGCTGTCTCCTCCAGAGCATTTGTCCAGAGGGGGGTTGGGCTTACAGTTCAGGTTATCAGGAAGACCGTGGTTCTGGGTAGTGGAGGTGGATTTGCTGCTTGGGTAGCAGATCGAAGGAGGTTCTGGAAGGTTGTGGGCATCTCCAGTGTATGGCTCATTCCCTCTCAAGTAAGCATCTTGAGAATACGCCTGTAAGAGAAGGAACCAAATTAATGATGAATGGGGGGTTACTCAATATTCAAATGATAATAATCTAGACTAGCTTGTTTAGGTGATGCAAGAGTGTACAGTATATCAGAGCATTTAGTTTCTTACAGATGTGTTTGAGTAAGGAAATTGTGTAGAAAAGGAGAAAGAACAGAAGAAAGGTCATACTCACACTTACCAACTGTAGCACATCCTCATCTTTAGGCATGATGGACAACTCCAGCATATTCTCACTAAAAAGAAACACAAGCAGCTATCAAATTACAAATTCACAGTTGACACCAATCCACTTTGTTCTTTGTAATTAGTACAGTTTATTCATTAATAGCTATTCAAATTAGCCTCACCTATTCTGAATCAATGCAATGACCTGAGAATACGTTTTCCCCAGCACGCTTTCTCCATTCACCTTCACCAGCCTGTCTCCTTAACACAAACAAGCACATATTTACAATAATGGCTGTGGTTAGGGTATGTGAACAAAGCACACAACACGTTTCAGATATGTCCATACCATGTTCCCCTACCTGTACACAAGCCAGCCTGATGGGCTGGGCCTTTATCTTTCACATTCTTCACAAAGATGGTGTCCATTGGCTCCAGACGAGGCCTCTGACCTCCTTAGCAAAAGCATAAAACCATCATACAAGTACTCACAACTGAAATACTACAAGCACCATCTAAGGTTTTAGATTAACTTACCTTTGCCATTGCCATTCTCCGCATCCTGAAAAACAAAGTTAATGACTGAGGTCAGTAAAACTGTCTGTATTAGCATGTAAACTTCACACCACTAGGGGGAGTACCCAAATGTTCAATGCAGTTGGTTGTTACTCATTTAGCACTTATTCTTATCCAAAGCAATTTACAGTACAGTACAGTGACAGCTACTCTGCACACTTGGACTTTACCAATACAATTTATGCTTACAAGGAAACACATAAATGTGGACTTCCTTAAATCACTCAATCACATACACAGAGCTGAGTGTGCAGTTTGCATGTAGCTAGCTGTGTGAAAGCTTTAGGCTTCGCTGACACGGCTCATTCCTAACGCATGCAGACAAAAGCAAAGGGCTTTGCTGCCCAAGAGATGCACGCACCAGTCTGTCCTGACCCTCTCAGTGACACCGAGGCAGGGGACCTGAGTGGGGGCTCTGGGGTAATTTATAGGTGGAGTGGACATGGCTAATGTGTTGAACAGGGGTGAGGTCCCTGCCTGCTTTCTCAAATGGGCTTTTGATAAAATTGGTGCACCATGTTGACCTACATACTCATGATATATTTGTCTGAAAGATTTAAGCCTTCACTGCGCTGTGTGCCAAGTCAGAGAGGCAGAAGACCACTCACAAGTGTCCTAATCAGACATCAAACCAGAGGTTTTATGTACTAAAAGAAACCCTCACTCTAACCCAAAGTAAATGGTGACTTATGTTTTCAGTCACTAACATGCTTTTTAGCATCTCCTTTTGTGTTCAATGAAAGAGAGACAATAATGCAGGTTTGAAACGACAAGAGGGTGAGTCAATGGTAAATGTTCTGCACTTATATAGCACCTTTTTAACCTTAACGGTATTCAAAGCGCTTTACACTGTGACTCATTCACCCATTCACACACATATTCATACACCAATTGCAGCAGAGCTGCCATGAAAGGTGCTAACCTGCCATTGGGAGCAACTTGGGGTTCAGTGTCTTGCCCAAGGACACTTCAGCATGTGGAGTTATGTGGGCCAGAATTTAAACCACCAACCCGACCCGCTCTACCAACTGAGCCACAGCCAGCCGATGATAGAATTTTAATTTTAACTATACATCTAAAGTTGTTCATTTTGTTACCTTCAGGTTAGTGTGGAAAGCAGACTCCGGTGGATACACGATGAAGTGCCGTAGTGTAAAACCGAAGCCCTGAGAGTTCTTTTGCAGCACCACCGTGCGGGGACCCTTCCAGGCCACGCCCTCTCCTGACATGGGTCGAGTCTTCTGACTGGATGACAATCCTCCATCCTTGTGGCCTTTAGCCTGTAGCAAACAAAGGAACATAATGAGACAACTGATATGAACATCCACAAAGTAACTTCGTGGAACATTTTTAGAAATGCAATGTATTATTTTCCAGTGTCTAAAAGATGTTCTCACTCTTTCTTTGGATGAGTGAAGTCTGATGTTGTTACAGCATTATAACTGATTAACAAAGGAATTAGTGGGAGGTGGGAGGATTCAATTACATACAAATGTAGTTTCTGTAAACTTCATCCACCTTAGGGCATGACCCTTTAAACAGCAGAATGAGAAATGTCTGAAGAATGTCTATTTTAAACACAGATGCTAAAATAAAGAACCACATGAGACTTCACAACAATGCAAGAGGAGAAAATAAACAAAGGAAAAATGGGAGCAGAAGGGCCTTGCAGCCATGTACACAATTAACTCTTAATGCAAAATGTGTGAATAAAGGTCATCTTTGACTCCAGGTCAAGTGGTGCATAGAGTCATGGACATTATACAGAAACATCTGAGCAATTTATCTACATTATAATGAGTCGTGTTGATAAGCTCTATAGGTTGAGTCAGGTTTATTGACTTCAAATATTTAGATTGAGCTTTCTTTACTAGAGAATTTCTCATCCGCAGTGGCTACATTAACACTGTAGCTGAATGTGGCCCAAATCACAGATGTGACACAGATCTGATAATTGGATAACAGTGAGAACACAAGAGCTTTGAATCTGACATTTTCAAATCCGAATTGGGCCACTTTCATACGTATCAGATTTTTCCCAAAGCCTTTAGTGTGAACCGCCTGGTCAGATTTAATGTGATTTTTAGATCAATCTCAAAATTCATCATTTGCACACTTGATTTGCCCCCTTATAAAGGTCTGTTATGGTTTAAAATAGGGTTGTACCGATACCATTTTTTGAAGAACGAGTTCGAGAACCGAAAATGTTTTAGTACTTGCTGATACGGAGTCCGATACCATATTTTATTTTCTGAGCTCCATTTTATTTCAATTTTGTCATCAAAATGATGTTTAAATAAATAAATTAATTTAAACTTTTATCAAATTAAAGTATAACAATTCATTTTCAACATGATATTGTATTATTTTTTATCAAATTAAGTGATTTTATACAGAACCTCACAGCACAATCCTAAATACAACACTGGGGTTATTTTTGTCAAATAGTGTGTGCATAACAGAGCAATAGAGACGTGAGATATTGATTCAGTTTAATACAATTTCAATTGATTTATTATTATTAGTTGCAGTAGTAGTATCACAGTGAATACTACATAAATATACAGTAGTGGTTTATTTCTGTCAGAATTTTTTCATTTAAATTGAGCTTTTATTTTGGCAGAGCTTTTATTTTTAAGTGTTTCTGTGTTATTATGACCAAAGAGCTCTGATGTTATGATGGTGGCTTCCCAATCTGGAAAAGCCAGTCGTTACGTGACTCAAAAGCGATTATTAAACCACAAAAGGCTACTATTTAAATAAATAAATTAGGGCTGTCGATTTAACGCGTTAATTCAGTGTGATTAATTTTACCAAAAATAACGCGTTAAAAAATTAACTCAATTAATCGCACTGCCCCTGGACCATAATAAGGAAGATTCCTGAGAAATGCAAGCTTGTAGTACCACCTGTTTACTCCAGAGGGCAGTAAGTGAAATTTCAGCTGTATGAGCAACGCACAGTTTATACAGTGAAGAAAACACTTCAGTACGTTCTTGTATTCAAAAAACTTGATGGAGCGCAAATGCGAACTAAGGGATCTCAAGATGTGTTTAAAGATTGAGTATTAAACTATGTTTAACTTGACACAGTGACCTAAATATTTTATGTTTATGACGCAACACACCCGAGATGCTACACAAGCATGTCTGACGTAGGTGTACATTGACGGGTCCTTAAACAAGCCCTCATAATAAATCTCAAACTGATTGACAAATTCACTTGTGTAATGGATTGCTGTGAACTGTGTGCCAATGATTGACTTACGTTCAGTAATATGGAAGTAAACAATACATTGTATTCTAAAGCCACTTTTTGTATTGTCTTATTAATGATTAACTCTTCTGCTACAGGAATGCAATGCATTTTAATTATCTGAATATTTTTTTATTTATTTATATATATACATATATATATATATATATATATATATATATACATATATATATATTTATATATATACATATATATATATATATATATATATATATACATATATATATATATATACATATATATATATATATATATATATATATATATATATATATAATTTTTTAATATTTAAAGATAACAGTATAATTATATATAGATAAAAATATGTATAATCATTATGTATTGAATTATTGTTATATGAGGAGCTTTTTCAGCAAATATTTGTATATGCGATTAATCGCGATTAATTAATCGGGACACCATGTAATAATTAGATTACAAATTTTAATCGATTGTCAGCCCTAAAATTAATATGTCGTCTGTATATGACTCTTCTAATGCTAAAATGTGAATTAGCACTCTGCCTCCTGTCATCTGCTATAAATAGAGCATGCAATGCTCATAATAGTGTTTTACATGAATGAACCAAGGATCTCTTTAAGGTAAGAGCAGCTTGTGTCTTTATGTCTGTACAACATCTGCTCCACACATTCACAAGGACTCACGCTGCATGTGCAAACTATATATTTATCACAACCGCTCCACTGATGATGCCATTGCATCTACAATACACACTGCTCTATCCCACCTGGAAAAAAGGAACACATATGTGAGAATGCTGTTTGTAGACTACAGCTCAGCATTTAACACCATAGTGCCCTCCAAGCTTGATGTGAAACTCCGGGCTCTGGGCTTAAACAGCTCGCTGTGCAGCTGGATCCTGGATTTCCTGTCAGGCAGACGTCAGGTGGTTAGAATGGGCAGCAACATCTCCTCATCACTGACCCTCAACACTGGAGCCCCGCAGGGCTGTGTTCTCAGCCCACTCCTGTATTCCCTTTACACACATGACTGTGTGGCGACACATAGCTCCAATGCCATCATTAAGTTTGCTGACGATACGACGGTTGTAGGTCTGATCACTGACAATGATGAAACAGCCTACAGAGAGGAGGTGCACACTCTGACGCGCTGGTGTCAGGAGCACAACCTCTCCCTCAACGTCAGTAAAACCAAGGAGCTTGTGGTGGACTTCAGGAAGAAAGACAGAGAACACAGCCCCATCACCATTAATGGAGCACCGGTGGAGAGAGTCAGCAGCTTCAAGTTCCTCGGTGTCCACATTACTGAGGAACTCACATGGTCCGTCCACACTGAGGCCGTTGTGAAGAAGGCTCACCAGCGCCTCTTCTTCCTGAGACGGCTGAGGAAGTTTGGAATGAACCACCACATCCTCACACGGTTCTACACCAGCACTGTAGAGAGCATCCTGACTGGCTGCATCACCGCCTGGTACGGCAATAGCACCGCCCACAACCGCAAAGACCTGCAAAGGGTGGTGCGAACGGCCAGAAATATCATCGGAGGTGAGCTTCCCTCCCTCCAGGATATATATAACAGACGGTGTGTGAAGAAAGCTCGGAGGATTATCAAAGACTCCAGTCACCCGAGTCATGGGCTGCTCTCACTGCTTCCATCAGGCAGGCGGTATCGCAGCATCAGGACCCGCACCACCCGACTACATGACAGCTTCTTCCCACAAGCAATAAGACTTTTGAACACATGATCCCTCATGATCAACAATCAGCACTGCACTTTATTAATCCTCATTCTGTCAATATATTCTCCCAATTCAATTAGTGTTTATATATATTTATACCTGTATCTAGTGTGTGTATTCTACATTGTGTGTATTGTGTACATTTGTTATGTAAATTGTTGTGTAGGTATGTGTACATTTGTTATGTAAATTGTTTTGTGTAAATATGTTGTTATTGTCACTGTCATTACTGCATTGTTGCACGGAACTGCACACAAGAATTTCACCTGCTGTTGCACTCGTGTACACAGTAGTGTGACAATAAAGTGATTTGATTTGATTTGATTTGATTTGATTTGATTTTGATTTGATTTGACATTAAATCGCATTTGCTGTTAAATAATCTCAGTAGTACATAACATGATTTTAATTTGTGTGCTGAATATTTATGTAATGATTTTCGTACATCAGATGGTATCGGTTTTTGGACCCAAGAGTTGGGTAACATCTCACAGCAAGAACTGGCAAATCTGGTGCAGTCTATGAGGAGGACATGCATTGCAGATCTTAATGCAGCTGGTGGCCACACCAGATACTGACTGTTACTTTTGATTATGACCAATATACCAAGTTTAAAAACAACATAACTTAGGCACATAATTTTAATGATAATTGAATGACTCAATATACTGTAAATATACAATGATAAAAACTGCAGGACTTGTTATATGCATGCTCAGGGAGTGTTATACATCAGCTGTTCAGCATGTCATGTGAACAACCTAAAAAAAAATTGTATATGGGCAGAAAATCAGATTTGGGCCACATTCATCTGCGGTGTGAATTTAGCATAAGAGAAATAGCCAGATCTGGCAATGACTTGAAATGACTTTGCCTGACACTACACTTATTCCCACTCTGCCCACCCACTTCCTCTTCCCCTGGCTCCATTCCACTGCACCTCACCCCAGGCTGTGCTGCAGTGCCAGAAAACAACAACAGGAAGTGGAAACTATAAAGCAGGAAGTTCAGTACCTCCCTTAACTGGCCATTAAGGGAATCCTCTATACCCCCAAAATAATCCTGACTAATAAAGCTTTCCAACATTGAGACAGTGACCTTCAATGGGCTGTCTGAACACCATCAATACTTCCCAAAAATCTCTCCTACCACTTCCTTTACTCGGGTAGGCTATACTTTTTCCATCTCTAAGGTAACACTTCCTGCTCCAGATTCCCTGAAGTATGTCAAGACTCCATTGTCCATCTGCCCTAACATATGGACACGGCATTAACCTTGACCATGAAAAATGGATCTAAGGAAGTACTATCCAAACAAAGAAAAGATTATAAGGAAACAAGAGCAGATTTTAGGAATTTGAAAGTTGGTACATGTGAAGACATGTTACAAAGACAGTGGATGAAAAAAAACAGTCAAGCAGGGCAAGGTGCAAGAAACAGAAGGACAGAGATTAAGGAGCTGATTAGACAACATGCATTATTGCGTATGAAACAGAATGCATTTGTCTCAAGACGTGTTAATGTGCAAGCTGCTAAATAAAGAGTGAGATGTGGTGCAACATTCAAAGATATCCAGCTAATGCATGTCTACATACAAAACAATAAAATAAACAGTGCAGACAGATGCAAAAAGCATTTGTTTGTGAATGGCCCCTGTGAAAGCAAAAATAGTGATAGATGTGTTGCTTCAAAATGACAAGATTCCTCATTGTGTACCCTGTTGACAATACGCACATTAGTGTTACGCTACATTCCAGTGATCTGATACACACAATAGATTAAAGATCAGTAGATCTCTTTGGAATGGTGATATTCAAATTTCTCTTGCTTACATTAATGTCTAAACTGGACTAGACTTGACTGGACAGGCACAATCATTAGGGAAAAACACTTAGGTTGTATGTTTAAATAAAATGCCATACAACCTTCAGGCATTTGACTCTTTTCTCACCTGCTTATCAGAGCTGCTCATCATTACTGAAAATCAATCAGATAACACTTTTGGTGAAGCAGAGGGGGGGGGGGGGGGGGGCTCCTCTCCAAGTACACCTTATATAAGCCACAGCAGACAGAGCACAGCAAACACCAAGAAAAAACAGCAAGCAAGCCAGACTTAGAGTGGTGGTGGTGTAGTGGCTAGAGCACAGGGCTGCTAATCAGAAAGTCGCTGGTTCAAACCCCACAGCCACCACCATTGTGCCCTTGAGCAAGGCACTTAACTCCAGGTTGCTCCGGGGGGGATTGTCCCTGTAATAAGGGCTCTGTAAGTTGCTTTGGATAAAAGCATCTGCCAAATGTAAAACATGAATCAGAGCCACATACCTATTGAGTGACACAACATGTAAGCACTGTGGCCAGACCCACAGCTGAGTTTCTGTCACCTGACTAGGATACATAATGTTGCTCTTTGGAAATCATCTCAAGAAACTGGAGCTGAATTTGCTTTTGACAGTTTCTGACATGTGACATGATGCATTTCAACATCACATCCCTGTTGAAAAGACCAGTATATGTTGAATTTTGGATGCTGGTCCCCAGCATAGGATGCTGGTGTGCTGGTATCCCTACCAGGCTTCTTACAAGCTTAACCTGCAAGCCTTCCATGGTCAACCAGCTTTATCAGAAAGAAAATGTTGGTTGTCCAGCATTTTTTGCTGATGAACAACATGGCCATGCTGGTCCACCAACTAAACCAGCACAAACCAGCTTGGATCAGAATGGAAATTCACACTAGTCTAAAATGGCTTCAGCTTCAATTATGTAGTATATCACACTGTAGATAATCTCTTACCCTTCTCGGACCAAAGTGCACTGAGCCAGTTCCAGATATCTGTGCATGATGGGGCTGAACACCAGCGCTCCTCAGAATGGCCAACCATATGCAACGAGGCTCCGGATCGCTGCAATCCACGCCCACTGAGAGCTCAAAATGCCACTCCTTACCCACCGGAGCTGGAATCCCTGATAAACACTGCTTTACTGAACACATAATCAGCCTGACTGAACATAGGCGACCACCAGTTCCACCACCACAGGGCAGAATGCGGCAAGGTCAACCGGCTATAGAGATCACAACCTTGAACTTAATCATGTGCTCATCTCCTCTTGGACATGAGCACTTGTCCCTTGGTGATCAACAAGTCCACAATTCATCAAAAGATTTAAGAGCCATTTCTAAATAATTTGAACTTGAGATATGGTGTTCCTCATACCATAATAATTATATTCTTGGCTTGTCACACCCTCATACTGTTTTTTTCAAGAACTAATTCCAAACATCCAGAAAAGATTTAGGCCTCTTCCATCCTTGTTGATCAATGGCTCTTCACACATTTTGCAGTAGTGACCATAAACATGTTCTCCAATATAAAACCCCACCATCTCGGAGTAGAAAACCTATCAACATGTTTCTTGCTCCAAATGTGCTCAGTGATCTGGTAATGCTTTAGGGGACTGCTCTCCATTCTCCACAGGCTCAAAGTAGATGTAGAGTCACTTCCTTTCCTTTCCTTTCCTTCTCTCTTTCAAAGATGTCCCCTTCTTCTGCAAAGACATCTTCTTAATGCAGATTAATCCATTGCATTCCCTTTACACAGTCCACAATATGATTCAGAACCTCTGTAAAGTCTCCCTTTCAGCAATATCTTTTATTCATATAGCTTATCCTGCCGTGCAAGAGTGGAATGAGTCATAATCATCTGCTTGTCCTCTCAGATTGTCCTGTAGGTTGTTGAATGCCACAGATTTTCAGAAATGAATAAATCTATTGTTAAAACAGCCAGTGTTAAGGCAGCAAGTTAAATTAAAACTAGGTGTAAAAGTCTCATATCCAAAATGCTGAGTGGTATTTTCCAATAAAACACGATCCATTTGAATCTATAATCATTAGTATGACATCCTAGTGATTTTTACAGTCCTCCAATGTCCACTTGCTTTGCTTCTCTGAACAATAAGGGGTTTTCCAAAGCTTGAAGTTTAAAAATGTTTCATAAAGCAGCAATCGATGTATCTGTCAGCTCAGTGTGATTTCTGCCAATCAGACGACTTGGGGTTTCAATCTCTCTTTCATTCCATCCTTCTATCCTTCTCTCCACCTCTCTTTCCTACTCCACTGTATCCCCGACCCGGTCAATCCTGCTAGTTGTGTAATGAGCAGCTTTTTTCATACAGGCAAACGTCACTCTCTCTCTCTTTATCTCTCCCTCTTGTTGACTCGCCCTGCATCTCTGTCAGCTCATTTTAGACTCAGAGACATGGCAGTTGCTGCTGATTTCCAACTAAACTAGCTATTGCACACTCAGAGTTATAAACTTAAATTGTGTGTTAATGCATGATTTAGACTTCTGTTGAGAGAAACATCACAGATCATTGCTCTTTGCCTTGACAGCAATGTGTGAGGTGGGTAGAAAGCAAGTGATACACTCACAGTGTGAAGGGTTTAAAGCAGAGTTCAGTTGATAAGGTTTAAGGTTTAGTGGCGAGGAAGAAATGCATGTGTGTCTGGATCAATAAAGAACATCTTTTACTAATTCAATTTTGCACACAGGACCAAAATCAAGAGTGCCTACTTTTTTACTGCCTAAATATGTCTTTTGGACCATCAAAGTGCTGGCAACCATGTACAACCATTATAAGAATCTGACAGAGCTCTGTCTCCCCCCGGACTATTTAACTAAAGCAAGAAATAGAAAGACATTTTTCAAATAATCATTGGTATATGCAGGGCTAGACATGGGGGGACGAATTGAGTTCATGGACAGACTGGCTACATTTGTCTGGGGAATAAAGTGTATTTCACTAAAGTGAATATCACTAAATAGAATCCAAACGGTTTGTGAGTTACGCTCATAAATGCATGGGATTTTCTGCATCTGTGGTTCTGCAATGTTGACTATTGTTATTTGCCAGAACACATTCATGCATCAGATCATCAGAAGCACAGGGGAATCCACATGCAACAGATCCACACGCAGTCAATTTAGAAATCCACACACCAGTACATAAGTGTATGTGTAATTTAATGCACTAGGGGTGTCTCTTGAGAGCCTAGTGTCGCTTCTTCGACACAACGTTTCGTTCCCTCCATCAGGGAACAGAGGTTACAACAGTAACCTAGACATTTTGCAGTCTTGACACACACACACACACACACACACACACACACACAATGCTGGGGGAGTAGTTTAGCATGGCTTACAGCAAATGCCCATTCATTAAAATTGTAGATTTAAGAGTAGATTTGGCCATTTGTGTTCAGAATGTTCAGTTCCAACCAAGAATTTTAATTTCCCTAGTGTAATGTTGTTATAGATTACAGAGATATAATCTCTATAATCTGAAATGTGTTTTATGTTTTTATTTATAAATAAATTAAAACAATTTCCATGATGGCAAAGCCCCATTTTCAGCTGCAATTACTCCAGTCTACTAAGAAAATAGTGTCACGTAATCCTTAAGAAGTCATATCTTTTCTTTTTGTTAAAATGGTTGTCTACTTAATGAAGTGTGGAAATCGCAATATAGTGTCTTTTTCCAGATGAGGTGTTCATCTGGAAAAAGACACTATATTGCGATTTCCACACTTCATTAAGTAGACAACCATTTTAACCATTAACCATTTTCTGGCAGTTACTTTACACTTGAAAGTCAAATTTCGGTTTTAAAAATAACCAAAAAGAAACATATTTCTCTTCAAATTCATAAATGTATTGTTCTTCTGAGAGATGAAGGCTTTCCATGCACTTTTGTTTTGAAAGAATAAAACAAACTTGATCTAACTGGGACAGAGAGAGAAGCCAATCCTGGACATTCATATTTAACCAAATTTAATTGTTTTTTGTTTTTTTTGGCACAAAATAATATGTATTTTGCAAATGTTTGGTTCTGAATTCTTACACTGTATATTTTCCGTTTAAAAAAATATACAGCTTCAAGATTTCAAGATGAAGAAGAAATTCAGAACACGAAAATTCAATATTCTAAAATTCAAACCGCATAAATTCAGATCTACAGAAAGTGGGTCAGAGATCAAGCTTCCATGTTCCGCAGGGAAGAGTAGAGGGTCTCGGAAAAGTGAAAATTCCTCTTTATTTCAATGTTCAGTTCTTCCTTTTTCCTTGTGCGGCTTTACTCTATCGCGCGTGCGAGCATCAATAACTTGCGCGGATTAATGACGTTGAAATGCCTTCATAATGATGACCATAATGATGTATAAAATTATGAAACAGTAAAAAGGCTTATACATTTTTACATTGTTATTATTAACAATAATCAACATAACCCAAAATCGAACCTTTTTATGCTGCTTGTTTAAACTTATTTTGCAGCTTTGAAGATTTATTACAAGAACACGTGAAATGTTCCGTTTCTGACTTGGATCTGATGTGGATTCCGATCACA
Source organism: Moxostoma hubbsi (assembly GCA_032164185.1). NCBI lineage: Eukaryota > Metazoa > Chordata > Actinopteri > Cypriniformes > Catostomidae > Moxostoma > Moxostoma hubbsi. The sequence goes on from JAVLUX010000035.1 coordinate 23,817,120, forward strand.
GAATGAATCAGAATTACATTAATTATTGAGTTATATGTGATGCTTACTCTTACACATACTTTCATACTAAATATAATTTATACTAAAATAAATACCAGAGACCGCTTAGACAAATGTCTCATGTGCTGAAAATGTGATAACGTGCTAACCATAAAAATATAAATCATAAAAGTTTAAGAACAACTTCATGGTCAGTATGGCGACCTTTTGAATCACACTCGTGCCAGAGAATTATTGCACATCGACCTGCAATTGGCCAAAATGCTCTGTTCGACTTTTCCGAGACCCTCTACTCTTCTGTAGATCTGAATTTCTGAGGTTTGAATTTTAGAATATTGAATTTGGTGTTCTGAATTTCTTCATCTTGAAAACTTGAAGCTGTATTTTTTAAAACGGGATATTTACAGTGCAAGAATTCAGAACCAAAGATTTGCTGTTTGAAAATACATATTTATAAAATTGTGCCATAAAATAAAACATTAAATATGAAATGTCCAGTATTGGAGTTTAAAAAAATTAAAATTAAAATCTATTTAAAATACAACATAATATTAAATTTGGCTAAATGAAGATAATTCAAATTCAAAAGTCTATAATTAAAATGTACACAATTCTAATTCAAACTGTTTTGTCGTATTTCAGGCTCCATACTTATATGGGATATGACTGGCAGGCCTAGCTGTACAAGCTTGTCCCAAACTTTTGGAGCTTTATTTATGATGATGACACAGTAAATAACACATTTGCTTTCTGTGAGAGAAAGACAAACTGAGAGACCTCAGTCTGAGAGAAAATGCTCATTCAATGGCTCTAAATCAAACAGCTGCAATTGCAAGATGTCAGAAAAATCATTGTGACAATCTCACAATTGCAAACACATCAAGGAATTCTCACAGTTTGATGCGTGTGTCCCTGAGAGTATGCAGTCACTGTTAAGCACAGCCAGAAACTGTTTAGTTCGAGATAGAGCACTTGAATTAAAATTAATTGGAGAAATTGGAACGCCCAATATGGCAGATGTAAAAAAGGAAGTTCTGTCTTAAAGATAAAAGAGCCAATTACCTTTTAGATACAGACATCAGTCAGTTAATTTGAGAAGATGACAAATAGCATTTTTTCGTGTGATCTGAGCTGAATTTATGAACACAATTTATGATACCATTGCTAACAGATTTAACTGCTGATTTGCAATATGTTCTTTGATCATAATCTTGAACAACCGTTTTAGAGACCTTGGTCTTTCCCCAATCAAGTAGATAGGAGCTGTACTTTCATGCCTCTTGTATCCATAGAAAATAGCAGCCCAGGAGCTTTCCCAAAATGGCCGCCAAGCGTACAGACTTGCCTTGAAAGGGACTTTGGCACAGAAATATAACAATGATAGAGGACTGAATGATGGAGTGATTTCAATACGAGGAGAAAGAGGAAAAGACAGGTGGATGGGCAGATAGACAGACGGTGACACAGAGGATACAAAGTCACTACACAAAAACAGTTGCTCTGACAATAAAGCAGCTGACACAGAGGAACAATGAGACACGTGGGACTGATCAGTGTTGGGGGACAAATTAAACACACATATCAGGCTTACAAACAGCATTTACAAAAACAGAATTTGGAAACATAAAATGTATATACACCAAAACACATGTCCAACAATATTTTGGTCATAACTCATAAGTCTTTATATAGAATCCAATCTAATACTTACAGAAGGCGCACACCATGAAACTGACCATCCTTAAAATGCATGTGTAATTGCACTTAAAGGGCACTGGTGGGCATCAGGACATAATAATCAGGCTATGCACTATACACAATATACTATACACTGTATAATTAAGTTATTTTTAAGTAGTATGTGAAACAGTAGTTTTGCAAAGATAAACATATCAAACACACTGTTGTCACATGATCTAATTTCACTGATTCAGCAAGTGGCATCCAGTTATCATCTTTGATAACTCTTTGCAGTCTGATTAAACAATGACTGAGAAACAGATGTAAAAAATGATGGTTGATATTTTTCAATCATCACACTGGAAATGGAAGATCAAGCAGAGTGTATTGCAATGTGGGATGCAGTATTCCTCACTGTATTCAGCATGTATACTGCACAATCTGGCATATGCAGTATATCTTTGAATTATGTGCATACAGAAAATTCACACACTGTGCATAGTACTGTATACCTACTACAGAAGTAGAGTGGTAGTAATGTTCTTCCAAACACAGCCTCAGTCTCATCAACTGTAGACACACCATAACCAAAACCGCAACAGAAACAGCCACTAATAGGACATCGTCATCAGCCAAGCTACCCATTGCCAGCCTGATCTCATGACAATTGTACAGGGCATTTTTTGTGTAATTATATTATGTGGTTCCTTCAGGACAGTTTGGAGATGAAATGTCCACTGTGAGGTGCTAAAAGCCATGTCAAATCTTTTTTACAAAAATGTAGGTAATGTTGTTCTACGACAACAGGCTGCCCATTACATATACATAGCTGCTTCAAGTAGTGTAAAAAAAAATGTTTACTCAAAATGGAGCAGTGCTACAACAAACCAGAAATACTAACCTGCTCTTTTCATTAGACCCATTCTGTAGCATCCATTATTGTGACACTTCTCACTTGCATAACCACACAGCTCTGAATGGGATGAAAGACCTCCTGAATGACCTATATTAAGTCAACTGTGAAATTGTTCCATGCTAACAATAATGTTTCATACTGTATTTCTAAACAAAATGTCTCTGGCCCCCTCATTCTTTTTTCCACATAACATGTTCCTACAATAGAGCTAGCAGCAGACTATCCATGTAACAAATGACTGCTGTTTGACCTCTTCTATGGACCATGAATTATTGTGATTCTGATGTATCCATAATATCTGAACTGGGACCAGTGATCAGATCAGCTCAGTCACTGCAAAAGATTCAGAGGACTTGTAATACATACAGTATTTAATCTATGCAACAGACTTGGAGCCATTTTCACTTGAATTAAGTCAGTCCAGATGATGATTAAAAAATAAATTCCTTTTCGGTACTCGCCGAAATGATACTTGGTTTATTTTTTGTAATGTTGCTGCTTTCCAATACACTGCTGCAAGACTGATGATTTGAAGACACTGTGTTTATTATGTTTCAGCAACTGTTACTCAAATGACATAATCAAAAAAAGTAATTTTTAGCTGTCACCAAATTATCAAAAATCACAAACAATTTTACAGACAAAAATGAATATACAAATATTTTTTATAAACAAAACTGAGAAAGCTGACCTGCTGACTTTATTGGTTTCAGCAACTGTAACTCAAAAGACTATATGAAAAACAGTAAGTCATTTTTAACTCTCACATTGTCAGAAATGAAAATTTTCACAGAATTGTTTTATTTTTATTAATAACTATCCATCAATAAGGATTCTTTTGCAAATGTAAATGACAGGTTCCTACCCTGCAGTTTTTCCACAAAAAGAAGCATCTCTGCATGTTAACATGTAGGGCCCTAAAAATATCTGTTTTATTATAAAACATATTTTATGTTTTCTGAATTCAATATTCGATAGTTTAATTAAATTCTGTCATCATTATTAATTATACAGTATGGATACATTTCTGTAATTTTTTTTTCCAAATTTAGTTTCTATTGTGGTGGAAACCCGAGAAAATAAAGTACATATGCATTCTTTATGTGAGCTGCATGCTGTAGAGTGAATGAGGTCTGTTCTTGGTCATCTACCACGCACACAGAGCAAGCGTGATGCTCCTAATGCTGTGTTTCTAGGCAGCCACTTCACACGTTCACACTTTGAAGCACGCAGCACATGCAAACTGTATATTTATTTGATTAAATCGCATTCATTGGGGCTTAATAATAACACTAGGATATATAGCAATTTTAAATTGTGCACTTAATGCTTATGCAATGACTTTTGTACATCAGACGGTACCGTGCAATGCTGATATTATAAGCAGTATACGCACAGTATCTGACATGATTTCGATACCGGTATACATCCCTACAAATTCTATAACATTTATTTTGTTAACAGAACAATGTCATCATATTACCCTCAGCTACTCAAAGTAACTTATTACAATGTTACTGAAATGGTAAGTTAAAAAAGCAAATACAAACCCACGCTTAAGACACATTTAAAATTACCATAATCTTTTCGTAATTCTGACAAAGCACTTTTAAATTTTCCTTTCATTCTTTCTCCTGCTGGCTTCTATGTGATGTCATTTTTCAAACCCACACTCTCAATTGCATCCCAATTATCTCTTACTCTACAGCACGTGCTGCTACACTTAAATTCTTCCCCATTATAAATCTCTCATGCTCTTTCTCAGTACTGTTTCTCTCTCTGGTTAACCAAACCCACAGAATGAGCTTATGCTGCTGACTTGAGAAACAATTAACTGCACTTTTTGTCCTCTTTAGCCCACACAATGGAGTCTGAAAATGACAACACTGCTCAAATATTCCTGCCTGAAAAGAATAACTCCACTCTTCCTTTGAATGTCCATCAAGCCTCTTCTCATTCCAGTCACATTCCACTTGAGCAGAGAGCCAGCCAGATCTGATTTTCCATCAAGAAGAAAGAGCAAGTGCCTCGAAATTTGTGGGGAAAACAGCACACCAGTCATATGATGGTGACAACTGGGCTAAAGAAACATGTCACAGCATCCATCATTTCTTTAAATTATTTTAGGCGTGCTGAGTGACTCCAGCCAGGACTCCAAAGCAGCCAAATTGGCCCAGATGCTAAGGAGGGTAGAGTCACATGGGGTAACCTCCTCAAGGTCGCTATAATGTTCTGTTCTCGCTCTCGGTGAGGCGTGTGGTGAGTTGTGCGTGGATGCCACGGAGAATAGCATGGGCCTCCACACGCGCTACTTCTCCGCAGTAACGCTCTCAACAAGCCACATGATAAGATGCGTGGATTGATGGAAAAAAAATAAAAAAAAATGGAAGAATAAAAGACTAACCTTTGGAGATGTTTGAGGTAAAAATCAAAGACGATAACACCTTAACTCGACGTATCAGGATTATTTAAATTTTACCTCTGGACTCATACCCTTTTCTTCCCTTACTCTTTTGTCCATTGGCTTGTTTTTAAGAGAATACTATCTTACATGGGTGACAGTGATTTTGCCAAGCAGTACTTTTTCAAGGATCAGCACATTGTTGTTAGTCAACAAAAACTCAACTCAATTTATAGAGCACTTTCAAAAACCACACTGGGTACCAAAGTGCTGTACATGGAGTTACAAAAAATAAATAAAAATCACATACATACAGCTTAAAAATGCAACAAATATTTAAAAACAGTAAAACAAGAATAAGATAAAATTGACCTAATACAATTTATAATGCAATTAATTAAAAGCTAGGGAAAATAAATACGTTTTTAAGGCCCCCTGGAAAGAGAATAGAGACGGAGATGATTTTATGACCAATGGAAGCTTATTCCAAAGTCTAGGGGCTGCCACCGCAAAAGCTCTATCACCTTGAGTATTTAGGCAAGATCGAGGGACTGACAGACATAGCTGATCACCAGAGCGGAGAGACCTTGAAGGTTGATGCAAGCTTATTAAAGCAGAGATGTACTGAGGTGCAAGACCATGAAGCGCCTTAAATACATATAGCATCACTTTGTACTTGATTATGTATTGGATCGGTAACCAATGTAGGGAAATCAGTACTGGGGTAATATGCTCTCTTTTTCTTGTTCCAGTTAAAAGCCTAGCAGCTGAATTCTGAACCAACTGCAGGCGAGAGAGCGAGGCCTGACTCACACCCAGATACAAAGCATTACAATAGTCCAATCGAGAAGACACAAAAGCATGCACAACCTTCTCCAAATCATCAAAAGAAAGGATGGAATTCAACTTTGCAATAGATCTAAGATGGAAAAAACTATTTTTAACAACAGCATTTATTTGTCAATCAAACTTTAGCTCAGAGTCAAAAATAACACCCAGGTTTTTTACATAGGGAAGTTTATGCCCTGGAAGCAGTGACAAATTTCTTTTTAAATTTACCCTACATTCCCTGGCTTTGACCCAAAACAATAAACTCTGACTTATCCTCATTTGATTGAAGAAAGTTGTTTGCCAGCCAACACTTCACATCGGCCATGCATTTATGCAGAGACTCAAAAGAAGGGAGCAACAAGGATGTTGATCCAGTAACATGTCCTACTTCACAATTTCTAGAACTCCATTTTCATTCATTTCAGACCGCTGATGGAATTGTTGTTTTATTAATCAGTAAATGACTTTCACATAAGCCCACTTAGTAGCATGACAATTTACAATATTAGAACTCTCCAATTACAATAAAAATATCACCCACATCACAAGAAACAATGTCTCATCATTATTTTCAGCTGTTTTTAGTTATTTTTTTCTATTCCGTGCAAATTAGTGAAATTCTTTCATGTTGTTTGTTAACATATTATAGTGAATAAACTATCCTGTTACTTTGTGCATGTGTTTGTGAATGAATTTGGGGATTGTAGCTTCAGTTGAGAACAAATGATCATGTAGTTGATATACCCAGTCGGCGATTAGTCATGTAGTGTGCACACCATCACGACAGAAAACATACATTAAGTGTGTGCTTTACTAATGTGCTGCATTTCACACCCCATAAAACATCAAACCATGTCTGCTTTCTGTTGAACTGGTATTACTCCTGCTATTTTAGAGAGTTCTTATCTACTGTTTTTCTTCTCAATTCCTTTTTCTAATTTCTTCTCGTTCCTTTTCGTATTTCATCATACTACACACATTCTTGTACTAGTCTCCAGCTGGGCTGAGAATGTTTCCTTTCTATTGCACAAGAAGGACATTCATTCCTTTCCTTCTTACCTCCCTTTGTGTCCAGCAGGTCTCCTATGATTCACTGTCAGTCTTCACACCAGGCCGCTTGAAGCAATCTCACCTCTGAGAAAGGGGTGGAGCTGTTCTGTCTGACCCTTCAACCCTAACCTACCAAATCCCCCACCCTTTCATCACACAGTTGCGGGTCCCACTCCACTCCAGCAGGGTACGGACAGTGGCTCATTGTCAACACTGCATTTCAAAGGCAATATCAAGACTGGCTTGTACCTCCCACTCAGAAATGAGCAAGGCCCATTCAGAGGCCCACTCTATCTCTCTTTTTGCCATAATTCTCTCCCGTTATTTTGTTTGGTGTTTTCAAAATGCCCTTTTCCACTGATGGTACTAAATCCCATTTTAGGTACTTCTCCAAAAGACTAGTATTTTTCGTCGCTTTTAAGGGGACGTTTTTAGTTCCTACACCTGTGCAGGGACTTTTAGGTCTTTGGGAGACTGTTGGAGGTACAGCAGCCTTTGATTGGCCAAAAACCTATGACACACAAATAGCCTTGAATATCTCAAGAAGTCTTTAGTTTCCATTTGTAAACTAACTTTTAGCTGCTAGCCTGCTTTTCAAAGGATTGCGCTAATTTTACACTTTCCTTATGCTTTCATTGCATTTGTACGGTTTGTATTGTGTGACTATACAGAAAATAAAGTGATTTCTGGACTACCACATTGATTTTTTCTTGGGATGACGAATATAAATAATCAGACGTTTATCGAGAGTGGGTAACTGAATGCTATTGTACACTAAACCATGAAATTTTGAAAACCATGAAAACCATCATGAAATTTTGTTTACTTGAGGAGAGTATTATGTGCCTGTTACTGTGTGATTAACTTGCATCAAGATGTCTTTTTTAAGTCAATGATTGTGTATTTTATGTTGAGTCATAAAGGCCTTTATTGTAAAAGATTGTGTTGATAAATAGGTTTATAGTGCATTTTCAGCATGTTGTCGGTTGAATTCAGCGTATGCTGCAGGGACCACACGAGACCAGTTTAAACTGCCACCTGAAGACACAGACTGCATTAGAAAACTGGAAATGTATAAGGATGGATGAAGGTAGGATGAAATAAGGTGCTTTTTAAACTGTTTAACGAGTTCCATTCATCCAAAAATGCTGTCGGTTAAACCATTAATCGATTAGACAGATTCTAGATGACGTCCCTATGAGGGTTACTTCTGTGAGTTACTCCATGGTTGTTCTGTTCATCATAAAGAGTTCTCATCTAGAACATTACTAAGGGAAAAGTACTAGGACCGCAGGTGGGAAATGGGCCAATATATTAAACAAAATTGTGTCACTCAAGATCCAGCTCAATTGGCTCCAATCTGTTCCCCAGCCCAACTCAAGGGTACAAAAGGGCAAAAGGTTAAGCATGCTCCAAACTCAATCATTCCCATAATGAGCTAAAAGGCATTTGCGAAAACTTGTATAAAGTGAAAGGACAAGGGATGAGTATTGATGCAGACCACAAAATCAAAAAGAACGCTTAAGAAAAAGACCTTGCTTCAATGCTCTCTTGGATTTACTTATCACTCTGAGAAGGTCAACGCTGAAGTCTGACAGCAAGATAATGGCCAGTTTTGAATCCCTGAGGAAGAGCAGGGTTCTAGGAGGCATTTCCCCAAGGGAGAATGGCACCCATATCTGCCTCTCCAGGAGATTACTGGATTAGTTTAATTGGACCAAGAACTTCTCTTGTCAAGCCTGAAGAACTGTCCTTTGATTCTGATGCACACTGGGCATGCTCACTCTCTCACACACAAAGTCAACAAGTGCAAGGGCCAAGTTAATTATTGAGGACAGTCTGTAATGTATACAGAGATAACTGGTAACCCAAGGCCCCAAGTGTACAGAAAAATAGAGGATTAAGGGCTGAAAGTTCAGTTTCTCAGCCTTGTTTAATTGTAGCTCAATCCATTCCTTACCAATTAAGAGACTGAAAAAACTAAGTCCTGTTTTGAAATATGACAGGGGTGCTGAGGAGGGCATAGTGTGTTTAAACCTGGTGCTACCTAGCTTTTATGCTGTGATTTTTACCAACGTTTTTGTCTAAATTGCAAGTCTGGCCTTAATAAATCGAGTGTAGACTGGACAACGATATAGCATGAAATGCAAATATAGACAAGCTTGAAATTAGAGGTGTGAATCTTCACTGGCCTCACTAATCTAAAGAATAGATTACAAAACAATTCTCAAGGAATCGCAATGCATCTTGTCCTCCATGGAGACAAACAATACATCCAATAAGATTCCCATTGTAGAAGTTTTTTTTTCTCCACATTCCCACTTCTTCTTTCTACCTTTTCAGTTTTATATCATAATTACAATCATGAAAATGTTTAGAGATGGGAAAGGTAATGTCGTGTCTTCTAATAGCTAATTTATGTTCACTTATTTGTATTTTTAAAGATATTGACATCTTCCCAACATAGATTAATGGACAGGCATTTTAACATGTAGATTACATGTGATAAAAGAGTTATTATAACAGATTTATTTCCATATGTAAATCTGTGAATTGATTGTTTCTTATTATAGAGGATAACAACCTTTTATGAATGCATGTTTCTTTTCTGTAACTGCATCAGATATTACCAGTTGATTTGCTAAATTACAGGATTTTTTTGTGAATGAATAAAGGAGGATGATAAAAAATGTCCTGCAACGAAGGATCTGTAGAAAGAATGTACCAGAATTTTTTAATAATATTTTTAAATTCTTTAGAAGATTTATTATAATTAGTACATAATTAACCCAAAATTATTTACCCTTTCTTTTACAATTCTGATTTAGTACTTGTTGCCTATCCAACCCTTTAACATTATTGTACAACAATTGAAGCCAATAGTGTGGTTATCCCCTTGATTTAAACTGATTAAACACTATGTATGACTGTTATTCAAAATTCTCCTCTGAATCACAGATCCGAGGTAACCGATGGAATTGGCTGAGCGTAACCTTTATTTAATGAGAGAGGGTGATAACATTTAAATGACAAAATAGTGTTTCTGTCCATAGACTTCCAAAAAAAAAAATTGTATTTAAGGTGTTATTCTGCTTTAAAACTAATACATTTGTCAGTGACAGATTTATGGTAATTGATTCCATTGTAAGTTTGTGGTACCCAGCTTGACATCTTGTCCAGCTCTCAATTTGAGATCAGTGCCCCAGATTTTCACCAGCTTCTTATAACATTACATAGTAAAAGTAATTTCTTGAAAGTATCACCTAGTCTAGTGTTTTCAAAAATACCGGTACTCCGGTACCAAGTCGATACTCAAACAACCAGAATTTCTGAAGGTACCGGAGTACCGAGTCTACCCGGTTCCCACGCAGAGTCGGGAACTTTTGAATGCTCACAACAAGCAAAAGATGGCGACAAGTAAAGTTTGCTGCTGTGGAGTCTCAACTTAATCTTGTTGAAAAAAAAGTGGAAAAAGACAGTTTTGTAAATTCTTTGGATTTGAGGCTGGTGAAAATAGGAAACATCATAGATCAGCAAAACCCTATTTGTAAACGCTACTTTCACAATTTTCTGACGAAAGGAGGAAACACATCAAACCTAATAAAGCACCTGAAAGACAGACACCCGGATTAATTCAAGAAAATAAAGCAGGTGAGTTTAAAAGCATATTATCATTTGCATTAGGGCTGAAACGTTTAGTCGACATTATCGACAACGTCGAAAATAAAAAATTGTAGAGAAAAATGTTCGTTGTCGAATAGTCGTTTGATCTCATTTAACGTAACATGAAATGATACATGTTAAACTGTAATGATGAAGTGTGAGAGCAGCAGTTCATGCCTGACGGAGGAAGAATTACACCGATCAGTCCAGATGCACTCTAAACATTCACAGCTTCATTTTATGTAGATCCCAAAGTATTAGGGAATTATTAAAAAAAAGTAAATTCAGAAGCACTCATTGTGGAATAAGAGGAGCCGGAGCTCTTTAAAGGAAACACCCCCGGCGTTACATCTTAAATGCAGTTATATTTAATGCTTTACAGCTTTATTAAAGTTAAAATAATACAGAAGCAGCTCATGTTAATAACTATAAACTCAGAAACTGGCATTTCTCTGTGTGGTTGGTGCCTCTTCTATGTGTTGCGCGAATGTCCCGATCTAAGGGGGAGAGATTGAGACTGCACACGGCTGAGAGAGACAATCGCTGCGTCCCAATTCGCCTACTTATACTACGACCTAAAAGTATGTACTCTTTTTTTGAAGAAAATGTACATTCTTTTGAGTGTGTAGCAAAAGAGTATGCACGTTCTGGGACATACTACGAAGACATCATGCAATGGAAGAGAACGTGGTTGCCTAGTTACGCACACCGCGACAGTTAAACAAACATCGTCGTTGGCAATGCGCCAGTTAATGAGGCGCTCAGTGTCTTCATCGGACCCTACAAGATAAACACGGTACTTTTTTTGCACAACACAAATCCATTAATATTATGAGACAATAAAATATAACTTTAATTAGCGCTAAACGTTTAAGTTCTTACACTTAAAAACTGAGGGCGCATCTCCGCTGCCGCATCCGGCCGCCATGTTTGCATCATCTCAAAGCTCCTCCCTCCCGCACGCAATGGGTTGTGGGCAATATTAGCCGTTAGAGTGTGCATCGATCTGCACTTCGGATTCTGACCGGAAATAGTAGACCATCCGGGTATCTTTGGAACACTCATTTCAACATACTACGATTTGGGACGTACTAATTCTATTTTCGAATACTATTTAGGACGGATAGTATCCGAATTGGGACGCAGCATCTGCCTCGGGGACGCTCATCCCTCGAGCGCGGACGCTTCATGCAGCTAGATTAGAACGCGATTGCTCGCGACTTATTTAATCATAATATATTTCACTGTGCATTTCTTATCATGAAGAAAATTGGCAATACGCAGCTTTATTAATACGAGAGCACTTTGCACATTAGTTTTGAAATGTTTTTTTTTTTTTTTTTTATTCTATTGTATGCTTGTTTTTTAGGGGTTTTTTTTAGTACTTGGTAAAAACTTAAAGTAAAAGTTGCAAAAGTTGAAGCAAACCTAATAAAAGTGTTCAAAAATACTTTAAGCAAACATTGTACAGTTTTATTATAATTCAAAATTAATATATTTAACTTTGTGTTGCTCAATGGCATATTTTTGTTCTTAGATCTGATTCTAATGTTTTGTTAACTTTGTTAATTAAAGAGTGTTGTTCAGTAATAAGTTTTTGTGTTCTGCTTTGGTACCGAAAACGGTATCGAGTACCGTGAAATTTCACAGGTATTGGTACCAACTACTGGAATTTTGGTACCGTGACAACACTAACCTAGTCAACAAAAAACAACCTTGTCTCATAGTATCACGATAATATACCTGCAAAATGAATTGATCGTGGCTTGTTTTACGGATTGCAGCAGTTTTCTGGTCAAATGAACACTAGAGAGTTACTGATTTTTTTTACCTATTCCTCACACAATGCTATATTATGACATCAAAACAGTTTTACTACTTTTAAAACATGACTTGTAAGGCAATAAATACATTGCATTGTGTGCATTATATGACCAACTACCTTTAGCCTACAAGCCTGTTCAATTGCGAGAGCACAGTAGCTCAACTGATAGATCGTTGCACCTGTGATGCAAAGGACTGGGATATGACTCCTGAAGAGCACATGCATTGACATGTAAGCTGAAAATGTCATAAAAGCACCACAAAATGACGTGGTTGCTTCAGCAATTGCATTTTTCATGTCACATTTGCTTTTTATGACAACATTGGTTAAGTTTAGGTTTGTGGTTTATGGTAAGGAGGTAGGTCTGTTTTTTTTTGTTTTTTTTGGCACCACACGGTGAACATTTCACATCAGATTTGCAGTGATATGTGTAAGGAATCACATAATATAATTTAGCAAAAATCCCTCCACATTTATGTAATTTTCATAAGATCAGGCTGACAAAAACAAAAAACTGAATTTCTCAGTTATTTTCTAAATTATAAAAACAAAAATACTATTCCATTTTTATATTATTTAGACAGTGATGCAAGACTAATTAAGAAGCCCTATTCTGGTTTTCCAAAACCAAATAAAGCAGGTGTTCAGTGAGTACGTTCAGAGCTCTAACTGCTCAGCAAATACAGCTGTGATTCAAAAAAAAAGATTTTCCAACAATCTACAAGTGTTGTGAAACTCTACAAGAAAATTCTTCAAGTGCCACAGCACTCCTACATGAAGTGAAACACATGTCTATGTGGTTCAGTAAAACTGTGGGACAAAATTGGAGGACCTTGAAGATTATTCAACAGCATAAAAGAAAAGGAATATTTACACAATATTTTTTATCTGTAATTTCTGCACCACTAGCATCACCAATTGGAATTGCACAAATAATTAATGTTTTCAAACAGGGAGTTTTCAAAACTCTCCCTGGCTAAATTCGGAATCGGATACTACCATATTGCTCTTACTATTTATTGTATGGCAGAAATTGTGAGAAAATGATTGTAGTACAGAATGTGATAACGAATTTAGCCCCCATCTTACACTGGATGTTTAAACGGATAGGGCCAAATTCACTAAACCAGTGATTTCCAACCAGATTTACGTGGGTGGGCCCTGAGGGTGCATAAGCAGGTTCCAGGGCTACGCAAAATTAAATGGATTTTGCTATGTTGAAAATTTTATAAAAGCTAAATTAACATTAAATAAAACACATGTACGCAATAGGCCTATAATATATGCAATTTCAAGAAATCATATTTGTTGATGAAATACATGGAATTTATACATTTTTTAAAAGCTAAAATGTGACCAAGATTATAATATTTTGTAATGTACCAAGTAAGAAGGTCCACTATATAATTAGCAGCATTAGCTAAGAGACAATTTATTTCATACATAAGTAAAATGGGCATTATAACTCAAATATACCGGAAATATAATCAATTATTATCATTAATAATATATATTTTTAATGATAATGTTAAATACCGCTCAGAATCATCCAGCAAGTTCAGAAGTGCGTAAAACAGTGCTCTCAGCTGTGATTTTTTGAGTGCGTTTGCCTTGTCTGCAAAATTTCTTTAGGACACTAAACCAGTACAGACTGCATATACAAATAACCTTCAAATGGTTTACTTATGCAGGGGTGTAGATTCCGGGGGCATGGGGCGGAGCATTTGTGGCATAATTTTGATTCCCACAAAAAAATATTTAGATTCGTCTCTCGTTTATTTTATATATATATGTATGTGTGTGTGTGTGTGTGTTAATAAGCAAAAGTTGTGTTTACAGTAAGGCACTTGCAATGTAAGTGAATGAAGTCCAAGAAAATAGTTTCTCGTTTGCCATCTTAAATATTCCAGCTTCATCATTATGTCATGAATGAGCTTAACTTGTATTAAGTCTGGAAAATTTAAGATGGGATATGAGAAGCTACTTTAATGACAATTACACACTTTACTCTTTAATTAAAAGAGACATGTTACTACATAACTTCGTTAAACTGTTGACATCAATAAATTCCTGCCTGATATTAAAAACATTCCTCTTTTTCCTTTTGGGTCAACTGCAAGGCCACAAAATAATATCAAATAAATGATCAGTCACATCATCTACCACATTATGCTAAGCATCCAAAGGCTTACAAACTCTGAGGGTGGGGAAGTTCCAACTGACCAAGTTTTACAGTATGGGTAGGATGCAGCTGGTTCATGGACCAGTGTGCACTTCAGTGTTCTGTGAAATATGGAACAATGACACTGACATACAACCCTCCGCCTTCAGTGTGGGGTCTTGACTGACAGTCACAATGTCCCTTCTGTCTGTCTCTGGGGGCCGACATATGGAATTTACTCTAGTCAGGCACACATTTTTCTTCCAGTTCACTTTTGTTGTAACATATCTGTATACCAGTTATGTTCAAGTGTTAAGGTTAAACATATATCTTAACCTCTAGCACCTCACTGCAAAAAGCAATTTGCAACCAACTGTGATGTTATACATATATTACAATGTTAGCACACATATTTGACTTCTCCATAAGCCTGTGTTGCCATTTAAGAGTCCTAGATAAAACGTCTCGACATACATTTTGACAGCCTAACTTCCTTGAAAATATCACAAGTAAATAGGACCTATAGATTTCTCATTCACCCTCTTCAAAGCAATGCATGGCATAGCACTGGGTTATTTTATTACCAGTGAAGTTACAGTACACATGTATGCAAAGTAGTCACAGACACAATCAGCTTAAAAGATATCAAAACGTGAAACTTACTCCAGTTTCTCCATTTGGGGGTATTCCAACAAGGCAAAATGCAACTCCATTCATTTGGCAATTCTGCTCAATCAATTAAAAAAAAAAAAAAAAAAAAACAACATATAGGCAGGTTGGCATTGACTTGCAATTACAATCTCCAAGCAGAAGAAACGCGCAAAGAATAAACTGAAGCTATACACAGCAAAAACTTTCTTGTATCTCTCTCTCTCTCTCTCTCTCTCTCTCTCTCTCTTTGTTCCAGCGAGTTGAACTGATTGTAAATTTAATGTAAACTGAATGTAAAGTTTCTTTCCAGAGCAGTTCCTCATAACTGAACATTGCGTGCTCGACACATCCCACACTCAGCGCTTAACGAGCGATGGGCGTGGTCTTCAGAACGTACAACAACTCGTGTCAACCAATGAGCAACTAATATTATTTATGCTTGGGCGGAGTCTAGAGGTTCCCAAACCAAGCGCGGGGCTCAAAATGCCTCAACCACCGACCGTTTTCACAACAGTGTGTGAGGAGGCCAGTGTAATTGGCGGGTTAACGCCATGAAGTAAGAATGTTGAAAATGTTTGAAAGTAACATGAGACTGCTTGAATGGGCTGACGTAATTGTATTCCGTCTAGAGCAATTTGTTTTTCAAACTTTAAATTCAAATATCAGAATTCTAAATGGTGACGTATGTTTCAGCTTAGTATTCAGCTCATTATTCTATTGCCCTCTCAGTATGACAGAATTTACCAGTCACCACAAGAGTACAACAGAACAGTAGTTGGGCACAAAGGGTGGGCATGTGCTTTAATGAGAGGCACTCTCTGTAACCTCTTATTAAACTTCCTGGGTCCTAATATCAATGAAATACTGTCTAAGTATACTTTGAATAATACTTCCTATTTTATTTGATGGATAACATAACTATAATATAAGACAGAATCTATTCACTGAATTGAATGGTTTTTGCCCTCTTTGTAATAAAGATGCAAATTAGTTTGTCCACCTGGTTTGTTATTTTAGTGCAGCTGCATCATGTCCCATGAGTGTGTATGGAAATAGTGTTAAATGAAGCAAGACCTTGTTTTGATGCTTATATTAAGCGACAAGCCCCTAAGGCAGTACACACACACACTCACTCTTTTTTTACACTCACTCGCTTACATTTATTACATAACAAACACTGCAGGACAGCACAGAGGAAAATAAAAAAGTGGAAAACATTAATACACACAGTGCTTTACTTAGTTAAATAAACCCCATACTGATTTGTGGGGCCAACGAACAAATTCAAAGACCACACAAAAGTGTGAAGCAATGTGCAGTTATTATGACTTTATCACTTACAGTCTTGTTTAAGATAAAACATCTTTAATCTGACATAACACAAGAACATTCATGTCCCTTTAAGTATTCTAAATTAATGTTGCCACATTTTATCTCATGTTAATAATAAATTAATACAATGTATGAGATGTGTAGTAATACATTGTATTAAAAACTGTTGGTCTGCATCACTTTTGCAATAAATTATTTTACCAGCAGAGGGCACTGAAACAAATTAACTCCACTTTCTCCCCTCTTTTCAAAATCTAAGTGTTAACTTTGCAATATTTACAGCTTTTCTCGGATCCCATTTGGAAAATATTCAGATCAGTTTAACGTCAAAACAACAATAAGTGTAATCATGGAAATTTCAACTGTGCGTCAGTTATTGTTCAGCAGTAATGATACATATACATGTACATTTTGTTTACTTGCATCATAATTTATATATTATATTTGTTAATCTTTATGCATATTTGAAATTGATAGCCCTGATCCAGGCTGCTGATTGGTCAGTATATGTCATTCCAGCCATGCTTAAGTACACAATATAGTAATTACCATTGGTGTTTGTAGACTTTAATCCCCACTGGGGCACATGCCACCCAAGAATTCATAAAGTGTACCCTTTTTTCCAGGGGGGTCTGGAAGGATTGATAAATACCTTTTAGTCTTTCTCAACATTTAAATTTCATTTTTTTTTTTTTAGCTCTACAAGTCGATTAGTAACATTAATTATCATATTTGCATGTGAGGTTCTGTTACGAAAGGGGGGCACAGGGGTATATTTTATTAGATAGATTGCTGATGAGAAAAAAAAGATTACCATCATTTAGTCTCTTGTTTTGAATAGGAAACCATATTTCCAAGATTGGTATTCGGTTCACTCTCTTGATTTATTGGGACAATGTTACTGGGGCACAGCAGAACTTTACTGGTGACTTGTGCCCCAGTTAAAGTGGTCTAGAGACACCCCTGCTAACAACTATGATGCAAAACAAGTATTGAGGAATTAAACATGTAGTCACACCCCAAACTGACACCACTGGTTGAGTCTGCTCAGGGCTGAACTGGTAATTTGGCATACCGGGCATTTTCCCGGTGGGCTGTCGGACTTTTGGGCCGATCAGGGGCGGACTGGCCATTGGGAGAACCGAGCTGGCCGGTGGGTCGGCCGCAACACAGGCCGAATTGGTGGCAATAAGCTAAAACGTGCTGCTGCATTATGGAGAACGGACCACAAAACAGTACCGTGATATGCAGAAAAGGACAGCGAACAACCCCACCCCCACCCCACCCATGCCATTGTCAGAAGCATGCTATCATGAATAATGTGTTAAAGGTCAAGAGTAGACAAATATCTGCCCTTTTCTGGTGTAGACAGGATAAAAAAGTGGGTGTACATCTGTCGAGCCTACTGTCGGTGCTAGAGATCCTAAAATATATAATCCACTAAACCTTCTAGCATGCCAAAGCAGCCATAACTCTCATCACAGTCTAACTACAGATGGGACCCTAAACAAATATATATTATTACCAATACCAAATAAACATTAAACAAAGCCAGATATTCTGTTATTGCAAAATGCTTCTGTTCCCATTTGTTGAGTAATATGTCCTCATGATCACATAAATATATGCCACAAAGAATTTATAGTAAGTTCCTTTTTAAGCATGCTTAAATATTTATAAAGGGTAAACCAAGTAGTTGAAATACAGCTGTAACACTGTGAATATTTCCCTAATCATGCAAGTTTGAACACACACACATTTATATATACACAGTCTACTGCTCTTGTTACCCACAGTGAGTCATGTATGCATATGTGCTTATTAATTCCTGATGTTTGCAAGTGGACAGATGCAAGCACAGATAACACCTACATCAACTCTCATTTCCCATATAGAGAGAGAGAGCAAGGTGTGACATTGTGATTGTGATCTTTCTCCGACCACTGAATGTACTTTCAATTCATCATTATTACAATCAGTAAACAACTGAATAATAATTATGTGTATGAAAAATTATTAAATTACATTAATTACATAATCCGGAGCCAGTGACTACCCTTGTATTGCAGTGGATTTCCTTTTAAATGAATAATCAACTTAGCTATTGTATTTATTGTGAATGTCAGTTTCAGAACGTATTATCAGATTATCTTTGTTGTTTCACCAGCTGCTCCAGAGCACATCTAGTAGGCAACGTTCCCACAATGTTTACCCCACCTCTCAGTCATCCGTAATGTACTTAGATGTATTTGTAGAATGCAAAATGGTTAGAAATGAAATGTTCGTTGTGATTATTCAACTTCATCTGTCATTAATATCAACCTTCATCCAAATAGAAATAGAAATTCTTAGACAGTAAAATAGTGTACTGCTTGTGTTAAAACAAAAATACTATACAGTACCTTCACATTCACATTAACAGTTAAAGTTAACTCAGCATTACTGAAAAATTAGAATATTAATATAGAATATCGTACATAAGAGTGGCAGCATGCACACTCTCTGTTTTAGTTCATCCCTACAAACCACAGTTGTTACACAACAGACTTAATCCTGAGTTCTTAAGCCTTCCACATCTCTCACTACCCGCGTTCCCCTGCTGCTGCTGCACACCCTTTCCACCATACAATACTGCCCTACTACTAATACCTCTCATCACACACACACACACACACACACACACACACATGAATGCACTCAACTATGGCCTCCTGCTCAACTGTGTCTGGCAAAGGGTAAAAATAAACACAATATGGTTAGCTGAGCTGACCATGTTTACTTCCTGGAAATGCCTGCTTTGTTCTGAGACCCTGCTCATTTAGTCATCTGTGAGTAAAACCCTTGCTGTACATTTCACACACTAAAACTTCAAATATTTTCCTTCTACTTTAAACTAAATCTGAAGTATTTATTTATTTTTTAATGTTAAAACACTTTCTCTTATCCCAGCCTTTATTTGCAGCGATAACTACAAGTAAGCTATTTTTTTTGGTGGATTTCCCCCAAAAAGTGTGCTTGGTTTGTTTGAGCATCCCGAACAGCCCGATACAGCATCTTTGGCTCAATCAATGACGTGAAAGGAATATTCTGGGTTCAATACAAGCTCAATCAACAGTATTTGAAGCATACTGTTAATTACAACTAACAATATTTTCGACCCGTCTTCCGATAGTTTAAAAATGGTGATTATAGTAAGGCACTTTAAATGGAAGTAAAAGGGCCCAAAACATTCATAAACATTCAAGTTAAAAAAGGACTTTATTAAATGTATCTGTTTCTCTCCCACACCTATCATATCGCTTCTGAAGATATGGATTAAACCATTGCAGTCGTATGGATTTATTTTATGCTGCCTATATATGCTTTTTTTTTTTTCAAAGTTCTGACCATCATTCACTTGCATTGTATGGACCCACAGAGCAGAAATATTATTCTAAAAACCTTAGTTTGTGTTCATCAGAATAAAGAAGGTCATATACATCTGGGATCACACGAGGGTGAGGAAACGATGAGAGAATTTTCATTTTCGGGTGATTGTCTTTCTTTCTTTTTTTTTTTTAAATAAAGGCAACTTTTTTATTTGTGTCATCTTGGACTAACAGTGACACCTAGTGTCATGAATAATTTATGCATAATTTAAAATCAATAGTTTTCAGTTACCAGGGTTGGGGAGTAATGGAATACATGTAACGGGATTACATATTTAAAATACAAAATATAAGTAACTGTATTCCACTACAGCTACAATTTTAATAATTGGTAATAAGAAAACAGTTACATTCAAAAAGTATTTTGATTACTGAAGAGATTACTTTGCATTTTATTGTCATTTGTTTCATTCAATATTTAGTCCTTTCAGGTGGAAAACATTTATACATATAAATTATGTGATCCAAAGTGCATTTGAACAGTGGTGAAACATTTTCTTATGATGTGTTACATTCATACGAGCAGACAGAGAAGTACGTTTGAAGTAAGTTTGGAACAGAAGAAATAGAAATAAACCTTGTGTAAATTGTCAGCTTTACGCTAAACTAAAATGTGATTTCTAGCCATTTTACATGCACATGTTACCAGACATGATCCTATTTTTTTTATCAAGATGGATAAGGATTTGATATAAATCCTTAAAACAAGATCAATTTTATTTATCTTTTGTTTTATAAACAACACTGCATTAGATATTTAGGGTTTTTCAGAGAATGTATTTTTAACATGTATTTTGTCTTACTGTACTGACAGAGTTTTTATTGTCAAAACAAGTGAAAAAATCTACCAGTGCTGAAGAAGTAATCCAAAGTATTTAGAATACATTATTGATCTTGTGTAATCTAATGGAATACATTACAAATTACATTTTACAGCATGTTTTCTGTTATCTGTAGTGGAAAACATTTCAAAAGTAACCCTCCCAACCCTGTCAGTTACTGATGTCATGTAGAAGTTCACTATTTCCAGTCAGCCATGATTATTTTAATCAGTGAGTGAAAGTGTCAAACAACAGGGCAGTTACTGTGATAAAGTGAGTAGTATTTGGCTTTCATGTGATTCTAACATGGTCGTCCCCATGAGTGGACCCTCTCCATGTAGAATAAAACAGCTTTTATAGGGTTACTGATATGACTGAAGTCTTCATCTCAAGATAGGTGTTATGATTTTAGAGATATATTTCAAAATCACAATTAATTTCTTTAGGAGTAGGACTAATTTAATGAGTAAAAACTTACTGAGTGCACCTTTAACACATTTGATCATAGTGTGATTTAATTTACACTGTGATTTAGGATAAAATAACCTGGAAATGTTGACCCACTTAAAAGATCAAATTAAGCCAGCATTCCTGTAAAAATAAACTAGCAATTTGGTTGAATAAACAACCCATTATACTAGGTTAAATTAGCAACCCAACTTTCTGGGTAAGATTAGCCCAACATGTGCCTTGCCCCATATTTAAACAGTCGTAGGGTTAAAAACAGCCCAATTTGGGTTGGTTTTATCCCAGCATTTTTAGAGTGTAGGTTTGCAATGATCCTGTTTATGTTGGAAAAGGGGACATAATTCACCAAGAAAAATTAGAAGTCATGCCCTCTTCACATTCTGACAGCCACCATACGGCCCACACAGTTCAGTCCATGCTGGCTTACACTGCACTATTTATAACCCGGATAAACCTAATGAACGGCCATTGTGAATTCCACTCTTTGCAAGAGCAGATGCCAGGGCAAAAATGTAAATACACAAAATATTGACCTACAACATCAAGTATTAGCAAAAGAGGGCCTTAAGGTGACCTCAACTGCTCACAGTGCATTATGAAGTTATGTTGATTCGACCTCTTCTCATCAGCCTGGCATCATTAAACAGAGATTTGTTTTGCCTGGAGACATGCAACATGCCTCCATATATACGAATGACAGACTTGTATTGCTGGGGAGAGATTCTGAATGAGTTGCCACTCTTGATATACTATATATAGAACCATAGAGGGAATGTCTATTTAGGAGCCAAGAGATGAGGCCCGAAATGATTATGAAGGAATAAAATTTCAGCTAATGTTACACACAGATGCCTCCTGGTTGGTTAATCCGGTATGACCGAGAATAAAATGCTATAACCAGATAGAGGATATTTGTGACAATGACAAAGTGTAGTAAATATGTCCTTAAAGGTGAAGTTTGTAATTTAAAAAAATTTTTTTTTTGTGCAGAAACAACTAGAAATATGCCATTCAAGATTTGATTAAACAACTTCTGGCTCAATCAATGGCATGAGTTTGTGGTGGGACTCTTTGTTTGGCCAAACAATGAAGGATGTTGGTGATGGTTTTGTGATTCCATTTAATGCTACTAGTGGTGCATAAATTATATGCTAAACTTTAAAGCAATAGTTTACCCACTTCAGTGCTATTAAGTTAAACAACGCAAGCACTTGCGTAAACATGCTGGCCACTGCGAACAAGCTGCTCTCATAGCACTCATGCGAAGATTTCACTGAAAAATTGCTTACATTTCTCACCATACGACTTCAGAAGACTGGCACATGATTCGCATGGACTACCTTTATGATACATTCAGTCCTTTTAGAAGCTTTAAAGTGAGAAAATATCAGCTGCCATTGCATTGAAAAGATGGACAGAAATATTAACGAAATATGTCTGTGTTATGCATAATAACGAAAGTCATATGCATTTGGAACTGTGGAGTAAATTATGACTGACTTTTCACTTTTGGGCAAACTCTTCCTAAAAGAGAGGTATGAAGATACATTTGGTATTTTATAAAACAAATGAGCAGTAAAAAATACTGTGACACAACCAGATACAAGCCCTATATGTATCCAGCAGTGGAAAAGGAACAAGTGAATGCTCAGTGAATTCAGTATAAAAACAGAGCCAAGCATGTTAAATAAACTCTGCTGTATTCTGTGACACAAAATGACTAATGTTAATTCAAGCATAATTCAAGCATAATCTAATTCATTCTGACAAAGGCAATTCTGTGTGGTGGAAATAAAGAGTATAGATGACCTTCTATTTAGGTTTTAAATAGGGCACAATTCCGTGTTCTATTTCCCTAACCCTCCCCCTGACACATTCTGCATTATGGAGATACACAACATCTCAGGGTCTGGGAATAAAACTGCTATTGCTGCAGAATTTACAGTATTTTGCAGAGGAAATGTTTATTGCTCATAGATTAAATTAATTGGTTTCATTCAAGTCCAATTTTTTTTTTTTAACATGACTGAAATAACTTGGCTAAAATAAAATATGTTTAGTTAAATCAAGTAGAAATATAATTAAGGTAACCATTGCAGGTTACCACTTTTTACAATGTACAGTATAGCTCAGTAAACTTAAATTGAGTCCTCAGCATAAACAAGTCAAGTTAAAACTCGGTTTCCATTCGGTTTCCTCAGCTGCTCTGGGCCTCGTTGTTTTGAGCACAAATGCTTCCTGGATGCATTCTTTTGCACGTCTGCTGTATTTTTAATTGTTGGTTTATGAAAACATGCATAGATATATCATGACCCCTTTAAAATCTATAGACTTTTTTTGCAGACTTTGGTGTCTTGGAAAATCTGTGCACAGTTTTATGACATTGATGAGATCGCATATGAAATTCTAGAGGAGACACCTGTGAGATTATTAGGGTCTTAAACAAAGCAGGATAGTTAAACTAAAGTCTCCATTTGCTCTCCATTTAATCTCATTTGTGCATAGGAGAAACAACACAAAGATAAGGCAGAGATCTTATTCCTGGGTTACATAAGTTTCTCATAAACATTCTTGTATGAGAGACAGAATAAATCTTGTATGGGAATAGATAATTATAAAGACTTCAAGAACTTCCCAGGGCTTGTTTGTGGTTGCAGTTTATTAGTCATGATAAGCATCAGAAGCACTGCTCATTTATAGAGTCTGTGGTGTGTGTGTGTGTGTGTGTAAGAGAGAGAGAGAGAGAGAGAGAGAGAGAGAGAGAGAGAGAGAGAGAGAGAGAGAGAGAGAGAGAGAGAGAGAGAGAGAGAGAGAGAAACTTAGTTAGGTTACCACATAATAACTACAACAGAACTGGAACAGAGGGAAATATTTTTAAAAGGGCCTCATTATAAGTTCAAAAAACTTAGATTACTGTGGTGAGGACATAAACTCAGATAATTGCATGCAATAAAACAAACAGAGGTAAAAACAACTTTTCAAATCCAGAGCATGGAGAAATAAAAAGCTAAACCCTAGACTGAAACATTTATAAACATTACACAAATGTGTTTATAATTGTTTTTGTTTTTTTTTCTAATTGTACAGAAAGCCTTGTGTGTGCATTTTGAACTTGTGGTGAACACCGAAGCTTTGACAGTGGATACTTTAAATGTCTTGTAATAAAGTTTTAATGGTAGGAGGAGATGAGTTCTCTGCAGTGAGTGAAATCATGTCTAATGGGTGTGAACTCAGTGTGGAGACTGTAGGGCCTGATCCATTAATGTACTGCACAAAGCTCTCTCACACGCACACACACGCACACACACGCACACACACGCACACACACGCACACACATTCAGCTTTAAAGTGGATGTGAAAGTGGAGAACAAGATGTAATGTCAATTATGAGAGAACGAGAGATTTATTGCTTGAGTAACTACATCACATCTGATTGAGACAGACTTAGGGAGACAAACTGAGAGAGAGAGAGAGAGAGAGACACACACATACAAGAAAGTTTTTGCTGTGTATAGCTTCGACTGCAATAGAAAGACTGCAAGAAGCACTATTGTAGAATAACCTTATAAAAAACTGAGGTATCTCCAACAAAAAAAAAATTCTGACTATACTATAATGTGGGCTCAAATGTAAATGTTGCTTCTGCATGTTAAGGTACCTTGAAATTGACCATATTCAGCCTTATTACATTTCCTTTTGGTGCTACAGACAGCCCATTACGCGGGCAGCCAAAAACTGGTTCTGGTCCGGAGGAAACCATGAAGTCATCACATTCAAAAAAATAATGGTGAGCGTGATTCAAAGGTTGCATTTTATCTCTAAGAGACATTTTATTCCACTGATGGTTAGGTTTAGGGTTGGGGTTTGGGAGTTAATCAAATATGCATTTTAGCAGGAAACTGAAGCTCACACGTGCCTATATGTTCAACAACATTTCCAACTTTGAACACTGAGGGCAGTGATTTAAATTTCAGTACATAGAAAAAATATTTAAACCTATAATTGCCAAATTCACAGTGGGATCAGTCTAGTGGGACAGCAGTGTAATTTTTAGGGCTGCCACCGACCAAAGATTTTCAACTAATAGTAGTTAGTTTAAGCCATTAGTCGACTAGTCACACATTTATGATATAAATGTAATTACTTATATATATATATATATATATATATATATATATATATATATATATATATATATATATATATATATATATTTTGGGGGGCATCAGAAAATGGTTGAGAATGAATGTTCTAAGTAATATTGCTAAGTAAATATAAGTAAATACATTTACCTCATACATGTCAGCTCAGGAGGTGTTTTAAGTTCAGTTCACTTTATTTCCTCAGAGCTGTACATAGTTACCACAAATCTGCAGCCTATTTGTCTGTGATTAAAATATAAAATAATACAAAAACATATTCACTTCGAACCATGATTTATATTTCAGTGATAATTATCATCATTATAATTATTATTTTACATTCATAATAGTTTTTATGTCTTTATTTGTGTCAGTAATTTTCCGGCTGCATGTTTAGACGGATCTTGACTGATGGTAAATGGAGATGAACACACATTTTAATTGCACTTTTTTCCAGTTTCATTTGAATTTTTAGTTAAAATAAGTTAAAAGTTTGAAATCAAGGTGTCTTGCTTTATTGTGTAGGCTTAATGCTAACCCTACTTAATGAAAATTGCCCCATTGTAGCACCTAGCGTCAAACCAGCAGTATTACCAGTTTTTGTCATTTTCCTGTGGGGTTTTTTTTTTTTATAACCAACCAACCAACCAATCAAAACTTGATTGACCATGACTCTTCTCATCACTAACCTTTGGTCGACTATCAGGGGGCAACTCTAATAATGTTTACATTTACTTTTAGGCATTTAGCAGGCACTTTTAACTGAAGCAACATACATTCAAGGTACACATTTTATCATTATGTGTTTCATAAGAATTGCACCCATGACCTTGCTGTTACCAGCACCACTGTAATCTCACTAAAAACTGCTGTACTGTGAAGTCTTTTAAGGACCTTGCCATTCATTTGCAACTTTACTTTCCTTTTGAGCATATTCATTAGATTTCACATGTCTGCTGTTGCTTGGAAAATCTGGATTCTTATGCTAAATTTAAGTGGTTGACTCAGCACTACAACTGGGTATTGATGCAAAATTCCTGATTTGATTCTAACACACAACCTCTTGATTTGATTCCGATTTCAATTCAACATTGATTCATATATGTGTATTTTAGTTATACTGAAATTTTGCTTACATATGAAGCACATTTTCTCCCCTAATTCTGTAAATTATACAGGGGACCATCTAAATAAGTACACATATCATCATCATCAACGGCTGATCTTTAGTGATCGCTTGTCATAAATTTCCGATATGGCCTAATGATTGCGAACTGTTCTGCAACAGCTCGAAACACTCACAAGCCCCCTGTGTGCTTGGAGAAAATACAACAGTGCCAACTTTTCACTCTGAAGGATGCAGCACATGCATTTATTTAATTAAATCATATTCTTTTTAAGTTTGATAATCACATTAGGTCATATCACGATTCCTGTATTTCCGCCCACAAACTTAAGACCTCTTTAAATGATAATTAAGATTTCTGTTGTATCATTTAAGATATATAAGACTTTTTAATGACCTTACATTTTTGAAAACTGAATTTAAGACATTCTAAGACTTTTCTCACATCAATCTGGTTGCCTCCGCTTCTGAGACAGTCAATCCATGCGTCTTATTACGTGGCTTGTTGTGCATGACATAGCGGAGACTCACAGCATGTGGAGGCATGCGATCCACGCACAACTTACCACAAACCCCAATTGAGAGCAAGAACCACTAATCTGGACCACAAGGAGGTTACCCCCATGTGACTCTACCCTCCCTAGCAACTGGGCCAATTTGGTTGCTTAGGAGACCTGGCTGGAGTCACTCAGCACACCATGGATTTGAACTCACGACTCCAGTGGTGGTAGTCAGCGTCAGTACTCGCTGAGCTACCCAGGCCCCACATTTTAAGACTTTTTAAGGATCCGTGGAAACCCTGTACAAGTATTTATTGAACACATGCTAAAACCAGTACAGTCTCTTTAACAAAACCGGCAGTTCTATAAAGAGCATCTGTAGATAAACATGTTAAGAGAGAGACTCCAGTGGCTTTATCTCATCTGTACCATGCATGATTAGAATTAAATGTTTTGTAGTTGTTGTTGTTGTTGTTTTTAATCAACTGACTGTAGAGAACAGAAAGGGTATTAAAAGAGACATTGACAAATGGCAAATGGGTCGCATGGATCTCGTCTTTGGACACACATTACATGGAACAGCTTTTACTCTCAACACGCAGTGAAAGGATCTCGCTGCTGAATAATCCACCACTATACTACACAATTACTGGTGAGTGAAATGTCAAAATGTATCAGCTAGTTGCCAAATATATACAGTAAATGTTTTGTCACATTTACTCTCATTGTAGTGGAGGGATGCGCATAAAGTAAAATATTGATCTTGGGATTTAAAAATCTATAGAATTTAAATGAAGATCGTGATGCATTGGAAAATCAATATTTTTACCCACACTACTCAGCACTGTAATTTTTATGAACTGAATATAATCTTATTAGTTAAATGGCAACATTTTGGGACAACCACTGCATAAGTTATATTGTGCCATATTTCCTTTCTTATTTTTCTTAATATTGTAGTTTTTTTTTAACAGTGTGAGGTAACAGAGAAAGGGGCATGAATGAAAGGAAAGTACAGGGAAATAAGGAGCAGAAAAAAGCCCTAATTGCTACAATGAAAGAAATGAGACACAGAATGAGTTGGACTAGACCCTGAGGGCAATGAAAGAACTACAGCTACAGTTGCCGACTCTCTAGCACACACACATCCACTGTTCACATAATTGCCAGGTCTATTTTTATTGCTTCTGAAATATCCTCAGCTCTATCTTCTATCCTCTGTGCCGCTCTCAGCTTCAGTTTCTGTCATGTTCTCTTATTGCCATTTCCCATTTCCTCAATTCTCTCTCAGCACATTATAGTCTCATATCAAGTAACTTATATTTACAATTTACAAATCCAGTGCACTTTCCTGCCTACCAAATGTTAGGTTTATTTTATCTGTAACATCTTAGTGTTATGGCTCCATTGTAGTCCAGTTTGTGATGTGTGAGCAAATGCCATTTTTTTGGGATCCCAGCTGACCTGACCTCAGTCCAGTTGTGTCATTTAAATCACTCAGAGTCACCAAAATAGTCCCCTCCCTTTCACTTGAATGCACACCACTCATGATAAAACAGGCAGGCATGAAAAAAAAATCACTCACATTTAAAGGGATAGCTCATCATTTACTCACCCTCATGTTGATTCAGATCCAAAAATAAATGTTAGGCTGAATTTCCTTTCCAAACAATGAAAGTAAATGGGCACTATGTTTGTCAAGCTCAAAAAAAAGTACCATAAAAGTAGTCAATATGACTCATGCACTTCTAGACACCTTTGTGTGAGGAACAGAGCCTAACCCTAACCAAATGTAAGTCTTTATTTACTGAAAATCTAGCTTGACAGTCGTGGTCACCATTCACTTTCATTGTATGAAAAAGAGCAGCTTGGACATTCTGCTAAATAACTTTATGTTCACCAGAAAAAAGAAAGTCATGAGGCTAGTAGTCACGTTTTCACAGTGTTCCACAACCAGCCATCTTCCCTCCAATTCAAACCACAAACTGAACTGTAAAACTGATCTGAAGACCAAGAAAAATAGCAAGTTCTACCCACAGAATTTATACACATCCCACCACACGCCAACAACAGGAACAGAGTCAATGAGCCAAGTTTCCCTAAGCATCCTTGACCTTCTGTTCTAATGATTGCTCCAGGTTTTTCACAGAACATTTAAAGCAGTCCAGAGGTTTCCTGCCATCTATGCCTGGACAAGGCTTTATTTGGAAACGTTTGTGTTACTGTAAACGCTAACAAGTGACAATGCTGTGGAATTGTTCATCAATTTCATGATGCCACTGACAAAAGTAAAATTGCAACGAAAAAAGGACTGCATGGAAATCAGAAATGTCCTTGTCATTTTAATAAAAAACAATAACACACTTATTTAACTCGAAAGATAGATCATACACAAAAGGAAGATGTTAGGCAGAATGTTAGCCTCAGTCATCAATCACTTTCATTTTTTCCATTTTGCCTGCATCTTTTGTGTTCCGCAGTAAAAAGAATGTCAAATAGGTTTGAATTGGAACAACATGATGGTGAGAAAATGATGACAGAATTTACATTTTTGGGTGAACTGTCCCTTTAACAAGCTCACACAT
Source organism: Moxostoma hubbsi (assembly GCA_032164185.1). NCBI lineage: Eukaryota > Metazoa > Chordata > Actinopteri > Cypriniformes > Catostomidae > Moxostoma > Moxostoma hubbsi. The sequence goes on from JAVLUX010000035.1 coordinate 23,846,701, forward strand.
GCAAAACACTATCTGTGTCTATGTAACACACTCCTGAATGGATTTTCCTTAATTTTTCACAAAATCCATATATAGACAATCTAGTATATAAACAACCATGACAACGTAACTGTGACTTCTTTGCACATTCGATCACTTTTAATATTAATATTTTTAATCTCCCACACTGTTGCTCCTCTAAGCACCTGCAGGTTTTGCCGGTATGACACAGGAGACTATGAATATTAATGTTAAACACTCCCGGCATGATGTACCTGCTGTGATATTTGTTTAGACTGGTGAGTATGTGTGCATCTCACTTTATGTGAATAATAAGGATTGTGTTATACGTTAATGTGACACCCTCAGTCCCCACCTCACCTGAGCCATGTCTTCAGTGAGCGTGCCCGAGACTCCTAGTTCTTGACATGGCACTGAACATCAGCCAATCTCTTCATACACAGTTCACACACACTCCAGACATCTGAGGCAAATACAAGCTGCTGTGCCTCATGAGAAAAAACATGATCCCACGTCCCCTGTGTCTCTCACAGTCCTCTTTGCTCTCAGTGAGTCACCGGTGTGGCGATGTCACCTCTTCGATGTGTTGCCCGCCACCTCTCTTCACTGTCACTAGTTCTCTCTATCCAAAAGAGGTGTCTGCGATCCTTCTCTTTGCTTTCTAGGGTCACAGAGTAGCTGTGAATGCCTGCTCTTTCAAGCACTTGTCCTGTTACCAGTGTGTCTGCTCTGGGCTCTAAGCTGGGCTCATCTCTGCCTCTCCCTCCTCTGTTTCCCCTCCTCCCCTCTTCCCCTAAGCACCCCTCCCCCCTGCCTTCCTCCCTTCCTCTGCTTCTACACACACGTACACACACAGAGCGAATTATAGGCTGTAAGCAGGGGATCAGAGGGATAGTAAGGAGGTCACGTGACTACAGATAGTAGTGAGTGTGCGGGATCTTCAAGCAGCTGTCACACCCATTCCTCCATGGAGAGATTCGTCACCATTGACAACAACCAGTGTGATCCTAGTGTTATTCAGCCAAACGTCTCCTGCTCTAATCTTATTGGGCTGCCACCAGCCTATCCTCCCCTACTGTCTGTGGAACATGGAAAATGTAGTATTACCTGTCTCTAATAATATCTTTTTTCTTTAAATCTGTCAAAAATGAAAATTCTGTCATCATTTACTCACCCTCATGTTGTTCTAAACCCGTAGAATTTTCTATCTGCGATGCAACACAAAAGGAGATGTTAGTCAGAATGTTAGTCTCAGTCATCATTCGCTTTCATTGCATCTTTTTTTCTTCCATACAATGAAAGTGAATAATGACTGAGATTGTCATTTTGCATAACATTTTATTTGGTGTTCCACAGAAGAAAGCCATATGGGTTTAGAACACATGAGGGTGAGCAGATGATGACAGAATTTTCATTTTTGAGTGAACTAACTCTAAACATGCATCCCTTAATACAAACTGGCACACACACACACACACACACACACACACACACACACACACACACACACACACACACATTGAGCAGCACAAGTCCTTAAAACCTCCTCCTATGTTTCCCTCAAACTGTATTGCGGGAAACTCCCAACCCTCAACAACAGGAAGCTGGCTCCTGGTGTGGTCCCAGCGTTTCCCACACCTCAGATTCCTGAAACGTGCCTTAAATTGATTCTTCGGAACTGCAACATTACTATATTTTTCCTTTTTCTCTGGGCAACACAACTCTCTGTTTAGGAAAAACAACAACAATTATATAAATATCTCCTCCATCTTACATGAATAAGAACACAATCTCCCTAGAGTATCATCCTATCATTTTATCTCCTTTTCCAAGATTAAACAGCTAACTTTCATTGACGAGACTTTGTTAAATCATCAAGTCCAAGTGTTTCTGTCTGCATCCTGCAAGACTACAAGGAACACCCACTTCATGACACGCCCACTACATGTAACACCCCCTTTGGATCATTAAGCGATTCTATTGGCTACAACAACTTTTAAAATCCTATGCAATCACTGTATGATTCATTTTCTCTTAACTCTTTAAATATGATAAAGAATAACTTTATATGTCACATCTCATATTATTACATGGAAGATATACGGGGTAAATGGAATTTACTTGTTTAATGTGAAATTGTTTGGAAGTGCTCTTTACTCTATTCCTGAAAGTGTTTGTACAATTTCTGCTTATTCAATAAAAAATGTATAAATGGTAAGATAAACGTTTATCTGTTCTGTTTTGTCCAGTTAGCTTACAAGCTATTTGGTTAGCCTATTAGCTTAGCATACCGCTAGCTTATTCTCCGCTTTACTTTCATTAAATTTCTCATCACTGTCACCGCCTATTGATGCATGTGGGGGTATGAATGAATTTAAAATAGCTTTTAATTTTTGCTATATTTAATGATTTTTAAAATCTTTGTGGTTATGGTTAAGTTTAGAGTGATGGATAGGTGTAGGTGTATATGGTTGCTGCGGGACTCCAAATAAACACAACAAACAGTGTATGAATGTGCCATCTAATTGTTCCAAGACTTCAGGATTTCGCTGGTAATCTGGAAGGGGCGTAACCTGTAGTGGGCGTGTCTTGTAGTACTCTTGCAAGATGCAGAAAGACCCCTCTCAGGCCATCTGCCTCTCACTTTGAACATAATCAGTCCCTTTTTGACGTAACTGTTTAACTTGTAAATGGCGACATCTGCTGGTTAGTAGCAGAAGTGCATAGAGAGGGCGCGTATTATTGAGAAAAAAAGTAATAGTACATTTGTACTTAAACATGTTGCAGTTTGTTGATTGTAATTATTTCAATATGCAAAACCAATGTCTACTGTTCTTAGGCATCGTTTCATTAAAAACATACATTATGTTATTCAACCAAAGAGATCCACATTATTGGCAATTTACCTATATTTTGACACTTAGGCCACTAGACTAGTTACAAATGTGTTTTCGTTGGTTCCTTACCTTAAGTCTTTCAGTTTCATGAGCCAAATACTGTTTACTTTTAGTTGCCTTTTTCAACTATGGAGAAATATGGAAATGTGCTTACCTTTATTTGTGCTGTCTGTGCAGTGCACAAAACACTCCAAATTCAGTTGTATTTCATGACGTGCGGCTTTAGTAATAATAGTAACACACTGCACAACCAGGCCCTGAAGCAGAGATGTAGGTGGTATCTCAAAATCTAAATGCTGCCTACCTATTCAGCATTTTGGGGAACAATATAGGCCAGGCCAAGTTCCAGATCAAAATCAATGAGGGTGCTTCTGAAAATAGATACATTTATTGCTTCAGTGTTTTTTCCTCCATGATCTGTCGCTGAAAATGAGAGCAAAATTCTGCAGATACTGATTTTCATACACGTTTATACGTTTTGATGCAGCAATTATGTGTTCACAATATGCAAGGATTTTTGTGTGTTTGCTGGTATTCAAGAAAATCTGCTTGCAATTTACACTATTAGTCTTACATATTCAACTGTGCAGGGCATGCAATTCTTTTGGTACTGGGGCCATATCAGGCATTAAGTAGAACATGGAACAGAGAAGATAAAAAGTTCAGCATAGTTTTATCTTATAAGCCAGACATGCACTCAATGTATGATGCACAATTTTCTGTGTGTACTGTGTGTACTGACTGATGGGACCTTTCTGCGATTTGCTGCTACATTTCTATCATGAGTTAGTAAAACTGTATAAATTATGAATAAAATAATGAATTGATTATTTTACCATACTTCAGTACAATTCTAATTTAGTATTTACATTAATTTGGCAGATGCGTTTAACCAAAGCGACAAATTTAGTATAGTATTCAATTTAACACTCTATATCAGGGGTCTGGTTTAAAAGTAAAATAAAATATTTGGGAAAGAGATTCTAAAAGCTTATTTTAATGTTGGCCGCAAAATGGACCCGCTTTGAGGGGGGTTACAATGACACCCGGGACAGAGAGGTTTGGCGACCTTGGTGTGCGCATGTTAAGTTTGTACATTTGTACATTTGTATAGAGATCATTTCACCTCTAAAGAACTTAACTGTGCCAAAAAATGACCAATTGTGAGTGGGGGGGGGGGGGGGGGGGGTGGCCACAGCCACCCCTGGCCACCCACTAACACCGCCATTGAACAGCCGAGGCCCAAGGGCTATCAGACGGCTCAAATATACCTGCCTTCAACATTAACTCTATCTCTTTGTCTGCTGCCTCCTGTCATGCATGTTGTTGTGGTCGTACTCTGATGGAGCGAGCATCTCTGGAATCAATAACATGCCACACAAGTTGGGTGAGGCCTACCTCATTATCATTAAGAGCAAAAATGTCTATGAAATCTGACATGACCTGCCAGAAGTCATCCTGCTGATGTTGGTTCAGCCCATAATTGTTTTTGGCCCAGATGTCTCTTACTGCCAAAACCCGTTCCAAATCCTGATCACTGTGTTGTATGGGGCTTTTGGCTGGGCAAATCTGGGGTCGCATGTGATGTGAATTTTAAAAGCAAGTTGGGTCGAGCTGCTGATGGGGGAGTTGCTGGATGGGTCATCAGATGAGAGGGGCCAGTAACGGCATCAGTAGTATAATGCGTGTTCGGTGGGAGACTATGGTCTGAGGACACAGCAGCAGGGGCGTCATTTGAGGTCTTCGTAGCATACACAGATATGAGCGATGGAGTGCTCCAACGGGCATGGAAGGAGTCTGCTACTGGGGAGTAGAGATGGCAGGTGGTGGTGCCAAAAGCATTAAGAGGACCAGTCCAAGCAGCTTGCCACAGGAGTACAGGGTCAGGACACTTCGGGGTATCCAAGTCACTTTGCCGTCTCCGCCAAGGTTTCTACTGGGGCCAGCACAGAAGAGATGTGGAGAATTTCTGCTGAGGATGTGATGCTAGCGCTGCCTATAAGGGCCCTCTTGACCAATCCCATGCAAAGCTCCAGCAGCAGGCCATAGGAGCACCAATGGAATGGGTAGCTGTGGACATTATGAGGCCTTTCCCCTGCACGGAGAGACGTAAACGCTTTGTACAATGGACTATTTCACTAAATGTCCCGAAGCCTACATACAGATCAGATCAGGAGGCAGAGACCATGGCAGATGTATTAATAGAGGGGATGTTTAGCAGGTTCGGTACTGCAGAGACCATTCACAGTGACAAAGGAAGGAATTTTGAATCAAGACTGTTTAATGCCCTGTGTGAACGGCTTGACATGCAAAAAACATGTACAACTCTGTTATATCCTCAAAGCAATGGGCTATTCGAAAGATTTAACAGGACATTGGCCCAACAGCTAGCCATCATTACAGCTGACCACCAAAGAGACTGGGACACTCACCTTCCTTTTATCCTCATGGTCTATAGGTCAGCAGTACAGGACTCCACATTGTGTACCCCTGCTTTGCTTATGCTGGGACGTAAGCCCCTGAAATGTAATTTGGGAAACCGTCTGACACACCGACTGTGCCTGCTGGACCAGAGTATACCAAAAAGCTGCAAGATCGAATGGAAACAACACATATTTTTGCTAGGGATCAATTGGAAAAGGCCAGCATGAGGCAAAAGATGTCAAAAGTAGGGGGAGACACTTCCAAACAGGCGAGTCAGTTTGGTTATACAGCCCAAGAAGGAAAAAAGGATGCTGCCCAAAGCTAGACTGTCACTGGGTGGGCCCATGTCTGGTTCTGGAAAGAATAGGAGAGGTGGTATACAGGGTACAAATGCCACCTATGTAATGTCATTACAGTTATAGGTTCATAATGTTCAGATGTTACATTAGTTAAATAATAATGTTGTGTTTATACCTCATTACGGGAGGGGAGTGGAGGAAGAGAGTTTTTCTTGTTGTTCATACATGTTCATATCTTTTTGAAGTGTTCAATAAACACCAAGAGTTCAACTGGCTTTGTATTTAAATGTGAAGTGCTACAATATTATAGAAAAAAATTTGCCTTCAGGTTCAAAGCTAGCGATGTTTGGGTACACTAGTCTACTGCTAGTAAACACATGTAGTTATAATAATCGATTAAACAAAAGTACGACACAAAGACATGAAATACCAAAATATTCTTAGCTATACTATAGTTGTGATCAGGGGTGGAATGAGTACTGAAAAATCTTTCTCATGTAGAAGTACTGTTACTTCCCCCCAAAAATTGTGTGAGTAGAGTAAAAGTAGCTGCCCTAAAAACTACTCAAGTAAGAGTAAAAGAGTAGATCATTTAAACGTACTCATGAGTAGTGAGTATTGAGTTGCAAAACCTTTGCCCCATTATAATGAACACTGAATGCCAACTTTTAAAATACATCACTTATATATGATAAACACTACATTAATCTGACTCCAAAAAATAAAAGGGAGACATGATTACAGAAATGAAAAGATTAAAAAGTTATTTTCAATACACTGATCAACATTTTAAATCAAAATGTATGAAACAATTACAACGAAATCAGTTTATGTGTAGGGTCTAATTTTCCCTTAATGCCGACAGAGTGTGCATAAAACATGTTCAAAAATGCAAGGAATGCTAAAAAAAAAAGCTAAATAAGCAGGATCACTTGGCACGTCATGTCCTGCACAATAGAGGAGGTAGAGCAGGCATGGGAAAAGTTGTTTGTTATAGGGGTTACATCATGCTTAAAAGGAATAATTCACGCAAAAATACAAATTCTCTCATAATTTAAATGGTCTGCACTTATATATTTTTTTTAACATTAGTGGTTACCAAAGGGCTTTAGACGGTGTCTCATTCACCCATTCACACACCACTAGCCTGCCATCGGGAGCAACTTGGGGTTCAGTGTCTTGCCCAAGGACACTTCGGCATGTGGAGTTGTGTGGGCCGGGAATTGAACCACCAACCCTGCGATTGGCAGCCGACCCGCTCTACCACCTGAGCCATTTGATTTGATTTGACGGGAGTCAAATAGGAAGTAGCGAACATAGATTGTGGGAAAATAGCGCAGTAAAAGTACAGTTACAGCACTTAAAATAAACTCAAGTAAAAGTATACAGTTTTTAAACTACTTAAAAAAGTAAAATTCTTGGGGAAAAGTAGTTAATTACATGTAGCGGGTGACATCAAGGGAATAAGGGAAGTTGTAACGTGAGTATTTGTAATTCGTTACTTTACACCACTTGATGATATGAGTTTACCAGTAATACAATTTTCCCTGTAATAATTGAGTTAGAAATTTTCTCAGTCTAGTCAGCTCTGTTGACAGAATCTGATAAAAAAGTGAAGCCCTCGGTTTTTGTCATTGTGATTTTTACAGCCATCAGCGCAGCATGACATTTCATTAAACTTAATCAGACCATTTAAAGGTAACTCTTTTTGAGGACTGGTTCTATTCGCGCTTGTGCAACACAGGTCTTTTTGCCTCCACTCTTTTTGCCAAAACAGTGGACGCGACGCAACAGTCGAAGTTGTCAGTCTAGTGCACGTTTACATAGAAAAACAATGAGAAAACTGCGCGGATGGACGCAAAAACTAAACGCGTTTGGTGTGAATGGCCCCACATGCGCTGGGCATCATCTGACTCACATATGAGATGCACATATGATGCCCAAAATGCTGTCCACGTAGGCAGCATGATAGATTTTGATGTGTCAAGCATGTTTTCAACACAGTTGTCTCTCTCTGGAAAAGTAAGTTTTACTTTTCGAGTCCAGTCCATGACTTCTCAGTATTTTCTGTTTCTGTTTCCTGTTTGTATACCCAGCCCCTGCGGTCACTGTAAACACAGAAGTTGGTGTCTCTGCGCGCTCTGGTGCTGCTGGAGCACAGTCGTTGAACACAAGCAATGGAAAGAACAGAAGAACCGGCGGCTGTCACATCGCAGCTCTTGCCGGTTCCACCGCGAAGCGACCACGTCTCCTTCCTGGAGGGACACACGCTGTACGTCTGGGGTGGATGTCAGGTGAGGGACATGGAAAATATATGTTGTATTTATTCGATTTTCGTCCTCTTAGTTTTATTAAATGTATAAAACAATTGTTTTTTTTCTCCTTTATTTGAATTGACGACAAAATTTGAAATAGCATGAACTGCTATTAGCAATGTCCATTCTTTGCTTTGCACTTTTTAGTGTGTGGATGGAAAAGAAACACTTCTGCCCAGTAATGAGATCTGGCTTTATGACATGGAGAGTGGAGTTTGGTAAGATAATAATAATAATAATAATAATAATAATAATAATAATAAAATCATTATTTGTTTGACCAAGTAATGGCAATTCCTAAATAGCTTACACACCTAGCAATAGGTATCCCTTCTACAAACTGCACTTTCATGATTTATGGAGCGTTCTTCTGTTGTGTTTATTCTACCTGCAGTGTTACATGACACTTTAAACATCAGTTGTTGAGTCTAATGAGGAAGCAGGGAGAGTTTCTCACTTGTTGCTAACATTGCCAACCTAAAACAACAAGATTTTCCCTTGAGTTTTAATTGTGTGTATGTGTGTGTGGCAGGTCTCTGAGGCATATGGGTGGAGACATTCCTCCTGTCCTGTCCGAGACTTGTGGTGCATTTCTCCAGGGTGTGCTTTATATTTTTGGGGGATGTAACAGCAATGGCCACACCAACCTGGTGAGCTGCATATTTATTGATAACATCTCACAGCAGAATATCTATATCAACAAGTACATCGACAGAGGCAGATTAACATGTTTGTCCAAGTCCAAGAGTTATACTGTACATGATACTCTATCTATTAGTGGTATTAGATACTGGGCTCATGTACTTGTGCTCATAAGAATGCTCCAATATCAAAAATGTATACCATATGATGTACGATGATGTACTTAAACATTCAGTGCACAAATTAAAATCACATTATGTCCTGGTGAGATTATTTAACAGCAAAGTCTGAGATTTAATGATATATATCTGTGCTATATATATATATATATATATATATATATATATATATATATATATATATATATATAGTTTGCATGTGCTTCCAAGTGAATCCAAGAGTCAAACGTTTTAGAGCACCTTTGATTCATTCACGGAAAACCGAATCATGGGCATTGCACGCTGTGTTTGTAGCAGATGACAGGAAGCAGAGCGCTAATTCACTTAGTAGCACGATGCAAATACAGACTACATATTTAGCAGAGTCAAGTAGCAACCTGCTTTTCCAGAGGTGAGAAGCTATATATTGCACATCTGTGATGCTCATTTATGCAACACTATTTTTGACTAAAATAACTTGAATGTTATAATTTGGTATGTGCTGAGGTTCTGTATAAAAGCACTTAAATATATACAATATTATGTTGAACATTTATTGTCCTATTTTCATTTCATTAAAGTTTGAATGAATTAATTTATGTAGACACCATTTTGATAAATTTTTTTAAATAAACTGTTAAAAAAACAAAACAGGTATCACTTTTGGTAACTGCAAGTTCTTAAAAAGAAATTATATTGGGACATCCCTTCTATCTATTGTCTATAACCTGATAGGGAATGTACTGGGAGAAGATGATATATACTGAATGTTACCTTATTTTACCAGGAGAGGGGATTGACCTATGAAAACAACCTGCAGCCCAACCAGCTTAAAATGGTTTGCTGGTCTTAACTCGTCTCCCAGCCTGTTCAGACTGGTTTTAGACTGTTTTTGGGATATAAACAGTTTTTCAGTTGGATATAGTGTTATTCATGGCTTATTACTATTGGCAAATATGGCTGAACAAAGCCACGGTTGAAGGGAAACTCCACCCCCCCAAAACATTTTTGGAGAATGTTTTTCTTGCTTGTCTGCCACTGGTGCACGAAGAGAACAAAGACATAATGTGTCATTACACACTTCCCTCCTTACAAAACATTTATTCCAGCTTTTTTGATCCACCAACATTTCAAAATTGTAGACACATCCGCCAAATCTAAAAATGTGATCTGTCCAAATATCCTGCAGAAAATTGAGGAAAACATGAAAAACATGTTTTGGATCAGTATCTGGCAGCAATTGTGCAGTGAATAAAAATCTCACTGCTTCTGGCTAAGCTCTTGTTACTGGTGGTATGTTATGACAGGTGTATTGTGTTGACATATCAGATGGGGAATACAGCTGGAGTAAAGTGACAGACACAGTAGGAGCGACGCCCTCTCCCAGGGTCAGACATTCCTGCTGGGTCTATAAAAACAGGTAGGGAGAACGAAGTCATAGCACAATGATTTCATCATTATGCTATCCATGCCATCCATTCAGAGTGGTCAAAAAAGTTTAATGTACTTATCGCTGCAAGTTGTATCTAAAGCAGGACATTGATTTTACTTTAAGGAAGCAAATGAACTTAAGGGATAGCTCAACTGTAATCATTTACTCAACCTCATGTTGTTCCAAACCTTTATGACTTTCTTTTCCAAACAATGAAAGTGAATGTTGACTGAGGCTGTTATTCTGCCTAACATCTCTTTCTATGTTCCCTTCACAGGCTCATCTACTTTGGCGGTTATGGGTGCAAAACTGTCAGAGAGGTCAACAACTCCAAGAGCTTTATGGTAGATGAGACATCCTGGGTAAGGAAAAGGATCTTGCAAATAAATGCACATCTACAGTTGCTGTAAAGAAGAACAGAAGTTAATCTAAACATCTCTTCACAGGCAACAATCGGGTCAGAATCTTTCCAGTTTTGGGGTTGGAATAATGAAGTCTATATGTTTGAACCTGAGTCAGCCACATGGACTGAACCACAGACACAGGTAAAAGAGATATGATAGGCAAACATAAACAGGATATCATAACAAGTGTGCTCTTCTCTTAGGCATAACTATTAATAGATGACCATTTGAATACTACTAAATGTGTACATTGTTTTGTTTTCCTTCTGTCCGGATCCACTTGTTGCAGGGTCAGACTCCAGAGCCACGGGCGTCCCATGCCAGTACTACTTTAGGCCATAAGGGCTATATATGTGGAGGTCTGGTAAGTAGATTACATTACACTCGGTGAACACATACTTTTCAAAAATAGATTTTTCTAACCATGGTATATACAGATTTTCAAACTTCTCAGAATTCAGATAATTAAAGTGATCACTGAAGGACACCGAACATGCAAGGCCAAGGCCAGTGTTCTGGATGCATTGCTATCCATGTTTTATGTGTTACGTGCATATTAAGTATGTTTCAAGGTCTGGTTATTGTAGTAGGAATCCTTAAAACTATATACATTTTTTTTTCATCATAGAATACTGAAAATCCTTTCTGTCATTGCAGGAAACGAAGACGATAGACATTCATTGCTTAGATCTAGTGACGTGGACATGGACCCAAGTGTAAATGCTGTTTTTTCCAATTAACCTGCTAATATTGCTAATTAAAAAGAGCAAACAAAGTTAAACATTTTACACAAGCAGCTCTTTAAGCACACATTGGTTCCTACACATCGAGGGAGTGTGTCTGCTGTAGAAGACTAAATATCATGTCTTATCAGTACTCTCGCCACATTATTTAAAATTAACTTCATTTTTATATTTACAAGAAATGACGCTTATCCATGCAAAACTTGCTGCCACAATTGAAGGGTGTTGTGGACGGTTGCCAGGGCTTTGCTATGCATTTGCTAAGGTGTATTTTTTAGGTTGCTTGCTAGTGTGTTCTGAGTGGTTGCTAGAGTGTTGCTACACCTAAAAAACTGGCTTCATTTGGAAAACTTACCTGGTTTTATTTAAGTCAAAAGTATTATTTAACATCACCAAGTCAACCTGAATACATTAAGAATGAAAAAATTATATACATAAGGGTAAAATCAGGTAAAAATAGCTCCTTAAAGGGATAGTTCACCCAAAAATAGAAATTCTCTCACCCTCATGCCATCCCAGATTTGTATGACATTCTCTCTTATGCTAAACATAAACAAAGTGATATGATAGGTGTGGGTGAGAAACAGATAAATATTAAAGTCCTTTTTTTTCTATAAATTCTCCTCCCTGCCGATATGCAAACATAATGTGAAAAGCCTTAAACAAAAGAAGAATGTGAAAGTGAAAGTAGAAAGAAAAATAGTCATATCTTTCTCATCCACGACTATCATTTCACTTCTGAAGACATGGATTTAACCACTGGAGCCATATGTAATACTTTTATGCTGACTTTATGTGCTTTTTGCACGTAATTCTGGCCACTGTTCACTTGGATTGAATGGACCTACAGAGCAGATAGATTCTTTAAAAAATATTTTATGTTCAGCAGAAGAACGAAAGTCATTCACGTGGGATGGCATGAGTTAATGATTAGAGAATTTTAGGTCATCTGAAAGGTCATCTCTGTAGCTTTCTAGTGAACATGATCTCTGCTGTTGGTTCTGTTGATTTGCTTCCATATCTTACCGTTTGTTTTATTCTAGAAACATAATCGTGAATATGCAAAACATTTAGTTAAAAATTTAAGATTAAGACATTGAGGATGAAACATTAGTGATGGGTCAGCATTAAATGTACTACGTTTTATGTCATGGGGCTGTTTAGCTTAATTATTCATCAAGTCTAACTGTTAATGAATGTACATTACCAGTCAAAGGGTTAGACTCACATCACTGAAACGTTTGTCGTGATCTTTAAAGCCTTTTGATCTATAGGCTTAGACAAAAATAAAAAGTGGTTATTTATGAATTCAATGCTGTTTAAAAAGCATTCCAGGTGGCACCTCATGAAGTTAGTTTAGATAATACCCCAGTGTGCAGAGATGTTATCAAGGATAAAATGTGTACAATAGTCATATTAAAGAATACATAGGTGTGTCCAAACGTTTGACTGGAAGTGCTGGTCTGCATTTCTTTTCTTGAACCCAGTGACCATCAGGCTGATTCTCTCCCACGGGGCCGCACTCTTCACACGCTCACGGCCGTCTCAGACCACAAACTCTTCATGTTTGGAGGACTCAGTACTTCTGGGGAGGTTCTTAGTAAGTTCAGAAGTCAAGGGTTTAGAAACATACATGTCCAAAAATAACCAAGTGCTTACATTTTGCTTACATTCCATATTTCTTTTGTTTAGGTGATGGATGGGAATTTGACACTTTAAAAAGAGAATGGAGAGAGAGAGACCATGCACACAAAAACAGACTCAGGTAGAATACGGTTATTTGCTAATGAACCAATTTGTAAATTGGTGTGACTGATTCATTAGCTGTGTTTCCAATTTCGGGCCAGATGAGAGCGTGCTACTGTGTGCCAGGGCCAGTTGCTTTCCACTGTTACTTCCGGAGCTTCATTGTGCCTCCTCTGGGCTTCCTTGGCTGATTACCCTTGGGTCAAAGAGGGCCAGCTGGGGAATAAATGTGGGGTCGATGTCAAAGGCGGAGTTTCGCTGAGTCAGGTCTCGCTTTCCAATAAGCAAATTTCACTTCAGTCTACACCATGTTCATTTCAAGGGGCTAGCTAGTTTCCAGAGTCTGATACCTCAGCTTGAGTTTCCCTCTTGCTTGTGAAATGGGTGGGGTTTGTGACGTTGGCACCAGGGCAGTGTATTAAGGGCGGGTTTTAGTGCGACACTGCCGAGCTATTGATGCGATGGTGGGAATGCAGAACGATTTTAGTCTTGCGGCTCGAGGTCCATGGCTATTGGCCAGTTGATAGCCCTGGCTTGCACTGGCACAATAGTGGAAACGTGGCTATTGAAAAGAACTGACTCAAAAAAAATGGTATCCAATAGCTTGCGAACATGTTTTACTTTACCCAGGTGCATAACCAGAAAAATGCACATATATTATAGAAATTCCTATGACTTTTAAGATTGTAATAATTTTCATGATTTGTCCATGCCTGGAAAACATAATTTTAAAATGTCCTGATATTTCAAGGTTTTTCATGACAATGGGAACCCTGAACAGATTAGGCCTGAAGAAGTCCGTTGAGTGTCAACCTTCTCTGTCCTCAGGTTATGGCATTCTGCTGACAAGGGGAGGGATGGTGATGTAGTTGTTTTTGGAGGAAGCCAGACCTTCATCTTCTTAATGGATTCGGTATGTGCAATCTACTAGAAAAGGCTTGCATTCGTGAAATGCACAGCAGCTTTCAGAAACATTGTGATGTATTTATGGCTAGAACATTCACAGGCTCTGAATCGGCTTTAAAAGATCTGATTTAAGGCTTGTTTTGTTTGAGACATAATCCATGAGCTCTGAACAGGGTTACATTAAAGTGTTGCATGCAAATCAAGGAGGGTTGCACATACCAAATGTGACCCCAAAATTAATGGATAATGAATGGAAGTTTACTTATGGACTCAACAATTACGTGACACATTAGCTCAGAACTCTATGGGAGATGCAGACTTTGGTTAGTTGGAATTCATCCAAGATCATCAAGAGTTGGTTAAACCATTGTTTGATTGTGATAGTTGAGTCACAGCCAAAGCGCATGCACTGTAAGGTCATGTTATCAAGCCCAGCACCTGTCTTCATAAAAACTTCTAACTTTTAACATATATATGCAAATTAAGCTCCATTAACTATTGTCCACTACCCCAAAACATGACTGATAACTCTAAAAATTCTGTACAGAAATGCATTCATGATGAACTGTTGTACACTTGCCCCACGTACATTTTTATAACTGAAGTCAGTTATTGTCTACGTGCTACAGATGCTGTCAGTGTAGTTTAACTTGCATTTAACCCTGAATATTCCTTTAACCTACTACCATTTCTACCTCTGTAGGTGGTGGCCCTCAGATCTCCCTCTCAAAGTCACTGTGGAGATGTGTTGGTGTTTCAGACCCAACCATACTCCCTGTCAAGGTAAAAGCCAGCCGAAATGCACAGTGCACTGAACAGCTCATAAAATCATTCTCCGTTTGGGAAACATTTAATTGTGTCTACAGCCTAACAACCCATTGGTGACCAACACCCTGACTAAATCTGTTGCTTTCTTTCAATTATAATAATATATGTATATAATCCATTAATAAATATATAACAGCTACTTTAAGTGTTTTAAGTGATCAGTGATATTGTTCAATAAACATTTGGTATTTATTTTTAGATTGTGTGAGGACTGCCTAGGAAAACACACATTTTCTATCCAAGAGCAAGTATCCTGGTTGCCAGCCAAACTTCAGAAGACAATTGGCAAGAGGATATCCTACTTCAGGGCTCAAAATATAGATGCAGTATCATAAGATCATAAAGGACATTTCTTTTTTTTAATTGATGGTTTTAAGAATATTTCTGTACAAGCATTCCACATACGAGAAACACTTAAATGCACACTTTGTAATTAAACAATAAAGACTATTATTATTATTATTATAATGGATTATTTACATCCTAATAAACATTTAAAGCTTTTGAAAATATATTAAAGAAGAACTGCACTCTTTTTTGAAAGTATGTACAGAATTTATGCAAAGGATGTCATGAAAAAGGGATAGTTCACCCAAAAATGAAAATTCTCTCATCATTTACTCACCCTCATGCCATCCCAGATGTGCATGACTTAGAAGAGATATATGGGATTTTTAGAAAAATATCTCAGCTCTGTTGTCCTCACAATGCAAGTGAATGGGTACCAAATATGTTAACTTCCAAAAGGACATAAAGTCAGCATAAAAGTAATCCATAAGACTCCCGTGGTTCAATCCATGTCTTCAGAAGTGATATAGGCGTGGGTGAGAAACAGATCAATATTTAAATCCTTTTTTACTATCAATCTCCACTTTTACATTATTCTTCTTGTGTTTTTTGATTCACATTCTTTGTGCATATCATCATCTACTGGGCTGGGATGACTATTTATAGTAAAAAAGGACTTTTAAATATTTATGTTTCTTATATATATTCACATATCGCTTCTGAATAAATGGATTACTGGAGTCTTATGGTTCACTTTTATGCTGTCTTTATGTGCATTTTGGACATTCAAAGTTCTCACTACTATTCACTTGCATTGTATGAACCTAGAGCTAATCTTTGTGTTCAGCAGAAGATAGAAAGTCATACACATCTGCAACGGTGAGTAAATGATGAGAGAATTTTCATTTTTGGGTGAACTATCCCTTTAATACTTACTGTTTTCAGTTCTCAGTGTGTGTGCGTATATGTATGTATATATGTAATATGGTCTTACCCATTTAAAAGTGAAATCGATGGCAAGTGCATTTGCCGAAGGCTCTACCACTTTTCTTCCATCTGTATATATACATTTTTGGGTGAGTATATATGTTTTACAGACAATAAAAGCAGACATAAAATAAAAACAGACAACCTTAGGAGGGGCTTCTGACAATTCGCGGGATAATGTGTCTAACGTGCTGCTATTGTTTTTTAGGTTGTTTACTCAGAAACAAATCTGATAACTTTAGTAACCGGTGAGCAAAATCATTCAAAATATCAATGTTTGCATAGGTTTATGTGAGAGAAATGAGATTTCATTTTCATTTAATTATTGTGCATTACAATAATACATTTACCATTTCATTGCTTTAATTATCACTTTATTATTCAATATAATGGACTGGAATGCTTTGTTACAAAATAACAATGGAATGATAAAAAACTGGTGATTATACTAAACATTGTTTTTGTTTTTTTAATTATAATTCTATAAAACCTCATTGCTTTGTGGTTCTTATTCTTGAAGGACAACAGCTTTCGTGTTTACTGTACCTGCTTGCCAAGAAAAAACTTCTTTTTTTTTTTTTAATATAAAACCTAATATTCTTTTGGTATTCCCTCAAAGTGCATAATAAAGTATTCTTTAACCGTTCTGCAGTGCTTGTGGTAGAAGTCGACCACTGTTTAAGACTTTGAACTGCTTAAGACATACGGCCATTTATATAATATTACAAATACCTAACCGATTCTACAATCCGAATGTACAGATTAGCATTGCCCAATCATCTTAAAAAGGTCCATGGGAAGTTTTATCCACTTCACGGTTTTAAAATCAAAGACAGAAAACAATCTGCAGATTTTCAACACAGCAGCAAAGCAATGCATAACCCCACCAAAACTATGCAGCCTTGCAGGGAGAGCTCACAGGGATAGTTGACAGAAAAATAAAATAAAAGTAAAATTCTGTCATCATTTACTCACCCTCATGTTGTTCTAAATCTGTTTGACTTTGTATGACCTGTATTACCCTCCCTTGTGTTCCACAGATGAAAGAAAGTCAAATGGATTTAAATGACATGAAGGTGAGTAAATGATGACAGTCTTTTCATTGTTGGGTGAACTATCACTTTAAAAAACATTGAAACAAAAAGCCAAATTGAAAACAAGAAAAACATAATGCTTGCTCAAATGCCAAGTCTAGCTAAAGCCTAGATGTCTGGTTGAGTTCTTCTGCCTTGCTTCAGATTAGGATGAATGTATAGTAACATAAACTGGGGCAAATGAAAAACAGAAAAGAAACTTAAACGTAACCAGAATTGTCATGCACTTCTCAGTGCATCCCTCACTTCTGTATCCCTTTCGTCCTCTATTCCCCCACCCATTCTTCCTTAGATTGGCTGTAGATAGTTGGATGGGAGCATCCCCTGCATTCCTGTGCGCTCCACGCGTCCAAACATCCAGCCCTCGTTTATCTGCTGCACGTCCAGTATCAAGTCCCCATCTGCAAATGATACCTCGTCCTCCTCAGTAGCTGTGTAGTCGTAAACTGCCCTATAGCACTTCTGTAGACACAGATGAACAGGGTTAAGAAAGAAAAGTTCCAAACCTTTTGACTTTCTTTTTCCTGTGCAACCTAAAAGAAGTCCAAAAGTTAGCTTCAGTCACCATTCATTTTCATTTCATCTTTTTTCCATACAATGAAAGTAAATGTTAAACATTATGCCACGCATCTCCTTTTCGGTTTCACTGAAGAAAAAGTAATATGGGTTTAAAGAATATGAACAAATGATGAACTATCCATTTAAGAGCCTAATTTGTATTAATGTCTATGAAAATAAGCATTAGACAAGTTCCTTACCCCACCACTAGAAGGCGGTGGAGGAGCAGCAGCTGAACGCACAGGCTGTGGATCATAGTTGAAGTTCGGAGAGTGAGCTGGTTGCTGAAAGCCTAACCACAAACCAGGAAATATATATCAGAGTATTCAAATGTTTAATCCTACAGACAAAATAAGGAAAAACAGCCTTGTTTGTGTATGCATTCATACCTGGACTGGTGAAGGAGTCAGTGGGTAAGCCCTCTCCTCCCATCCGACTTTTTTCAAATTCCTCATGATACTTTATCTATTAATAAACACAAAAAACTGTAACACTTCACAGAAACACTGATGGAATGTGTGTAAAATAAACCACAAAAAGCTTTAATAAGTAACATTTAATTTCCTGTGTTTATATTTGTTATATTAAAACAGAAAGTTGTGTTAGGACATATCGAAGGGCTCGTCCATTCTATATATATATATATATATATAGTGTGTACAGCACTGTGCAAAAGTCATAGGCACATAAGATGTTTCACAAAAGCATTTTTGTCTTAAGATGGTTAATTTATATCTTCAGCTTTAGTGTATCAAATATAAATGTTAGACTCCCAAACATTAATTTTGCAAATAGAAAAGATTAGAATAGAAGAACAGGGAACCCTGCAACAGATGGCATTGCCCCCACAAAACCCCCCAATGTACATCGAGTCAGTCTGAGATTACATAAAGACAGAAGCAATTGAGACTAATTGAGAGCCTAAATATATAGAAGAACTGTGGCAAATTCTCCAAGAAGCTTGGAACATCCTATCTGCCAAAAACCAAGAAAAACTGTCCAGGTGTGCCTAGGAGAATTGGGGCTGTTTTGAGGACAAAGGTGGTCACACTGAATATTGATCTCTCTTTTGACAGCATATTATTGAACAAAAATGTCTGTGCTCCCCTGCATTCAAGAGGAGAGTGCAACATTTTTGGTCCATTTTCCCAAAACAGAAAAGTACATTTTAAATGAAAATACCAGCTTAAAAGTTATTTTTGTCAACTTTAAGGAGTATATTAACACATGGATTGCCTCAATGATAATAGGCATGGATTAAATGCCAAAAAACTCATAAAAGCAATATTCTGGGTACAATACAAGTTAAGCTCAATCGACTGCATTTGTGACAATGTTGATAACCACAAACATTTATTTCAACTTGTTGCTTCTTTTTAACCACAAGGGGTCAGTGTGTTGCTCTACACTGCTGCCACTTAGTTTGGTCTTTGCCTGGTCTTGCACCAAGACACTTCCCTTTAAGGAAGAGGCTGCTCACAGACTGAGAGGAAATTACTCTAGAGAAGCAGTCATGTGATCATAGAGTTGCTTGTCAACATTCCATGACACGTAGGCTAAGTTTGGAATTGCATACTACCATACTCATATTATTTCTGCCATAGACACACATGGGAGGAGTAGTATGGGTAGTATGCCATTTCAAACTCAGCCATAATGATGAGGATAAAACCATGAAGGCGGGAAAGAGCAAGGTGTAGACAAGGGAGAAACAAAAGTGAGTGTGAAGATACATTTATCAAAACAACCTGGCTAGTCTAGCAATTTAGGGTTTAAGGATTTGAAAAATAATGAATGTGGACAGATATCTATTCAATGATATTGCTGTTAATGTTCTTCCTATACTTACATTGCTGATCTGATCTTGCATTTTCTTCACCCTCTGCATCTCTGGTGTATCAGCCACCGCACTGAAGCCTTTCCCTTTACTCTTCTCAAACTCCTCTTTGTACAGTACCTGGAAGAGAGAGAAACTGACTCATGTTGGGTTCACTATCTGATTTTTACAGATTTTTTTTTTGTTTTGTTTTAGTCATAGTTTTTGTCTTGATGAAATACCATTTAATTTTGTCAATATTTTGTCATTTTATTTGTATGTATTTTTTCTCTGACAAAGCACATAATTTTCATTGACAAAAACAAAACTTTACTAATAATATGAGGTGATGCAATCTCATATTCAGTGAAAAAACATGTAATTTATGTTGATTTGTTTAAGCTTAAAGTAACCCTGTAGAGGAAAATCTGGAACATTTTACAGTGCAATTTTTGCAAATTAACTTCAGAAAAGGTGACTAGCTGCAAGATGAATAGTACAAATGTAAAAAAATCAATTTCAGCCATATACACCAATCAGTTTTCATTTAAAAACTGCCATTTCTAGTTTCCCAACATGATCTATAGATCTTAATCACGGTAGCAGTAAAATTCTTTGATTGTTTTATGGGAATGACAACAAGGCTGTGAGGGATAGACTGACATCTCTTCAATGGCACATAAGTATGAAGCTGTAAAAAGCTCACATCTGATTTTCCACAACTCCGGAGTTTTTGTCAACTGAATGTTCTGGGAAAGATGTTTTTTTCAATGTTTTGTCCATGGAACTAACCAAAAAACACTTTAAACAACAGTACAACCCATTGATGAGACTGTACGTCTATCCCTAACAGACTCGTTAACGGTGAATAAGGTCTATTTTCAAAGTATGCGGTAATGGAGAGTGCTCTCAAAATGCTCCTGTGGAAGGAACAAGTGTTGACGTGGCGTTTGACAGACTAAACTGTAACCAATAATTTTCAAAAATATCTAAACATTTGAAACATTACAGGTGCTGCAAGCGATTTTAGCCATTCTAGAATTTCCACAAACTGAGCTGTTGGATTAGCCACGCCCCCCCCCCCCCCCTTTTTTTTTTTTTTTACAAAGCACTGCACTCCAAAGATACCAAACAAGCTTTGAGGCCAACAAAAGCAGAAACGGTTGTCAAAAATCAACAGCAGCAAATAGCGCCCTCAACTGCATCTGTTATGAGCTACATGGAATAAAAATGGCATTAAGCCTAAATAATTTGCTACACCGTCAATGGTAATACAATAATTGATAATTGTAAATCATCAAATAATGATTATCAATTGTCCAAAGTATAACCATACCCTTAAGTTTTTCCCTTTAGATAATCACTCACTCATGTTTAACCATCAAGCCATTGTCCCGTTTCTATTATAATCAACCACTAAACTATCACTTGTTGTATTATCACCTAGTGGCTATGCAAATTAGATGGTGTACTTCATTGTGGCACATTCAATTTCAATGGCTGCTACATGAACAAGATGAATACTCGAGTGGATTTGCCTGAAATAGCATTATTTTGCCAAGACAACAGATGTTGCTGTTGCTTGGTCTTGTCAATATTGAACACATGTGAGAGCGTGAATCCCTCCCAAATATTTGAATTCAATGCGCTTGGAGAAAGGACATGGCTTCCAACAGAATAGTGCATGATCAAGCACATATAGATTTTAACGGTTCACAGTGTTGTTGGAGGAATGCATTGCAAGCAATTTGCGAAACTAAACTAAACTTACTGCACTAATGCGACCGGTTCTACATTTATGTGTGAATTACAGCTCCATATTTAGTGTAATTATTGCTAGTATCAGGTCTGTATGTACAATTCCACCCCCCCATCTAAAAAATGAGAAGACTAATCAAACCTACCAGTGTTCAGCTCATGCAGAAGTGGGAATTCCCCAACATACAATAACAGGAATATTTGAATCAACTATTTTCCTTCTATAGCTCTCTTCTTCTAAAAACTATATTACATTTTTAATATCTTTCAGTGTCATATTTTCATCATGAAATAAGGTATTTTCATCATGTCTTCGTTATGGTTGCCAAAAAAAAGAAGAAGAGATTTTTGGGAAAAGATTAACACTGGACAGACCCCAGGAAGCAAAAACAAGCTCTTACAAGGAAAATCTACCAACAAGTCCACACATGTATAGCCTGCCTACTGCTGATTTAGACTTAAATGGTGAAAATATGCTATTTGCTGTAGGCATACAAACACTGACTCAACACACAGCCACACACACACACACACACACAAGATATACAGTAAAAAGGGAATTGGCATGAAGAGGTGTCTGGATGGTCTTAGCTCAATATTGCACATGCTGTTTTTAACTCCACATTCAAAAAACAAACCACACAATTCCCATGAATAAAAACAGTGTGAAGAACTGTTGGAGCAACAGTCCACCATTGAATCCCTACTTTTTAGGTAAAAAAAATGACTGAATGTTAAACAAATAGCTAACCGTTATACACTGGCACTGCTGCGAGGGAAATTAAAATCAGCTCTGTCTGTTTAATATATTGCAGTACAGTGTACTGCCATGCAAACAGCAGATAAACTCTAACCATAGCTTGGTAAAGTCGGTTTAATTTGTATAGTGCTTTTCACTATACATACAGTATTGTTTCAAAGCAGCTTTGCAGAAAATCATGCCTTAATGTCTTTAAGCCACCAGTAAGCAACTATGGCAAGAAAAAAAAAACTACATTAGATGTTTAGATAGTAAAGGGAGACGATTCTTTAGAGGAAAATGCCCTTGAAATAAACCAGCCCATCCTTGTCTGCCATTACAATAAATGTATGTTTGTCAAATATAATGTAGGTACATATTATATTGTGTCTTGTGTTCATGGAATAAATTCAATGATTCAATATGTTAGTAAAGGCAATGTTTAAACCATAAGGATAACTAGTAAAGTTAGACATATTCTATGGGATTTGTTTTTGGTTGAGGTGGGGTCCGGAACGTCAGCGTTTTCAAAACGCTCCATTTTCGTTGGAGGAAAACGACATTCTAGTGTAGGCTTTATCGTAGAGCAATCAATTAGTTTTCAAACCAAAACATATTAGTGTGGATTAGAAGCGTAAACCTATCAAAATCAATGCATTTTTTTTTTCAAACAGAAATGTAATAGTGAAAACCCGCTTTCGCTGAAAACGTATTAATTATTCAAGGCAATATCGCTCATCCATGCTAGAACACCGTTTTCCTTAACCATTTAGAAAACGCTCTCCATTACCGCATAATTTGAGAAAAAAAATAAACAAAAACAGGACGTTGGGAAACTGAAAACTGAGTTTTCAAATAAAAACATATTTTGTTTTAGAAGTCACATTAAAAGTCAGTACAGTCTGAAGGACTGTGTTGAGTCTGGCGGATGAAGCTTAATATCTCTAGGATGAATTACAATCAGAAATTTTGGTCTCGAGTCAGTTTAGGGATTTAGAAAGTACCCTAAACCATGTATATAGAATAACACCATGTTACCAATGATTAGTTTATAGTCTTTTAAATCGATTAAACAGATCCAGTGGGTCAGTTAAGCCTTCTTTGCTTTCTGAATAATGAAGGTTGTAGTTGGCATTCTACATTAATTTATTGATTACAGAGGGCTAGTGCATGCTACAATTTAAGAGGCTGTCAGTGAGGGGGTGTATACTGCTAGCCAAAACTCTGCTCTGGGTGAGGTCTGCCCACCATTTAGACTGGCAAACACAAAGCTGTCAAACAGAGTGTTACTGAAACACTGTCAGCAGACCTTGGCTTTACATCACTTCCTGAGAGTCTGACCCAAATACACGAACACCACTCAAATACACTATTACACACAGTTATGGTTGAGCCAAGACAAGGTGGGATGGTAATACATGCTCACATATGCATGCATTAAAAAGGCCCCTAACATTACCCGGATTGACATCCCCATCCCCCTTTTCCAGCATCGTCCTGGAAATTCCCTATAAATTGGCCAGTCTGAGCTGACTCTGGGGTGTCGGACTGCTCCATTCTCCCATAGCATGTAAACAAAGACCCTAAATAGAGAGAGAGGGATAGAGAGAGACCCCTCCGCTGCAAAACTATGCTAAAAATGACGATTAACAGCCTTGTTATAATGGTTGTGCTGTATTGCTGCAGTATCTCTTCTGTGGTTTGAACAGTGACAAATGGGCTGTGAGAACATTATATAAGGATGGATGAAATGAAAGAGATAAATAGATAAAATGACATGTATGTTATCTTTAAAGGGGTCATATTAAAGGTTATTTATTAATTTGTTTTATCTATTTATTATTTCCCAGAAAGTTTCTTTCATAATTAATATAAGTTATTTTTGCATGACCATTTTACACCATTTCTCTCATATTTTTAATTAAGCTGGCCATTGTTTGGTACTGTGCCTTAAATGAATATTCCAGGTTCAATACAAGTTAAGCTCAACCGACAGCATTTGTGGCATAATGTTGATGAACACAAAAAATGATTTAGGGAGAAAAAAAAAGTAATAATATTTTTATAAAAGCACTTACATAAATTATTCTGTTAAAACTCTTATATTTCTTGAGCTGTTGTTTAAACTGTTATTTTTACAGTCATTTTAGGGTTTGTTGACTTTACATCATCATGTCAAATAAAATTGTCAATAACTTTACACAGAAAAGGTTATTAAGTGATTTTCACACTAAAATCATGTTAACATGCAAAATATTTACATCTTGTGGTTATACTATACAAGTCAAAATAGATTTGTGTGGTAATCAACATTATACCACAAATGCTGTCGATTGAGCTTAACTTTTATTGAACCCAGAATATTAAATTTTTTGCTTGTGAAATGAGCAACAATGCTTTTCTGTAAATACTCAGCAGCTTTTTTTGCCATCGGGTAAAAAAATAGTTTTAAACTGCTGATTCTTCCATAACAGCCCCTTTCCAAAGCCTGAATGACAGGTTCATAAAACAATACAAACTGAAATGTCCCACACCAGCTGTTATGATCACGATGAAATCCTGACTGATCAAACTGTGAATTCAGTGACTGGAGTTTGAACGTTCTGCTGCTGAAATTGATCTGTGCTTACTGAAATGTCCACAAGATGGTGTCAAAAGAGTGTTATTTTAATATTTAATTTAATAGCATTTTTAAATGTAAATTATGTAATACAGTCAACAGGGATGCATGTTTTATTAATTCTACCCCTAGCTCAAACCCCAAACCTAAAACGAACCATCAGAGAAACAAAAATTTTATTTCAGAGAGAAAAGGCAAACTCCAAATTCTGCTTGCCATTGTTTACATGAATGCGAATACATTCTGGTTTTCGTGGGACCAGTACAGTGTCTCTGATGCCCCTTTTCCACCAACATAGTTCGGGGGCTGATGAATTCCACCACAGTTCCAGGATGAAAAAATTGGTTCTGCACCAGCCCAAAAAGCTTGCTGGTTTTTTTTTACGTTTACGTCACGGGGCGGAGGAATAATGCACTGTCATCAAGTAAAGTTTAAAAAAACTCTGTAACAGATTGGCAAATAGGCAGTGGGAGCCAGCTGAACAGTCAACATCAATTTTAATGTAAAACTCAATATAACAAACATAAACAAAACCGTTTTCTCTCTCTCTGTCACTTTCAATGTGTGAAAAAAAACAGCCATTTTGCGATAGGCTCCAAATTACCCCAGCCAAGAACCAGCCTAGTACATGCTCTGGCATGAGAACCAGCGCCATTGCAGTGGAAAAAGGCTATGAGGTTGTACAGTAATGCAACAGGGCATGGTCAATAATTCCGAATTGATGCAAAGATGTCTGATGGGAGGAAGCCCTTAATTCTGTAATTTGGCTGAATGGGGTTGATTTCAGGGTACGTGAACATTCGGAATCAGCATGTCGATTTTCTGTGATCACGTTGAATCTTCAGCCACTCTAAATGAACATTGGGATCAGAGCAGCAGGTGCTACACAAAGCCAGGGAAAGCACAAGGTTTGGTGGACTATACTCATATTTCACTCTTTATCATAATTTCGGGTGTAGTTGCATGTGAACATGTGTCATATATAAATATTATGCAAGCGAGGCATTCATTTTTCCAACTAAAGCCTAGTGTACACTGCACGACTCAAGCTCATCTCCTTTGATATTTTGAGTCTGCGAATGGTCTGCAACGAGAAGTCTCAGATCTCACGACTAATCTTGTTGTGTGCGCACTCCTGCAACATGCCAAGACTAGACTAGGGCTGAAACGATTAGTCGACGTTATCGTCAACAAAAAATTGTCGACAAAAATTTTCATTGTAGAATAGTCGTTTGAGCTCATATTACGTAACATGAGATCACATTAAACTCTAATTATGACACACAAGAGCAGCACTGCAGTTCGAACCTGACTGAGGAGAGGAAGAATTACACAGATCACAGTCCAGATGCACTCTAAACTTTCCAAACAGCTTCAGGTGATGTAGATCACAAAATATGAGGGAATTATAATGCAAAAATATAAAATAAGTAAATACAGAAGCATTCTCGTTGTCAAATAAGTGGAGTCGGAGCTCTTAAAGTGTTACATCTTTAATGCAGTTATGTTTAATGCTGTGGCACGGTGG
This sequence comes from Moxostoma hubbsi, assembly GCA_032164185.1. Lineage (NCBI taxonomy): Eukaryota > Metazoa > Chordata > Actinopteri > Cypriniformes > Catostomidae > Moxostoma > Moxostoma hubbsi. Next base: position 23,872,883 of record JAVLUX010000035.1, read on the forward strand.
AGGGCGGGACCGGGGCGTGATTACGCACGCCCGGTCCCGTATTAGGCTAATTAAGCCGTCAAGAGGGATAAAGGCCACTCGCGGACGGCGATGCAGAAGATAGAGATCGTTCACGGACATGTCCGTTGTCTTATGTGTTTGTCTTTTGAGTTTACCATTAAACCTTTAGTTTATATGTTAAGCCGGTTTATTGCCTCTTCCTTGCCCATGAACTTGATCTGTTTTACAAATGCGTTATAGCTTCATTAAAGTTCAAATAATACGGAAGCAGATCATGTAATTAACTACAAACTCCGAAACTGGCATTTCTCTGTGTGGTCGGTGCCTCTTCTATGAGTTGCGCGAATGTCACAATCTAAGGGGGAAAGAATGAAACTGCACCCAGCTGAGTCACACTCTGTCGTGGGGATGCTCGTCCCTCGAGTGCACATGCTTAATAAAGCTAGATAACGTGATGTCTCGCGACTTATTGAATCATAATTTGTCTCACTGTGCATTATCGTGAAGAAAATTGGCAATACGCAACTTTAAGTTTATTTTTTGTGAGTTAAAGATGGATTGAAGAACAGAAAGGTGAGAGAGTGTAGTCTTCGCCCCATTATACACGGAAACAAAATAAGTTTTTGATTTTGTTTTGGCTTTTTTTCCAATAAAAATATCTAAAACTCATTTTAAACAATGTACATTTACTTTAGATGCTATACTGCAGAAGAAAAAATTGTTATCGGAGAATGTGGAATATAATATTAAAAATCCTTTAAAAAAGATGCATTCACCTGAGAAGCAGCATATAAGATATTTAGATTTGCTTTTAGAGAATAGATCTTGAATATAAGTATATTTTGTCTTTACTGCACTCGCAGAAGTATAACCAAGTGAAAAAATACATTTATATAGAAAATACACTTACTGTATATTTAAGATTCTCTTAAAGCAAGTCTAAATATCTTATATGTTGCTTCTTAAGTCATTTATTTATATTAATTTATAATTAAGGATTTCTAGACAATTTTAAATGGAAAACAAGACAAAAAACACTTGACATTGTTTTTTTTACAGTGAATTTCTTTACTGAATTAAACTTAATAAAAAAGTATTTTTTCCCTTTAATTCAATGAATATCATTTAGAGGTATTTTTAAAAGATGATTTTGTCCTCTTTATTGTTAGTAAGCATGTTTAATACTTTTAAGTCGGGCACAAGCTGAATAATCAGTTAATAATCAGAGCTAATGATTAATCGTTGCAATAATCGTAGAATAGTCGAATAATCGTTCTATTAATCGATTATCAAAACAATCATTAGTTGCAGCCCTAGACTAGTCCCAAATGCTATGACAGTTTTCAAAACAGCTTGATATCTAGACATCTTATCATCAGGTGTGCTCACTGTCCCAACGAGCAAAAGACCGACAATGAGCCACAGCCAATTAAATAAATAGAGATTGCAAGCGGAGGGCAGGGTATTAGGAAGCAGAAGACAAAAAATAATAAGAAAATAAAACAAAGCATCACCCATATCTTCCTCCCCACTGTTTTTTTTTACTTTTTCTTAAATGTGCCCATTTTGCTATTTGTAAATGGAAACAAGCCATTCTATCACGTTTGTTGAAAGAGGAGAGCAAGATTTGTGTAGCAAGGAGACAAAAAATAATAATAAAATAAAAGCAACATCCACATCTCTCTACCAGCTGTCTTTATTATTGTCAGTGGTTTTTATTATTTATCTTTTGCTAATTAGCGCAAATATACGTAAAAACGGGCAAAAGCCTTTCTTTCATGTTTGTTGACACGTTGTCAAGAATAAACTGTGCGAGTTTGCTAATGACTATTGTATCTATATATTAAGATGCACTTTGGGCGATCCATTTGAAACATATAGCTATAGAGGATGGTTTTTCGCCAATTAAGAGCCGATTTAAAAAGGAAATAAGCATACTATCAAAAAATTAAAAAAAGCAAATGCATGAACATGCACTTTGGACACAGATATGAGCAGCATGCATATTAGTTCAATTACAGGTACTGAACTAAAATAACTCTGAATTCTGCCCTAAACATCATGTTTGCAAATACTTAAGAGAAACTGTGTGCTGATTTTTATCACTTTGTCATCTTTTACCTTTTTGCACTTTATTATTATTTAGTAAAACACAGACGTATTGATTAACGTATGTCCTAATAAAATCAGAGAATCTCTCCTCGAAATCTAATCAAAAATGGTAAGAGACGACCAGGTGTAACGGTGATGTCTCACTTGTACATTTGTGATCGGATCGCCCAAAACACATCTTAATAGAAGTGTACTCATTGCCTAACTCAGGGACGAATGGTCGTGCATGCCCAAAAACTGAACTATGACTTGCAGGGCGCACTCTGCAAGCCGTGTGGTGTACACCAGACCCAAGTGTCAATTATAGTTTTTTTTGGACTTGAGTTCTGAAAGTTACTGTATGTTTTCGTAGTACATTAATCTATTATATCTGAAAAGATCAAGGAGAACTTGATTAAAATATATATGAAATAATCCCTTAAATTCTTCTTCAGGGCATGTATTTGCATACAGCAGTTGAATTATCGTTTTGCATCATGCCTCTGGGATAGAAGGCAGGCATGGCAGTTAACCCATGTTTAAATCTTGTACAAATAATTATCTCCCCTCCAGCAGAAATCTAATCTGGATTGCCATTCTTAATTGTCACTCAGGGGTCCCCTGACCTTAATCCACATTCATTGCACCATGTTCCCTCTTTAAGAACATAAATATATCTTAAAGGGATATTTCACCCAAACATGAAAATTCTGTCCTCATTTACTCACTCCCATGTCATTCCAAAACCGTTTGACTCTCTTTCTTCCGTGGAACACAAAAGGAGATGTCAGGCAGAATTTTAGAGATTTTCAACTTAAGTCACCATTCACTTTCATTGTATTCAATTAAATTTTATTTATAGAGCACTTTAAAAAAAATGCACTGGGTACCAAAGTGCTGTATATGGAGTTACAAAAAATTAAAATCACATACATACAGCTTAAAAATGCAACAAGCATTTAAAACCAACCAAGACAGGATAAGATAAATTGACCTAGTACCATTTATAATGCAATTAATTAAAAGCTAGGGAAAATAAATATGTTTTTAAGGCCCCCTGGAAAGAGAATAAAGACAGTAGAGATGATTTAATGGCCAGCAGAAGCTTATTCCAAAATCTAGGGGCTGCCAACGCAAAAGCTCTATCACCTTGAGTATTTAGGCAAGATCGAGGGACTGACAGACATAGCTGATCACCAGAGCGGAGAGACCTTGAAGGTTGATGCAAGCTTATTAAAGCAGAGATGTACTCTGAATTATGGGAAAGAGCAGCAGCTCAATGTTCTTCAAAATGTCTTATGTGTTCCATGGAAGAAATAAAGAAAATGATGACTAGATTTTCATTTTTGGATGAAATATACCATTAACAAACTAATATATCAGGATACAGGAGAGGCTGTAATAAATAAATTCTGTATGAAAAAAAAAAAAAAAAAAATCTCCATACCATAGCAATTATACTGCTGCTTGGGAAGCCTAATACAATAAAAAAAAAAACTCTTGAAAAGAGAGAGAAAGAAAGTGACAGGAAAGAGAAAGGTGAAGTAGTGAGATACAATGAGAAGTGAGAGGTGAAGAGATGGAGAGGTGAGAGAATAAAGATTCATGAAAAGGCAAACATCAGAAGTAGAAAGTGAGAGAGTGAGTGAGTGAGAGAGAGAGTGAGAGTGAGAGAACAGATGGTGCTGATGATAGCTACATGGGGAGTGTAACCTAACAAGGCTGTAAACGACTGTGGTACTGACCTTTTATGCATATGTTACATAGATTTGTTATGAGAATATTAAAGGGGAAGTTCAAATCTGTTTGTACAAACATTTGAAGGCAGGGGAAGTGTTCAGGAAACCGGTTTTAAAATATATATTTTTTTAAATCTGTGTGGTGTTTTATAGCTCTGATATAATAGAATTAAAACAAAATAGAACGTGCTACATTAAAACAATACCACTCTTGTGCTAGTTTGTAATGACCGGTTTTGCACCAGAGTGGTTCAGAATTTGTGTCAGCTACCTTTTTAATAAAAAAGAAAATGCAGTTTCCATACGTTTGTGATGACCTTAAACAGAACAACTCAAAGAGAGAGGGGGCATGTTTTGGAAGATAGTAAGACTCTTTGTTAAAACTTAGCTACTAATGGAATTAAATGGTCAAAAGATCAGATAGCTGGAAGCAACCAAATCCAAAAGCACATTATTTAGAAGGACGACTCAATGCACGATTTACTCCTCACTTTTTTGTGAGGCTTGGAATGTATTGTAAATAATGAGTTCATCTGATCCACAGCCAGTTTCCCAGTGGATAAATGTGAACGTGAGCCAAGAGCGGAAGAATGAGAGGAGCATTGGGAATAAGAAGAGATATAGGAGAAGGAAGGATAAAATGTAGCTGAGGTTTTTGAACAGGATACTTACTTGACTCTGCATTTTGCTCTGCTGCTTGAGTCGAAGGTTCTCTGGTGTATCGGCCACGATGGTGAAGGACGTTTTAGGGTAATGTCTGAAAATACAAAAACATTATTTTTTACAGT